>QNUK01000549.1:0-372500 GCA_013621035.1 Clarias magur | reverse complement strand
AAAAGATCCTTTTTCCCCCCAAAGATTTGAAACACTCACATACCAAATGGGCCAAATTGGAGTCTGTTCATTTATCAAACAGTTAATCAGCAAATGAGGAGGAAGGTTTTTCAAGGTTCACAAAGCTATCAAGAGAGCTTCACAAGCCTTTGTCTTTTAGATTCCTGAATTAAAAAAAAAAAGCTTAGTCTAACTTGATATGCTTGGCTCTGTGGGAGTCATGTTCAAGCTTAAGATTTTACAATGCAACAAGCCTCAACACAATACGCACCACATCCAGAGAATGTTCATGTTCAATCAGAAATCAGCTTCTCTGAAGGAAAGGGAAATAAAAAAAACAGACAACCAGACACTTTTAGCAACTGACACTTTCTGCTGTGCACACCTGTAGAAATCAAATCACATCCAGCTGTTGCAATGGACTTGAGTGTCTGTTTGATGCCACTACTGAGACTGGTATAAAAAAAAAATCATTCAATTCAATCAGTCAATGTATCAGGCTAATGCATATCACTAACACCAGGAAAGCGTGAAGAAAGAGAAAGAGAGCTCGTCTTCATACCCATAGAGTAAAGTACAGGATTTTAAAAGAGACAGGAAGAGCTGTAGAGTCAAGCAGTCTTTTACAGGACACACTCTCATTTCAGTTCTGGTGGTGCTGTAGCTTTGATTAACACTGCACCAGATAATGGGATGATTGCATCCTCTCTATTAAGGCAGTCAATAGCTGTGAAGAACTGTGGGTCCAGAAATAGGAAATGTTTATGGAATCAATATAGAGACGTGCTCTGACTAAGGCGACAGCAGCCAAAAATCATGAGAGGCTCTTTTTTTTTTTTTTTACAGAAGGAAAAAAAAAACAGTGTAGAAAATAAGACATCTAATCTTTATATATCCTTCCATCTGAAGAATGGCTTTCCCTCATATGGCATCTGTTTTAGTATTAATGAAAGCCCTCTGGCTCAGGAGGCCACTGTGACTCAAGTCCGCCCTAATTATCCCGGCTCATTCACTTGTTCCTGTCTGCACCTTCTCGTCTCAGACAATGGCCGAGGTGGCAGGAGTTAGAGGTCGTCGGATGAACTTGGTAATAGGCATGGTGGGAAGTAGAGAGGCGTGGTTTGACCTGAAATCCCCAGGGGATTGATCTCCACAGCAGTATTTGAGAGCTGTCTTAATGTCACGCATCAGAGCTCTCTCTCTCTCTTTCTAGTCATGCTCTTCTGTTATACTGTCGCAGAAAAGACAATTTCATTGAATGACTACTTCGGTTTCCCTAAAGAATTCTGAGCAATAATTTTCTATTATACAGATCTTTTTACATAATAAAAAAAAACTTTTATGGTGGGAAAATCTTATTGGCTAGATCCTTCAAATAATATGCTCTTATTGTTTTTAATTCATCTGATTTTATCTTGCAAAATAACCCTTTCTAACAGATTTATTTTTATACAGTGTAAATGATGAGTTAACAGAGAATATAATTGAATATGCATTGGTTAACCATAACTTTATAACTACTGTCAAAGTAAAAAAGTTGGTATGGCAAATACTTGGTGTGGCTATGGTACCCATCAAGGGGTGGGATATAATTAAGCAGTAATGCAAAGTGTTGGAGGCAGGAAGTGTCCATTCGTGTCAGACATGTGTGCCAATGTGTTCAGAGCATCTTCAAAACAGAAGGGTGTCAGGGCACACAGGGCATCACAGATCGCTATGTGTGCCCTGGGCTGCATAGCCACCGACCAGTCAGAGAGCTCATGTTAAATCCTGTTCACTGACGAAAGCACTTACAACGGAATTGAACCATAGAACAGTCAATGAAAATGGCTTGGTCTGATTAATCATATTTTCTTTTTCGATAGGGCAGAGCTGAATTGTAGGGGGGGGAATTAGTCAGAGCAAATTATGGAGAAAATGGGAAAGGAAAAAAAAACACTGAAGTGGTGCCTCTGAGATAAAGGACATGTCACAGCCAGAATTCTCAAAACATTTCTTCCTCTGTTTTTTTTTTTTTTACCCATTATGATCTTTTTTTTTTTTTTTTTTATCAAGTTACTGTACATTACAGCTACTTTGGCTTTGCGTACGATTGCAAATGCAGACATGGATACCCAACGGTCTAATCACATACAGATACAGTAGTGGCTTTGTGCTAATTATTTACACTATTCAAGATTGGCATGAAAACTGCATACCTTTTAAAAATGCACTTAATGATGTTAACTGCTTCTTAACTGGCACACTTCAATCATTTTTTTTTAATTGATTTATTTCAACACAATTTGCTCAGTGGCTGCGATTAAGGCCATTTAAAAGAACTGAAGCATTGTCTGAAAACAATTACACAAGATGTGGTCTCAGATGTTACTGACATGTTCCGTGCGATCTGAATCTTATTGTAGTCAATAAACCTTCCTTTATCTTTCTAATCGTTGTTCTTCTCTTTTTTCATTCCATCCTATGTCTTCATTTTATACCTCACGTCCCACTCATACAGCTTCTGTCATACCTACTGTACATGCCATATATTAACCCTTTTAATACCCTTTTACACTGCACATTCTGAACATCATGTGTATCTTGTACATTTTATATATTTCTATTTGAGTTATGTTTTTTATTGTAAATCTGTAAATTGTAGGTTTGTATGTTCACCCAAAATATTTTTTCCTATTCAAGTAAAAAAACAATTATATATCATCTTTCTATTCTATCGTATCTTTCTTTGTTTTTAGTTACACATACGGTGAGTGTCACATCATATAAGCATTTTACTGCATATCATACTGTGTGTGATCATGTATGTGACAAATCAAATTACAATTTGATTTGATTTGATTTGAAAAGCCCAACATAGCTGCAATATTTATAGCTATAATTTATGACCATCCGTAAAATGATGAGTAAAGAATTAACAGGCTAATGTCATTCCTTGTTATCTGTATCCTGGTGTCAGCACACTGAGCCAGTCTGTGGTCACATGGTGATGGATAGAAATGTTAAATAGCTATTACTAGCTCAAACTTGGCAGCATTGCAGTCAACTGCATTCTGGTGAAATTGTGTTGCTGTTACTTGCTAATGATTGTTATAATAAAATAATGAAATAATAGTTTAATGAAATGAAATTTCCATGTTTGTTCCTCTTGCTGAGCTGCTATGCATTATATGAAACTGGCCAATTGTAACAGTACAATTATGGAATGCCACTTTAAGGCGTATTGTGTAGTGCATGTTAAAAGTAAAGCACATCGATCACCTGCTGTTGCTGTCAGAAAGAGCGAGACTGAATGAAAGATTTGCCTCTGCTGTGTAATAGCATTCAGCTTGTTTTAATTACGAAGGTAGTGTAAGAACATTTATTACCCTTGTGAATAGTGATTAGAAGCATGCAGCCTCAGTTCTATGGTTGGTGTAGCAAATAACGAAGTAATATTTGAACAGTGTCAATACTTGGCACTATTGATTGCCTGCTTTCTAACCAGCTCACGGCACCATGTAAGGAGAGAATTGTACTCCGAAGAAGATCATGTAGCCTCTTGGATCCTGCCGAACCCAACGACTATACTGCAACATATCGTTTCATGATGCCACACGGGCATTTAAAAAAAAAAAAAAAAAAAAGACTTCCACTGCCTCGTGAGCAAGGTAATTGGCGTACAGATGAAACAAACTCATTTTTAGAAATCCTCTGGTTTAATTCCAGGGGGTTATTGTCTGGGTGAAATTTTTGTCTGTGTATGTTCTACCTTGTGTCTGTATAGGCTCCCTCTAGACTCTTTGGTTTCTTTCCACTTCCAAAAGACATGCCAGTAGAAGGACTATGCTATTTTGCCCTGAGGTGTGGAGGAGTTTGTGAAAGTGTGTACATGGTGCTCTAAGATGAACTGACATCCGGCGTTCTTAGATCAGAAGAAAGGGCCTTACTAACGTTGAATGAATAAACTTCACATTTGAACTGTGTACTTATTGGCACTGCACTGTCCCTTACTGTGCCTATTATTCTGTTTTTATCAGTAGCAGTTGTACTGCCATGTGCTGTGCACTTTGTAGTTTTGTAGTCTGTGTAATTTCAAGTGGTATACTGTAGAACCATGGACATGGGGAAATGCTGTTGAATGAGCGAATAAATGAATGAATGAATGAATGAAGGAAGGAAGAGAATACGTATTGTATGTTTTACTTTAGCCTACATACTGTGGTAAAAATATACTGAAGTTATTACCAAATTAAACCATTAGCAGATTAAAAAAAAAAAAAAAACTCCACTATTGCACTATAACTGTCCTGTGCTGTTTGCAATTTCGTCTTTTTTTTTAAATGAGAATATATTCATGACTTGACAATGTAGGGTTTGGGCTAAGTGAGGCAATAAGGAAGGCTGCTTTTATTGCATTTTTTATAAGCAGCATAGGTGCTCTTTCAATAGTGAAGTCTATTCAAGGATAAATTGGATGAATTGAAATGTGTTTTAAGGTCCTATCATAAAATGACATGGAAAAAAGGCTTTCCTTTCTCTGCTAGACAAGCAGTTAAAGATGATCTAACATGTTTGCAGTTTTTAATACACTTCCAATGGCTTAACGTCAAACTGAAATGTGACACAGATAAGGAAAAAAAAAACACATTGGAAACAGAAACACCTTTATTGCTCTATCATGTGCTTCGTTCCTTGATTTATTAATGCGAACCTGGGCAGTGGGTGTTTATTAATGTTGAAATGTTAATGTTTTTTTTTTACCCTTTTATAGCTATATTCCTCCTGTATATAATTAATTAGAGCCTATTTCATTTTACAGGGTCTGTGGTGGTTCAGTAGTATAGGACGAGCTCATTAACAGTTAACATTTGTAGCTAGTTGGGGAGAAAAGTCTTGGATTGCTCCATGTCTCCCTTTTGATTCTGTGAACTTTCTGATCTTTGCGATCGATGACGGTCTTGACTCTGTGCTATTCCCAATGAACAGAACCAGCATCTCCTCATCTGTCCAGCCACACTAATGGTCTCCCAGTCCACTGTATCTCCTATATCTCTGTTCTATTTTCTCAGTGATCACAGCTCATTTAATGAAAAACTCAATTTAGGTTCTTCAGAGCAGAACATTGAAAAAAAAAAAAAAAAGTATTTAGCAATTACATCAGTCATGCCTCAAGCCAAAAAAGCAATCATTTTTTTCATGCCAACAGAGGAAAAAAGGTCCTCTAACATGGTTTTTGGACTTGCATATAAAATCACACAAACTGTATTAATTAGCAAGACATCTGCATACTGTGTGTAACCTTCTTGCTCTCTAAAGGCCAGAGAACAGCAGAGTGTCATCTCCACAAAATGCTTTAAAAGTAATTATTATTATTATTTTTTAAAATCAAATCGTGTCTGTGTGCGCATGTACATGTGTGTGTGTAGGTGTATGTGCGCGCGCGCGCGTGTGTGTGTGTGTGTGTGTGTGTGTGTGTGAGTGAAAGCGCATGCTACTTCTAGTGTGGAAAGTGGAGTGGTTGCTGCTTTCTTTGCGATGAAAAGTATAATTACTTTCAATAATTACAGCATCAGGATTGTACTTTGTGGTATAATTCCAGACCCGCCATTCTTAACCATTTTGTATAGGAGATCTGCAGTTTAACATCAGAGAATGCCAAATCTACATGAGTAATCTTGTAAGTAGTGCTCTCATCTCAAATCGATTTTTCCACTTTGAAGATGCACGGAAACGACATGTTTGCTTCCTGTGAAGGCAAGAGAAAATGTTCATTTATTCATTAATCCATTCATCTTCAGTAACTGATATATCCTGTAAAGAATGTAGTGGTTTAAGAGGCTGGATGTCAAAGAATTCACTTTGGATACCACTACTGTGTGTTGCGAGAAACCATGCACACCCTGGGAATTTAGTGTAGGTAACCTGTCTACAGGTGGCGTGGTGACTTATTGGTTGAGGGCTCGAATCTGGTCTCTAGTCTGTGTCTGAAGTTTGAATGTCTCCTTGTGGTTTCTGCCATGTACTCCAGTTTCATGCCATGGTCCAAAGAGCTTGCATGCTGGGTGTGAGTGTACAGGCAGGATAAGTTGGATAGAAAAATGACTTCAGAGGAAACCAGAAAACCTGTAGGAAACTCTCTTGATTTGTGCATGATTATATATCCATTATGCTACTGGTACATTATTGGCAAACCATATACAGTAAATGAATATGTGGAAATGACTTCATAACAAAGAGTACATTGAGTTTAATTTGTATTGGCTAACCATATTGATTAGGGATGCACTAATAGTTGGGTCACCAAAAAGTGTAAATTTGAATGAAAAATAGTCAACAATATGAGCCTTTTCACAGTATACAGTACATAATGGAAATGTAGATTTTAGCTTCTATCAGATGGGCTCACATTTGTCTCTACAATACCCTGGAATACAGAGGAGTCCATGGTCGACTTCATGACTACAAGGTGTCCTGTGCCTACAAAACCAGCCCAAATTATCACCCCCTCCACCGCCGTGCTTGAGAGTGGGTATGATGCATTTCTGCTGCTTTTTACCAAGTATGGTTCTGGGCATTAAGGTAAAAAAACTCTTCTTTTAGCTCATCTGTTCATAGGACTTTGTTCTAGAAGTTCTTGTTGTTTGTTCAGGTGCAATTTTGTGAACCTCATTTTATGCTTCCATGTTCTTTTTAGACAAGAGTTTTCTCCTGGCAACCCTTCCAAACAAACCATACTTTTTAATACTACAATTTCCTTCTAATGATTCTGGCATGGAGTTAAACATTTTACATGCTCTGAAGTAACTAGCTAACTACGGCACCTAATTAGCTGACTATCAGAGAGAAAACAAATTAACAGCATAATTAACTAAATCAGTACTATACAAAACACAGTAAAAGACAACATAAAGTGCACATGCAAATGTGCAAACAAGAGCAACAACAGGACCACAACAACATGACACAATGCAATACTCTGTGGTAATGAGTTGAGGTAGTGCAAGTAACTTGTCTGTGAGATGCTAAACAGTAAACATTTCTTGTTAATGTAGCAGCAAGATACAAAAAAAGGTTCTTGTGGAAACTTTACTTCTTGGCATTGTGTTAACACACTGAATACTTAACTGAACTGAATTGCCAACATTTCTCCTTTTATAAAGACCTGCACACCTGCAGATAGTCAAGCAATAAAGGGCTGATGATTAGCAGCACTTGGCTGCAACTACCTGCTTAAATTCTGTGAAATTCTCCCTCTAGCCATACGTCATATTGCCCACATATTGTTTTTGTTTATCTGAGGTTGCATTTGCCTAATACAAAGAAGTGCTATGATCAGTTTTTACTCAAAAAATTTAAAAATTAGGGAAGGAGTTATACAATAGCTTGTACACATGACTGACTTTTGGCATTTCACAGACACCCTTATCCAGAGTGACATACGTTTTTATCTCATTATGCAGTGCATCTGAGCAGTTGAAGGTCAAGGGCCGATTGCTCAAGGGCCCTTGAGGTGATGGGGTTTGAACCTGGGACCTTCTGATACAGTACATAGTCCAATGTCCTAACCACTGAGCTAGCCCTGCGTTTTTCTTTGCAAATAAGCAGCGTGCAAACAAGAAATGTGATGGATGCATCGTTGGATGGATGGATGGATGGATAGATACTGAAGGAAATTCCATGTGCTACCCCATGATTCTGATGTGTTAGCAGAGATGTGGGGTGTGCCTTTTTTGTCTGAAAAAAGCAAATCCAATGAATTTAGTCCTTTGTGGTGGTGTTGTTGAGGGCCCGAATGTCCCTCAGAAAGAACCTGCAGGGTGCTGTGCGTGTTTAAAGCCCAAATAGCCTGCAGGAAGAAGCTCTTCGTCAGTCTCTCTGTGTGGGCCTTCAGGGACTAGAAGTGCTTTCCTGATCACAACAGAGAGAACAGTCCAATGTTAGGGTTCCTGAGGTCCTTCACTTTCTTCCTTGCATTGGTACAGCACTGTTTGCTGAAGACTGAGCACAGGGCAAGGATCTAAGTACTCAGCTGACCGTGCCACCTCCTAAAGAGCTTATCTATCTTGCATGGTGCTTGTTTTCAAACCAGGCTGTGACATTTCCCAACAGGATGCTCTCTATGGTAAGGTATAAAAGTTCCTTAGCACTGACGAAGGCAGTCTAAAGTCTCTCATGTGTCGAAGACACTGCTCGGCCTTCTTCACAACAGTAGTGATGTGACCGGACTATGAAAATATCTGCACGATGTGAAAACTTGAGGTTCCAGAAGCTGTCTACTTTCTCTATTGGGGTCCCATAGATGACAGACAACTGGTAGTTCATCTCTTGCTTTGTGCTAAAGTCCCCTTTAAACTCTTTTGTCTTGCTGATGTTCAGCAGGAGGTTGTTTCTTTGGCACCATCTCCTCACCTATTTGAAGGCCAGTAAATTACTTTATTTAAATTAATGATCCATCATATAATTTCATGCTGTGAGTTACATTATAGTTTAACATAGCCTAAATGATTAAATGGGCTTCATAACAAACCATAGCAAAGCTCACTAACTCACTCATCATCTATACCGCTTAATCCTGTATTCAGGTTCACGGGGGCCTATCCCAGGAGACTTGGGGCATTACATCATGTTTATGCCCCAAGGCGAGGGGAGACCCTGGAAAGGGTGCCAATCCATCGCAGGGCACAGACACACACACACACACTCACTCATTCACACACTACAGGCAATTTGGGAACACCAATTAGCCTAACCTACATGTCTTACTGTGGGAGTACCCAGAGGAAACCCACCAAGCACGGGGAGAACATGCAAACTCCATGCACACAGAGACGGGAATCGAGCCTGGCCGGGGATCGAACCCGGACCCTGGCGGTGCAATGCGACAGTGGTAACCACTACACCACCGTGCCGCCTCATAGCAAAGCTATGAATCTATAAAGCTTACCTCATTCTTTACATGTTAATTATGTTACATAAAAGACGGACATGATGTAATGACGCTACATCAAGGCTTCCAATTTTCTCCAAATCCAACAAGCCGATAAGACAGAAATCTTATCCAAAAGAGCAGCCACACAAATAATAATGTGGAGCAGTATAACCTACCGTAGTAATAATACCGCATAACAGAGTAATGAGAAAAAACAACTACTTCATTAGCAGTTTATAAGGTCAGAAATCTTTACACAGGTAAAAGTTTTAAAAAAAAAGAAAAACTTAAAATATAGCTTTTTTTCTTCCTAAAGTTAAAGGGAAACAGAATAAAAGGAATCAGATTGAGAAAAGAACAAGATATCTGCCTCTAATTACACTTTGATTATAGTTCCTGATAATTATTTAGTGCCTAATTCACTAAGCAATTTGGTGAAAATATTAGCTAAGAATAACGAATAATAGATTTATTTTCAAACAATAGATAGTCGGCTCATAACTGTGATATAAATTAGCTGAAATTGTATGCAACAACAGACAGATTACAGTAATAGGTATTAGGTCTGTAAAAGTTGGTTTGATTTGTAGGTTAGTTATTTAGATCGCATTATAATCTAAATAACTAAGACTAAGACACTAAGATCTAATTACAGAAAAAGAATTATGTGTACTATTTACTGTTTCCTTTTAAAAAAGTAGCGAATATAAGTCAAATGTGTTAAAGGAAAGGAAATCTTAAGTATGTTTATGTATTTATTATTTGTCAGTATTCAATACTCTTGAGAAATAGTGGTAAATTCATTTTTGACAGGGTCCAGATGTCCGTTTGAACGATGATCTTTTGAGAAAAATAGTATACACAGTGTGGATTTTCTTTTTTTTAATTTGAAAGAAAAATCGAGCAAGTGGGAAGTGTGCACGGTGTTTCACCTTCCTACCATGCTGTTCTGTCACATTTATCCATGCACTTTCACATCAGCTCACATTTCCAGACCAGTGGTTTCATGTCAATCTAATAATGTCACAAACATAAATTATGCACAGTGTTTAAATAGCAGGGCTGCAGAACAGATCTGATGGAGCAGTATTTTAGAGGGATTATAAGCATTGTTTACACTTATTAGCCATGTAAATCAGTCATACATACTGTACCTTCATGGAGCACTTTGTGTTGAATCCCTTGGTTTTTATTCATGGCCATAGTGCACATCATGATATTTTTCTGTGCACAGTGAGGTCGTCTCTAGCTGTGCCTGTAGGTTTCAGAACAAAGCAGAACTGCGAGCACTGTGGATGCATTTCATTAGTAAACTGTTTTGGATCTCAACAGTGTTAAGTAGATGTTTAAAACGCAAATACATTTGCTTTGCCTAAAGAGAACAGCATTTTCATATGCCGTTGTGTCAGCGTCGCTGCTGTGAAAAAATAAAAAAATAAATGAGACAGCACCAGAAGAACAGCTGGTCAATAGCAGTTTTCTATGTTTGGTCCCTTTCGATGATGGATTGGATGAAAGAACGTCTGGCAAATTGTGTCTAACAAGAGGCAATAGAGAGCAGTTGTAAAATGTACATCGATATAGTAGCTGTACTGGGTGAAATGTCCAGTTCCAATGCGTGTTTTATATTCTTTTCTATTATATTTTATTTACTACAAATCACTTGAAGCTTTAAAGTGCCAAAGCTACATTCTGGGAATGAAAATGACAAGTCGTACTTCATTACCAGACTTAATCGCTTTTTATCATGTTTACTTGAATATTATTAAAACTGAATATACTTTTACTCTTATTGGTCAATTACTATTCTCTGACATGCTTGTCTATAACAAAACCTTTTATTTGAACACTGCTATAAAATGTACAACCTCATTTTAGAAGCTTTAAACAAAATTGTTTGAGCAACGCATGCCACATTGCTGCCAAATTTCTCAAGCAAAAGCCAATTAGTCATGACGAGCCAATTTCTGTCAAATGACTAGTCAAACAAAAATACAGTACTTCCTGTGCAAGACAGCAGCTGCTATTTAGATGTTGTTTGAACGACATGTTATATACTTAACAAAAGTATGTGCAATGTAAGCACTGTGGTGAAGCAGAAAAATTAATGTCACAATGTGATTTAAATGATACCTCAGTTAGTTCCTAATGAGTAACCTGGCCATAGAGTGGACAAGCGATTCTTCGTGAGTGGTAAATGATGGACGGTAACAGCACTGGGATGTATCACTCCGCATCAGAGGTGTTCTCCATTTGTTGATTACACTAAGTGCATGGTGAAAGAAGTCAGTATTGTCCACCATACTGCGGAGAGAGTAGCTACTGTACAGTACATGTGAAAACCCATTCAAAACCAGCCACAGAAGCACTGTTTCTTAGCAAGAAAACATATCCGATACCATTGTCATTTTAAAAAACTATTTGTCAACTTAATATTTGCTCGTAATTCAATTGAATTCAAGTTTATATGTTTATGTCATTGTTGCAAAGCAGCTTGAAAGAATCAAAAGCAACGTATGGAAACTACTAGTATGAAAAGTGTAAGAAAATATGCATGAATCAAAATGATCAGATTGTCCCTGATGAGCAAGCTGAGGATGATGGTGAGAAGAAAAAACTCCCTGAGATGGCAGTAAGAAAAAACATAGGAAAGAGGAATCTGACTCAAAAGGGAACCCACTAATTTGGGTGATGGATAGCAGGGATTGCTCTGCAGTCATACTCTGTGTTAGGCTGCTGGAAGTTCACTATAACAGATGATGTGTTAAAAGTTAATATGGAGCCCAGTTAATTATTTATTATGAGGCTCAGTTATAAAATTACAAAACAAGGACACTACCTGTGTTAAACAAGGATATGTTGACAGAGCAAAAATAACTGATTAAATAAACAAATAGATCATAATCTGTTGATGCTAAAGAGTGTTTGTGGAACTGGTGTACACTCAAGGTTGTGCTGCTACGCTATGCTACCTGCCCTCTGATAGGGAGGTGTCATTATGGACCAAACTGAGATAAAACAGCTGATGATCAAGTTTTTGTATTGCTTATGATGTTCATGATCTTCACCAATGTGTGTAATTTAAAATGGTTGTGTGTACCAAACGGTTTTTGTGGATTAGAATTCAATCAACATATTTTATTAGATACTAAGCAACTCCTGGGGTTGCAGACTTTGGAGAAAAATTGTTGGACATCCACCACAAGAGAAGACTGATGTAGCCGGTGAGAAAGAACTTTTCCTGGCATTGGTCTGTTCTTGTAGCCCTTAAATACAGCAACCAACCAATTTTCCTTTAAAATTTTTAATCGCCTTTCCAGTGTACCAAATCTTCCTTCATTTAAAAAAAAAAAAAAAAAGTTCATTTTTAATGAATTGCATTTTTTTTAAGTAACATAGTTTGTTACATAAAATGTACTGCCTACATTTTTTATTTAGACCTTCAAAGTACTAGTTACACATCTCAAAGGTTTTTTTTCAAGGATTATGTCAATTCATCATCTGCGGTGACCTTCTCATGCTAAACAAAGTTAGCACTGTAGCTAGGCATATGTGTTTGGAATTGGATAAGTTGCTGGACTACAGTGTAGCACTTGAAGTTGACCGCCCATGACACTACTTCAACAAACTAATTTCATATCCCAGAGTTCACTCCTCTCTCCCTAAACTGTGAGAATGTTAGCTAGTTTGAGAAAGCATGCTAGAGCTAATTGCTAATGTTAGCTGATTGTAGCCTAATTGTTAGCCGTTGTGAATGCCAGATCAGATAGGTATTGATTAAGTTGGCTAATATGTTAGACAGCAAGTGAGATTCTAGCTAATGTTAATTATTGGTTTAACATTATAATTAAATTCAAATATTAAATCAACAAAAGTATGTAGCATTAGTTATGTACATTTGAGTTTTTAAGTAAAAGGCAATGTATTAACTTTTTCCTTTTACTTGAATACATTTTATATTTGTGAAGACAATGCAATCAAACATTTTGTGAGGCAATTCCAAACATTTGAACAGTTCTTCTCTACCAGGTGAGTTCTGGTCAATTGAATCTTAGTCCGACGTAAAGACATAATGGAATGCAGAATTTCTCTAATTCAAGTAGACAAGCCTAACGCAGGTAAATTGTGCAGCATTTTCTACCTATTCAGCTTCTGCCAAATCTCTCAACGCAGCAAAACATCCCTTGTTGGTGTTAGCCTTTACCTGCTGAGAACTAAACCTGATGACAGAAATGAATTTTCTCATTTTCTTTCTGCTGACATTGAGTAAGACACCAGCATAAATCAAATACAATAAGAGCCATTTTCATCTCAATTTCAGTTTCAAGGAGGCAGCCATGAATGTACAAGAAATGTGGTGATCTTTCAAATGCAGAAATAAAAGTTAGGACTTAACCTTTCATCCGCTCTTTACAGGGTACTCTTTAGAACGATTTAGTTTGCAAGACCTCAGGTGACACTGATTTTAAAGTCACTTTTTAAGAATAGCAGTTATTGAAAATGGACATTTATTACCTACTACCGTTCCCTGCTCACCTCAAAAATGATAAGGCATAAATACAGAGAGGCTAAGGTCAGTGTCACAGTCAACACAATAGAAGTATCCTGAACAGGAATGGGACCTTTTATATCCTTGCTCAGTCACTCCTATCAGCCCACCCAGGGACACAAAAATAGCAGCCCTCTGGGTAATGACCCAAAACTTTAGCCGCTGTCCTAGCACCGTCATTTATGTGAACTTGTCCAACACAGACAGCCACATCACCTAACTTATATGTCTCTGAGATGACAGCTTCACAAGGATATTTGCTCTGAGCTTCAAAGAGCTGGATTACAGCCAGCTCTCAAATGTCACAAACTTAGAACTCCTGCAGGCTGTGGAAGAACGGACTATATGATCTCTGATCCAATAAAAAAGAGAGAGAGAGAGAGAGAAAAAAGATGAATTACTAGATATTCACTTTTTAGCTGCAGGTGGTATTCGCTTTCAGAGGGTGGATGTTATTTGAAGATACAGCTGCAGTGAAAAGAGCTAGAGAGTAAAAGGAGGCCAGGTATGAAATCAGCTCTTCAGGCAAGGCGGTTCCACAGCATCTACTCTTAACTTTGTCCCTGAAACTGTCTATTCATTTGTCAGATGCACCTGGCCTTAATTTATACTTATATTCATTCATTTTTGTTTCTTTTCTGTACTGTGTGCTTAATCGTTCCAGCTTAAATACTTACTTCTAGTTCTAAACTGCTGCATAATTATGAATCTTTTTCTGTCCTAACCTTGCCTGCCTACTTTTATTTGACTCCAGAAGAGCCCTAAATAAAGAAAATTTTCACATCTAAACTACTGCCTAGATTTCATAAATGCTCCAATCTTCTGCTTCTAATTGCATTTCAAGTCTAAGTCCTTTTCTTCTGTCAAAGGTAATTACACAGCCTACTGAAACTTATTAACAAGGATTCATTAATCCTACTAATTCTGACTTACCGAGCCTGATTGTGAAGATAAATTTCGTATTTGCAAGTTTAATCCAGAGTGCATGAGTTCAACAGTAAGAGGTATAGCATGTAAATGTTAAAAGGTAACATTTATTAAAGTTAATCTTTGAATGTTTCATATTCTATAATAAATGGCTTCTGGAAAAAGATGATCAAGAATTAGATGTTAAAAGTGTCACATTAAAACAAAATAATGACATTAAATAAATATATTTAAGTATTTTAAAATGATAATTTTAAAGGTAAATGGAAGATTTTTTGGACAGAAAGAAATGCAAATTTAATTTGAAAATATTCATACTAGTCATAATTATCCATTTAATAGACTTAATAAAGTTGAATAATAATAATTTAATATCTGATGATCAAAGGTTTTTACGGTTTTACCTTGCATATATTTACATTTGGAACCAGGAAACTTGGGCATGAGGCGGGGTATACCCTGGACAGGGTGCCAATCAATCACAGTGCACACACACACACACACACACACACACACACACACACACACACAATGTGGAAATGCCAATTAGCCTAACCTGCATATCTTTGACTGTGGGAGTACGTAGAGGAAACCCACCAAGCATGGGGAGAACATTCAAACTCAATGCACACAGAGCCGGGAATCGAACTTGGCTGGGGATCGAGCCCGGACCGTGGAGGTGCAAGGCGACAGTGCTAACCACTAAGCCACCATGCAGTTTAGCTATCAGTTTATGAAATGCAATTAATATGTCTAATCAAATATAAAAATGGTATAATTCACACAAAGTAAACATTGCATAAGGATATAAAAATAGGCCACTTTATAAGTCCATAAATATAATGCTGAGTAAGTGCTATTTTCCAAGCCTGACAATTAAACCAAACACTCATCCAAATGCTGACTTAGAATTTGTACACTCAATCTAGACAACTATTATGCAAAAACATAAGCAGCTGAAATCATGGTCTGTGCATATCAATGGGGAATCTGAGTGTGTGTGATTTAAATTTGATCTCAAAAAGTCTCTCAAAATTAGGATGGCAGGACCGTATTTACGTGTTGATTTGTCTAGCTGGGATGCATAATAGTTGCTTTATGTCCTTCTGACATATACTGTCTGGTCAAAAAAGTTTTCCAACTGCTTTGGAAGGATGACATTTTTGGCCTGCATCAACCAAAGAAAACATTAAAATTACAGGAATAGAGTTAAGCATTGTTCAGCACATTAATAAAACCTGGAAGCATAGTGCTCAGGTTCTGGGGTTGTTTCAGTTGGTCAGGTCTAGACTCAAAAATGTTACAGGGCAATAAAATTAAGTCAACTGGCTACCTCAAATGTACTGAATAACCAGGTTATCCATTCATCTATCACACAATCCAAATTGTGAAAACAGGGAGCATGAGGAATGATTTTCACACGTGAATTGACCACCACATTGTGTGCCATAATAAAAGCTTAAGCCAAACAAATATATACAGTGGAACCTCGGTTTGCGAGTAACGTGGTTTACGAGTGTTCCGCAAACTGAGCAAAGATTTTTAATAAATTTTTAATCGGAAACCGAGCAAGTATTAGTTTACGAGCGCCGAGTTTCATGTATCACGCATGCAACTCTTATTTTGACACCGAGCGGCAAGTGATCACGACTGAGCCAATGATTTTTCTCTCTCTTGCGCTGCGGGAATTATGGGTAATCGTCTCCCCTGCTGCATCCCCTGTGTCAGTATAAGAGTCCCCTGCTGCGTTTTAGTGCTCGTCTCTTATAATCAACATCTCCCTCTCTCTTCTGTGTGCGCGCGCGTAATTTGACACTGTGCCACACACACTTTTTACACAAACACACTTACTATGTGCGTGCGCATGTAATTTGACACCGACAGACACGCGCGCGCACACACACACACAGATCTCCCCGGCTGCACACGCGCTTTATTCACACAGAAAACTCGGCTCTGTTGCAATTCTTTTCAAAGGTAAGGTGCTGGTTCATTTGTTATTTTTTATTTTCTACTTTACAGCAATGATTCCTTTAGTATGCTCACGCAAGTATCATTAGAGAGATTTCTTTTTTTCCCGTTAAAACAGTGTTTGCATTGTGTATGTTAGTTGTGAAACTTAAAAAGCGAGGGGGGAGGAGGTGTTTTACTGTTCAAGACGAGGCAAAGGGCTAATTTTTCACACACACACACACACACACACACACACACACACACACACACACACACATATACAAATACACGGCACCTGCACGCACAAATGGAAACACTTACCTGTCTGGATTTATTTTTACTTTTTTTTTTATGTTAAGTGCAGGTTAATTTGTTTTATTTTACTTTATATGTTGTATTAATTATTTTTATATGTTTTTATTGTTTTGGGCTGTAGAATGAATAATTTGAGTTTTCATTATTTCTTATGGGAAAAGTCTATTTGGTTTACGAGTTTTTGGAATACGAGCCCGCTTCTGGAACGAATTATGCTCGTAATCCAAGGTTCCACTGTATATATTTTTTTGCATGTTCTCCTCACGCTTGTTGGGTTTGCTCCAGGTTTTCTAGTTTTCTACCACAGTCAAAAGATATGCAGATTAGTTTACAAATTGCCTGTAGTGTGTGAGTGAGTATGTGCATGTTTGGGCCCTGCCATGGATTGGTGCCCTATCCAGTGTGAACCCAGCCTAGTGGCTCAGGTCCCCTGGGATCAAATATGGAGAATGAGAGTGAGTATTAACTGGCCTAGTTTTATTTTTCAGCCCTTTCAAGGGACAGGAGGGAGTTACATTCTGTTTATCAATGTTAGTGCCAACATACCATGACAATTCTTTTAAATACTGTAATAGCTATGTGGAATGCTCCTTTTTCATTTATTTATTTTTCTTTTTTTTTTTTAACCTTCAATTTTACTTATTGTCATTGTTCCATGATTTTTTTTATGGCTTATCATTTACATTTAGCAATGTTTTTTTTTCTTCTCATCAGTCAGCAACCCAATCATACTGTAACAGCGCACAACCCACCAGCTGAGAACCACCGCTGTAGTTTATTATTTATGAATGCTTTTTCGATGAGTTGTTTATCGGAAATATGCATGACGGTTGTTGTGAAAGTGCTCTTCCTCTATTATCAAAATGTCTTTTAAACATTTCAGCATATTACATGCATATCTTTTAAACGTGATATCATGGGGACAAGAATGGCCCCAAAATCATGGAATGCATGAACATGCCACAGCTCTGGAAAACTGGTTTGTAGCAGAAATATCTATTTCACACAACAAAATAATGGAAGCAGAACAATTGGTTCAAGAGTACAACTGAAGATGCTGTGCCTCAATAGCTTTAGCTAACTCAACAATAAACTGCCTGGGCTGCCATTTGATATGGGAACAAAGTCAGTTATAACTGATATAAAAAAGCTTCTTCAACAAATTTGGACTCAGCAAGTGACCTGGAAACAACCTCTTTTTTTTTTTTTTTTTACTTAATAAACTGCCCAATTTGTACTGGTTGTGGAAAGAAAAGACTGAGTGCAGTTTCTGAAGCCAAAAACACAAGCACAGGCAATTTAACTAACTGCTCAGGAAGCAGCTTTTTTTGAATAAAGCCCCATAGGCTTTCCAAAGACAACACTGATGCTGATGGCTGAGAACAGTTTATCTTATTAGAACGAGGAAATTGCTACAGGACCTAGTTCTATTTTTTCCACAGGCATTTTCTGTAATATTGAGATAAGGTTGGACCGGGAGCAGAATTAAGACTTCAGGTTCCTTTGAGCATTCCTTGGGCAATAGTACCCTATACAGTATGTGAGGGTGTGTTACCATTAGCAGCACCTTACACTTGTTCCTTAGCAGAAACCCATAGCAACAACCTGCTATCTGCTTCCTAGAATAGCTTCATCAGGAAGCCTAAAAGCTCAGCTCTCCATGGGTTACTTGTCTTTAAATATGTTTTTCAGGTATTTCAGTGATGCAGTGTCAAGTGCCCTTGGAAATACAAGGAGCAATATAGGATATGACAGCTAAAGGAAATAAATGAATCCCTATAGATATCTAGTAAATGGAGACTTGTAATAGGAATTCTGTTTCCTTTCAGCGAGTCAGATCATTTGTCAATGCACTCGACTCTTTCGGCTCCAATACAGCTCACTACTATTTGTATTCTAAACTGGATATCTTAAACCACTGACTGTTTTTATTGCCCTAGCTATGATTAAGGAAATATTGCACTTTTAAAAACCTATTAAAATAGTTGTAATTTCAGCAAGGTAATACAGATGTGAAACAGTAATCATAACATTTATTGTGCTTCGTTGTTGTCGTGTCTGTGCATCATTAAGTAGATTCATCTCAATTTATCCTGATAATTCAACATAGCATAGAAGGAAGTGAAGGTTAAAGGTCTAGTGCACTCAACACACACTCACACATCCAAACAACATTTGGACATTAACATGCTTTCTTCTCTTGCTCTATCCACCTTAGAATTAAGAAATGTCTGCCTCTTATACTGTATGAGGTTTCAGTCCTTTCAGGCTTGTTTGATAGACATCATGCTCCAGGTTCAAAGCAGCTGAAACTGCTGTTCTCCATCACATGCTAAAAAAATTAAAACCTTAGTTAAAGCATCTTTGGAAGCAGTAACATCTGAAGTTTCAAGTCTGCATGTGAATGATGCTACAAGCTTTTTTTTTTTTGGCCGTTTCTTCCTTTATCCTTGTCAGAATTTTTAGACCTTAACCAGGTGGGATTGGCAGCATTGGTACACAGCCATTTTCAGGTCTCTCCAGAGATGATCTATTGGTTTCAGATCCAGACTATAGCTGGGGCACTCCAGGATTTTCACAGAGTTGTTCTAAATTCACATCTTGGTTTTCTAGGTGCTTTGGGTTACTCATCAGAAGGTTGGAGGCCCCAGCACCACCAAGCAGCCACTGTTGTGCCAGTGAGCAAGGCCCTCAACCCTAAATGCCTCAGGGCCACTGTATCCTGCTTGATTTTGTGCACTGACTTCAGATTACTAACTGGGATATGTGAAATGCATAATTTCAATGTGCTGTAAACTACATATGACAAATAATTGAACCAAAATCCTAAACAACAAAGGTTGTGATCCTGAGCCCGTAGAAAGTTTTCACTCTGTACAGCTCTTTATCCATTTTTCCTTCTATACTGACTAGCCTACCAGTCCTAGTTGCAGAAAAATATCCCGACAGTATGATGCTGCCACCACTGTGTTTTACTGTAGGGATGGTTTTAATGAGGTGATTTACAGTTTCTGATGTCGTCCACACATGATACGTGGAATTGTGTCATCAGAAAAGAGGATTCTGCTTCACAGGGTCAGAGAGTCCTTCAGGGGCTTCCAGCTGACTTTTATGTGCCTTTTAGTGAGGAATGGCTTCGGTTTGGCCGCTCTACCATATAGACCTGATTTGTTGGAGTGCTGCATAGATTTTGTCCTTATGTCAACTCTCTGATCTCTACAAGCAAACACTGGATCTCATTTATAGTGACCGTTGGATTCTTGGTTACCTGTCTACCAAGGCTCTTTGTCCCTAATTGATTGATTTGGGTGGGTGACAAGTTCTGGGATTTTTATCAGTTGTTCCAAATCTCTTCCATTGAGATTAATTGAGATTACTTTAGTCTTTCACTCTCACTGTCACTCATCGTCTATACTGCTTTATAGTGTATACAGGGTCGCCGGGGGGGGCTAAGAGCCTATCCCAGGAGAATCACTATTGGCAATTTGGGAATGCCAATTAGCCTATTCTGAACATGCAAACTCCATGCACACAGACCCGAGGTGGGAAATAGACCCAGAGGTGCAAGGCGACAGTCCTTACAGGCAGCTAGCATTTTGCCTCTGTGTTCTTTCAATGCTGTACAAAGATCCTTCCTGATCTGTGTCTTGACACAATCCTGTCTCGCAAGTCTACTGATAATTCTCTCAAACTCATGGCTTTGTTTTCACTCTGACATCCACCATCCACTGTAAAACCTTGAATAGACAGGTGCAAGACCTTCCTTATTAATGTTTAATGAATTAGTCACATCTTTAACCAAGTTGTAGAAGCATCCCAAAGACAATTGATAGGTGTAGGATGCACCAAGTGGAAGGTGTCATAACAAAGGGTCTGAATACTTATGTACAATTAATGGGATATTTCACTTTTAATTTTTCTTAATAAATTAACAAAATACTCCAAATACCTGTTTTACGTTAGTTCATTGTGGAGTATTATGTGTTGAACGATGAGAGACATAAATGAGTGATTTGTTACATTTCAGATAAAACATTTTAATCACTGATATGCTGAAGCTTGTAAATATTATGTAACATTTATAAAAGGAACCCCCACTGTCAGTACAAGTGATAAGAGGGAGTAAATTGTCATTAAATCATTTTCCTTTTATAATGTCCTTTTTTTTTATCCCTCACATTATTTATAATTCCTCACATTATTTATAATCATTTATAATGCTGTGTTTATGTAATCCTTGCATACAATCCTTCGTTTTTTTTTTTTTGTTGTTGTTGTTAACTGCATTTAATTCATTATTTTAATCTGGTCCTGTTAAAAGGAGCAGAATTAATAGTTTGGCCCACTCTAGGAAGAGTTCTGGTGGTTCCTAACTTCTTTCATTTATGAATGATAGAAGCCACTGTGTTCACCTGGACCTTCAATACTGCAGAATTGTTTCTGCTTCCTTCCCCAGATCTGTGCCCACAATAATGTCCCGGTGGCCTACAGACAATCCCTATGGCTTCATGAAATTCCCTGATAACTGTGGGACCTTATATAGACCTGTGTGTGCCTTTCAAAATCATTTCCAATCAACTGAATTTACTACAGGTGGATGCCAATCAAGTTGTAGAAACATCTCAAGGTTGGTCAGTGGAAAGAGGATGCACCTGAGATCAATTCTGAGTGTCATGGCAAAGGCTCTGACAAAGGTACATGTGATTTTTATTATTATTATTTTATATGAATTTGCAAAGATTCCTTGCACTTCTTTTACGGTGTCAGTATGGGGTATTGTTTTTAGAATTTTCGGAAAATTTCGGAATAAGGCTGTAACACAGCAAAATGTGAAGAGCTGTGAATACTTTCCAGATGCACTGTACATAGATGAGATAGCATTAATAACCTGTGCATCAGGAGCTGTCTTACTGAGAGTGACACTTGTTTTCTTCTTTTGCAAATGTAAAATATCACACCATTTCAAACCATACATCCCCTTCCCCTGAACTCCCGCTTGTCTCTCACCTGTCTCCTATCTGTCAGCAACACAGCACTATTCGCAGACTAGCCTGATCTCCGGATCCCTTTAAAGCTCAGAGTACCAGGTTTCTATTACCACTTCGAGCAGGGATGCAACAAACTAATCACCAAATCTCCAAGCACACTTTACAAATGCTGGTCTCACACAATAATGTAGAGATGTATCAAGTCTATTTCTTCCAATGTAAATGGCTGTGCTCATGTGTTTACTTTACACTCTATATATTGATATAGGTTCTATGCAGTATAAGATCTCTCTAATCAAAATGTTGACAGCTCTGTATCTCCACATTTTGGTCTAATCACTGTTAATGAGCCAGTGTTGTTCAGAATGTCAACTGGGGTCTGACGACTGAGAGAAAACAGAAAAGAATTACTTGAAGCTGGAGAGTAAGCTATAATCTACATGGACTGTATAATGTACAGATAGAGACAACAACAAGATTTGAGGTCATTCATAAAACGGCTTCAATTGTTTGAATTCAATCTGCAATTATTATGTTTCCTTTGTATGAAATTCTAATGTTCATTCTGACAATGCACTCTCAGGGATAAAAAAAAAAGAAAAGCTTTTACTCTATACTGTACCATTTCTTTTTGCTGTGGTGCTATCATAAAGTATAGAAATTTTGTACTTTTTAACACCACAGAGAATTCTCTTCTTACTTTCTTTACACGCTTGCCCCTCATTCTTCAGCACCATTAACACTGTAGCTTTTATGTTTCAAAATGAAGGCTATCAGAGCCGCTCAATTGACCCCCAGCCATAAATCAAATATTAAACTCAACTCTGCATTAGACAAGACAGTAACAGTGTGTTCTAAGGAATGAAATAAAATACACTTCTTCATATACTGCCTGGCCAAAAAAAGTCACCACCTGGATTTAACTATAAGCTAAGAGTCAAGAGACTTCCATTGCATAAACTCGCAAGCCTCTCATTTTATCTGGGCTTGGGACTGGCACTGCATCCAGTGGCTAGGGTTTGGGCACTGTCTGGGAATTGAACCCGGGCCTTCCGCATGGCAGATGAAAAACCTACCACTGAACCACCAGTGCCCCGAGTCCTATATACAGTATGTTTATTTAAAAAAAAAACATCAAAGCAAAAAAGACTAAAATAACTTAAAAAAAACGGTTGGACCCTGAACTCAACAGTTCAACAGCTGTGTTTAATTGTGAAAGTAAGAGCATTTCCACATGTACAGTGAGAGAAAAAGGTTAAGGGATTAGGATTAAACAGCTGTGTATTCTTAAACATACCACATCAGTGAGGGTAATCAGCAAAAAAGGCTTCAGCTTGCTAGCAAGCAAAAAGAATGGATTGTGGAACATTGGAAAAAGGTCATGTTGTATGATGAGTTCAGATTTTCCCTGTTGCAGAATGATGGGTGCATGAAGAGTTTGCTTCTGTAGTTCCCTTTCAAAAGCTACACTCGATGCTGCGCTCGAAAGCGCTATGGGAAAAGGTCTCCGCTGACCGGTTGTTGAAGCATGTGTGTCAAACACGCCAAAAACCTGGCCCGTACAACCTCAGTCAGGTGACATCATCTGACCAGGCTCACCTGGAGGTTATAAATCGGTTTGAACCGGAAACATCCTCAGGTCTTTTGTCTTCAAGGCTGTATTGTGTTTGCGTGTGTGTCTAACGATACTGCGCGTCAGTTTAAAGAAAGAAAAAATATATAGAAAAGAAAGCGAAACTAATGGCTGAGTTTAGGAAGAGATGCTTACCTCCGTGCGGGAGGCTTCTCTCCGATGGCGATTGTCATGCTCTTTGTTTTGAGTGTTTGGGTGAAGATCATGCTTTCCGCGGACTCAAGGGACAATGCGAGCACTGTGATCTGCTTCCGATCAAAACGCTTCGTGCCCGGCTCGCATTCTTTAAAGAGAAATCGCGAGCCGTGCTTCACTCTTGGGGTTCGCGCGTTGATCTGGCGGAAGCGCGTGAGACAGATTTGCCCTTTTCTCTCGCGCTCTTGCCGGATCTGGAAATTCCCGCGTCCGCTTCTGAAGCGCATTTCGATGCCTCTTCTCATCGGGCGCCGGAGACCTCCTCCCTTCTCTCAAGTGAGTTTACCACCCCAGGATGCTCCTCTCGTGGCGAGCGAGAGTATGAGGAAACTGGAGGAGGTAACCAGGGCAGTCGAACGCCTACATCTCGACTGGCCTCAGGAAAAGGTGAGTCCCAAACACTAAAAATTAGATGATAGGTTTCTGTCGGGTGGCCGAGGTGAGGGACCTCCCCTTTTTTGGCTTATTCGCTATTCGCTGTGAATACCGTCACCAATGGGTTTCAGGAGGCGAAACGAGGTCTGAGGTTTCTTCCCTGCCGTGCTCAGAAGTTGGGACCGTCGGCCACCCAGTCCCGACTAGGTCCGGTTCTAGTGAGGCGTGAAGCGCAGAAGGAGAGTGTGGTGAGGCGAGCACCCCCTCGTAAAGACTGGGGTATGACTCGCCGCGCTTCTAAGTCCGCCTTTAAAACACCGGACCTGAGGAGCATGATCTCCTCAAATAAGAGTTCCTGAGGCCGGTGAAATGCCAGGACCATGAGGGAGCCTCCCCCAGGGGAGGGGCGTGTGGTATTCCAAAGGGAATAAGCACTCCTTCCTGGCACCCTCAGGAGGCTGCCCAAATCTCCGCCACCACTGGTGCTCGGAAGAGTGGTCACCAACGATGTTCGGTTTGCCTCCTGCCATGTTAATTTCAGGACACCAAACAACCCCCCCCTCCCCCTCACCCTAGAGTTTTGCTCTATTTTTGAATTTTGTTAATTACAAACTTTGCTGGGTATAGGGGCCATAGAACATGTTCCTCTCCCAGACACACAGTCAGGCTGCTACTGCTGGTTTTTCTTGGTCCAAAAAATAAAAATAAAAAAATAGGGGGGTGCGTCCAATTCTAGATCCTTGCGGGTGGTACCGTGATCTCAGAATATTAAAATTCTAAATTTTGACCGGTAAGATGATAGTTTCTCAAATCCAATCACAAGATTGTTTTGTGACAATCGACCTGAAGGACGCATATTTTATATAGAAATATTGCCTCAACACAGGAGGCTCACAGAGAATCTAGGTCTCATGGCAGGTGTATCCATGGTGATAACCTTGACCCCCCTGCATATGAGACCCTTTCTGTTGTGGCTGAGAGCCAGGAGATTTCATTCAAGGGCCAATCCCCTGAGCAAACAGGATACGCTCCAGGGGCTTCGTACCCTTTCTATGTGGTTCAGACCCCGGGTTTTAACTTTGGGTCCGACTCTAGGTCTTTGTCATCACAAGATGCTAACGACAGATGCTTTTCTTGGGTTGGGGTGCGGTCTTGGATGGCCGTCCAGCTCAAAGGATCTGGAGAGGTCATCTTCTCGCATGGCACACCATGCCTCGAAACGATGGCTTATTTCTGGCCCTGAAATACTTCCTCAAGCTACCAAGAGGCTACCATGTCCTAGTGTGGGCAGCACAATGGAAGTCTCCTATATAAATCGCCATGGCGAATTGCGTCCATACCGCTTGAACGAGCTAGCGCAGCAGATTTTGCTTCAGGCATAGGACAAGTTCTTGTCCCTCAAGGCGATTGACATTTCAAGAGATCCTGGTCTTCCAGCTAAGCTAATAGAAACTATTCCAAGCGCTAGGGCTCTCTCTAACAGAAGTACTTATGCGCTCAGATGGGATGATTTTAGACGTATGGCAAACCATGTAGACCCAGTTCACTGCCAGACTGTTTCGGTGCTGGAGTTCCTGCATGAGAAACTGTCCTCAGGCCTAGGACAACAGTCCCTTTAAGGGACAAAGCTATTGTGTTCAAAGGTTGGCTGAGGCCCCTTTCGAACCTCTAGAACTTGTGCCTATTATGCATCCTCACCCGAATTATCTTCAGAAAGTTCCATTTTCAATTATGCAACCAGTTGTTCTTGAAACCTTCTGTCCTCCACCGTCTAATGCTCAGGAGCAGGAAGGATTTTACTTATTGTGTCCAGTACGTGCTCAACAGATTTACATCCACTGCACTAGTCAGAGGCGCAAAGAGGAGCAGCTCTTTATATGTTATGCCGCAACCGAGTGTGGGGCTGCCACTAGACAATCTAGGTCACATTGAAAGGGTGAGGGATGCTATTGCCCTAGCCTATGAGGTGCGTGGTCACACTTGCAGCAAGTGTGTGATGCGGTAGGCTGGTCCCCTCCGTACACTTTTCTCAGAGTTTATAGTCCGGATGTCCATGCTTACGGTCCTAGAGTCAGCATCCCACAATCAGGTCTAGAGTTCTTTGATGATTGTGCGCACACGCTACACAACTCTGGGGTCCAGACACTTCCAGTGCGGCGGTGTTTTTATTTTCGTTCCCATAGCGCTTTCAAGCGCAGCATCAAGTGTAGCTTTTGAAAGGGAACGTCTCGGGTTACTTTGCTGTAACCCTGAAAAAGCGGGAATGAGATGCTGCGCTCTAATGCCGCACTGTAGGCGTAACTGGACGTCCTTTCAGACAAATTGATGTAAAGGATGTTTCCGGTTCAGACCTATTTATAACCTCCAGGTGTACCTGGACAGATGACGTAACCTGGCTGAGGTTGTACAGGCCAAGTTTTTGGCGTGTTTGATACACATGCTTCAACAACTGGTCAGTGGAGACCATTTCCCATAGCACTTTTTCAGGGAACAGGGTTACAGCAACGTAACCCGAGATGTTCAGCATCATTATAGTATATAATATAGTATTTTCTAAAAAAAAATAGGTCAGTTTACTACCTGAATATACTGAATTGATTTTTTTTCATCAATTTATTTTTCTTCCCTAATGTCATGGGCATATTGCAAAATGATGATGCCAGGATTTATCAGGCTCAAATTGTCCAGGAATCATGATAAACCATTTTCACACATGGATTGGCAGACCTTAACTCCATTGGGAATCTTTGGAATGTGTTGGAGAAGACTTTACACAGCGAGGTGACTTGTCCATCATCAATATAATGAGAGAAATGAAGGTGAGTCTGGACTGAAATAAATGTTGTGACATTGCATAAGCATATCAAAATGATGCCACAGCCGTAATCAAAGCAGAAGAATGAAATATTAGTGTGTGCGACTTTTTGGCTGGGCAGTGTATATCATGAATGTTGTGTTTTAATCAGCACACAATCATAGATGGGCTCTTGAGTTTGGACAAGTATTCTGTTTTCTCAAATCAGACCTAATCATTCAATTGCTTATAAATTGCAAGGTAGTATGGAAGTTGCCTCTGCAGGCAATTACACTGATCTGCCATAACATTAAAACCCAAATCATTAGGCCCAATATTGTGAAGATTCCTCTTTTGCCACCAAAACAGCTCTGGTTCCTTGACTCTGAAGGTGTTCTATGGTATCTGGACAAGGACAAAGCTTCCACACAAAGCATTGTCAAATAACATTATGTCAAAAATTTCACCCCAGAAAGTAAATAGTGTCTTATTTTGAGAAATTTCCCATTTTGTAAGAACAACTAAAGATGTAGTAAAGAAGATGAAGTAGTTTTATTCAACTCCCACAATCCTCTGCTATTGGCTGCTGTCCACAAAAAGCACAGTGTCCAGGTTCACACCATTGAGTCAGTGGATTATTAAATAATTATTGTTATACCTTGAATGGTCAATGCCCACAGGAACATCTAAGGAAATATCTGAAACAACAGTAACACATGTCTTTTTTTTAAAGTTGGTTGACATCTGCTTTTATTTCCTTTTTAATTGGCCTAAAACTGACTTTTTAAAGTGACTTTTCAACATTGACTTATTTTTCTTACATTGACTTTTTTTATTTGAGTATAAGCATAACAGGGTGTGCAGTTAGAGGACAATAATCTATGGTGCTGTGTGATACAAAGTGTATTGCACATATTTTCCTGTAGATATAAAACCCTAACATTTATTTCAAACAGGAATTTGTCATTGATTTTTCTACTTATTAAATAATGACACATCATGACAACTCTTGATTTAGAAGCCAGATAAATACCTGCCTGTGGGCAATTTCATGCAGGGTCAACTTTCCCATGGAAAAGGGGAAGCATAATTCACTGGGTTTTTACCAAGCCATACTGGGCTGCAGCAGCAGAAGACCACATTTGGTGCTATGCCTTTCAGAACAGGAAACTGAGGCTACGATTTGCGTGAGGTCACCAAAATTGAACAATAGAAGGTTGGAAAAATGTTGTCTGGTCTGATGAGTCATTCTGCTGCGACATTCAGATGTTAGACTCAGAATTTGGTATAAACAGCATGAAAGCATGGATCTATCCTGCCTTGTATCAGGCTGGTGGTGGGGTAATGATGGGGGGATGCTTCGCATCATGGATGTGCAGCCAACAAATCTGCAGCAACTTCACAACACTGTCATGTCAATATTGACCAAACTTCCTAAGGATTGTTTTCTGAACCTTGTTGAATTTATGCCATGAAAAATCAATTACGATGGCAAAAGGAAATCCTAACCAGTACTAGCAAGGTGTACCTAATGATGTGGCTAGTGAGTGTATTTTCAGGATGTAAATGATTATATGAATTTTGAGGATTTGTTTTTAGCTAAAGAGATTGCATTTAAAGTTATGCAAATGAATTCACTGACACTACGCCTGTCCTTGCTCTGAGGCTTTTTGTTTACCAGTATGAGTCCAAATGTCAGATCCATAACACTGAAACTGCCCTTGTATTTTTTTCTAGAATCTGACACTACATCAGGGTTCTCTAATGCCTTTTTATAGGCTTTCCCAAACTATATAATTATTTTCCACAAACACCTTTTAATATGGTTATGTTAGCTTTGTGCTTTGTGGGTTCTCAATACATTACATAAATAGATGTAATAATTTAAGCACATTTTAAATTTTTGATAATGGATAATACCTATTCTTAAACTAGTGTTAAACGTGTGGAAAACAATTCAGATCTTTCACTTTAATCTAATCTTAATAATGACACATGAATCTGTCACAAATGTAGCATGTATATATATGAGGTATATTCTGTATATAATTCTTTCCAGAAGTGGGCTCGTATTCCAAAACACTCGTAAACCAAATCATCATTTCGCATAAGAAATAATGAAAACTCAAATTATTCATTCCACAGCCCCAAAAAATTAATACATAAAAATAATTAATACAATCTATAAAATGAAAATAAAACAAATTAATCTGCACTTTACCTTTTAAAAAAAAAGTACAAATAAATCCTGACAGATAAGTGTTTCCGTTGGTGCGCGCAGGCGCCGTGTGTGTGTGGGTGGGTGTGTGGAATTAGCCCCTTCCCTCGCCTCGTTTTACACAGTAACACTCCTCCTCCCTGTCCCCACCTCGCTTTTTAAGATTCACAACAAACATACACACACACAATGGAAACATCGTTTTAACAGGAAAAAAAGAAATCTTTCTTAGACTGGCATGAGCGTATATTAACAGACTCACGTTTTAAGTTTCACAACAAGCGCATAAACACAGCGGAAACACCGTTTTAACGGAAAAAAGCGAGACTGGCATGAGCGCATACTAAAGGAATCACTTAAGTTTCACAACAAACCGACACACACACAAACACGGAAACACCGTTTTAACAGGAAAAAAAAGAAATCTCTCTGACATGGCATGAGCGTATACTAAGGGAATCACTGCTGTAAAGTAAAAAAAAAAAAAATGAACCAGCACCTTACCTTTGAAAAGAATCGCGACAGAGCAGAGTTTCTGTGTGTTTGTGAAGCCGGGGAGGGGTTGAAAAGGCGAGAGAGCGTTTGTGCGTGTGTGTGTGTGTGTGTCAGTGTCAAATTGCGCGCGCACGAGCAGAGTTTCTGTGTGTTTGTGAAGCCGTGGGGGGAGGGGGGAGGGCAAGGGGGGGAAGGTGAGAGAGTGACGCTTGGTGTCAAAATAAGAGTCTCATGTGTGAAGCATGATACTCGGCGCTCGTAAACTAATACTTGCTCGGTTTTCAAATAAAAAATTATTAAAAATCTTTGCTCAGTTTGCGGAACACTCGGAAACCATGTTACTTGCAATCCGAGGTTCCACTGTATGTATATATATACGTATTATGTATATATTCTCCTCTGTAAATCAAGATCCATGAAGATCCATTAATTCATGTAAAGCAGTCTTCATATGATTTGAACTGGTTGTATTTTTATGTGTTGGAATTATAAAAAGAATTATTATCTGTTCATGATTGCTGTTCCTGATGGTGTTTTTACATTTTTCTTGCTGTAAGATGATTTTTTTATTCATGCCCATGATTTCACCCTGTCTGCCCAGTAGATATCTTTGCACTAACTCTGACTCTGAATCTTCAAGTTCAAGTTCTGGTTCTTCATTGGTCACATACAGAAAGTTATCACATCATGCAGTAAACTCTTAATTGCAATTTCCCAAAAGTCCAAAATAGGACATGTAAAATACACATGATACAATTTGCGCAACAAAGGCAGACAATCCAACAATAACACGACAGTACAACAGTGTAATAAACTTTATATACTCATGAATATAGAATGCATGTTGCAATATACAAGTTCACCTGATGTGTGCTGATCACACTGTAAACAGCAAAATCCAAAGTCTTGAATTACCACCAAGAGTGTTGATTTAACACTTTCAGAGTACATTTGTGACCATTAGGTCATATATAAACACTTGGGGTGTTAAATCATCACTGGGAATTTTGCAGTGATGAATGTCCATGAAAATTGGATCGCCTAATTTGTGTGCGTGATGTGCGTGCTGATGACATGAGTAAGATGTTAATACAGTCCAGGTTCTTGTTGATGCAGCTAGATCTGTGTGTGTGTGTGTGTGTGTGTGTGTGTGTGTGTGTCCATGAATACTGGTATAACTAATTATTCCTGATTTGGAGTCCCATTCTGAGCCCTAATCACTGATAAAAGGTAGCTCCTCTTGAAACTCTCCATATTGGCTCCTATGCTGCTTTAGCATTTTGCTAAACTGATTCTCACCTGAAGGAGAGGACATGTTGTGGTTTGGGTCACTAGAGGCTTTGATTGCTCTCCAAGCACTCCTTTTGCATCACCGAATGGAGGTCCTGTAGGTCTCGTAGATGGCCACCAGTGGCATGCTTATCTGATCACAACCCCCTTTTCAGAGTTTTTACCATCCAGATAACCAGTGTTTTTGTATCACACATTGACGGTACCTGTCAGTATGCTTTCAGTGGTGTTTCTGTAGAACAAAGTGGGAAGGCTAAAGGACAATCTGGAACTTCCTTAGGCTGAAAAAGTGGCATTGCAGTCGCTGTTTGGGCTTCTTCGCAAATATCTCAGTGTATGCACAGTTAGTTAAAAGAGGAGTCAAGAATACTGGAGAAAAATTTAATTTTTTTAACTAAAAAAAATACCCCACCACTCAGTGTTCCTTCAGAAACACTGCCGCCTAGACTCACGGATGTGCATTCCTAAGGGATTCACACCTGTGCTAGCTGACAGTTAGAGTTTTTTATATATAAATGTGTTTACTCCTCTCTCTTCCTCTTGGATCTGTTATTAACATGTTAAATCCGCCATGCTACCACCTTCCTGTCTCCTGCTGGATTTGACATCCCACATTCTCTCAGGCTCTCCCACATTCTCATTCTCATTTTATCCCATCCCCCCTCCCCCCCTTCCTCCAGAGATAAAATTTTCTTGTTTGTTTCTGGACAGACATCTACGGTATACAACTTCCACTATTTGTTCTGCAGGATTTCACCAGGTCATGTGACAATGGTTTATGTTCTTTGAGCTGACAGCATGGCATCAGGCATTTATTTTTAAAAAATTTTAAAAATCTGTCTTCTGCTGTTAATAAATAGATACCTTTCCGACGCACAAGATGTTTGACTGTGGCTCATGTTATCAAACTTATCAAAGCACAGTGGACATACAGTACAAGGACTCATTCATTTATCCCTTCTTTTATTCATTGATCTTCTATTATCCTTTACATGGTCGCTGGGCCCTGGAGCCTATCCCGAGAGACTTTGTGCATGAGGCGAGGTGCATCCGGCACAGGATGCCAATTCATCACAGGGCAAACACACACACACACACACACACACACACACACACACTAATTGTCTATACTACGTTATTCTGTATTCCAGGGGGACTTGGAGCCTATCTCAGGAGACTTAGGGCACGAGTCAGGGTACACCCTGGATGAGGTATATAGACATATATACACACTAACACATCAATTCACACTCTACACACAATTTGGGCATGCAAATTAACCTATTCTGCATATCTTTGGACTGTTGGAGGATACCCAGAGGAAACCCAGTAATCAGAGGAAGAACATGCAAACTCCAAGTACACAGACCCGAGGCAGGAATCAAACCCTCGAACCTGGAGGTGCGAGGCCACACTGCTAACCACTGTGCCACTGTGCTGCCTTAATCGTTTATTCATTGTTCAAACATAGTCAAACTTTACACTGACCAAAAGAAAAATATGTCAGAATGCAGAGTGTCTGTACAGTATATGGATGGAAAGTTAGCTTCAATAAGGGAAAGCAAAATCATGTCTGACACCAACAACAAAATACTGCAGCAGTTTGATCAGATTGTAAAGTTGTGAGCAGGTGAAAATTTTGTCCTAGAAATTGGAATGCTAGAAGTGGAAAAATGGGTAAGAATAAGGATTTGAGGCATTTTGACAAGGGCCAAATTGTGATGGCTTAGCGCCTGGGTGAGAGCAACTGCATCTCCTGTGGTATATTCCTCGGCTGCAGTAGTTGGGACCCACAAAATATGGTCCAGAAGAAGGAAAACCAGTGAAACAGTGACGGAGTCATGGAAATGAAGAATTTTTTTCAAATGTGGATTAACTTTGTGATGTGATAAACAGCTTTCACACACAATGATGACAATGTCAGGGATTTTGGATGAAGTGCATCCCAGAGCACAATTTTCAAAAGGACCAGGGAACAGTTCTCTGGAAACAGCTCTGACACTTCACCATATATATAAAAAGTCTCAGAGCAAATAGTCTCATGATGCATCACTCAGCTGTAATTTCTGCTGGTTTTGTACAGGATTAAATTATTTTCTTTCTTTGGGCCAGTTTCACTACTGTGTTGTTCTAACTCGGTCAAAAAATAAGAACATAAGTCATTGAATTTATATAAAACATTACAGACTTATCGACTGTTTTTAAACAAGTTTCCACCCTGTCCTCCAGCTTATGCTTCTCCAGGGCTTTCATATTGAACTGATTCATTGAGATTCACTGAGATTCATTGACTCTTACAAACATTGACACATACTGTAGTAAAGTGTGTTGTTTGTGAAATACTTCTTAATGTGAAATATCTTAACGCTTCACATAACTTATAAAATATTAAGTTAACATATAGTCTGTGATGCTGGGCTGGCACCAACAAGAACACATCTGGATTTGTCGAAATCAGTGCCTTTGCGATAATAGCTGTTGGCGGTTTTGACGTATCTGATTCTCTGAAAGTAGCTTTGAGACAATGTAATTCCATAAAACATTATTCTAAATTATACCTTGAATCAAAAGACTTTTTTAAACCTCACACGTAAAGGCCTTTTTATAATTAGGACCTGAATTATGTCATATTGCGTTCTCAACCTAACAAGTATCTAATCAGCGTTAACTGCTTTCATTCATTTCCTCAGTTAAGGTGAATATAAAAAAGTAAAGCGTAACATTTCAGCTTAACATATTTGCACTTGAGTTGCTCATCCTAAGTTAAGCAGACACTTCCTAAGGGTTTCCTTTTTTGGCAAGGGGTAACATCATATGATGCATTTCATTATTGCTTTCTTTGGAGCAAAAGGCTCTGTAAAGTTGCAAAACATGGCATGTCATTGTGCTAGAATACCTCGTCCTTGTCGAAGATTGTTAGTCATGCTAGCTGTCACGAGACATTCAGAAGGTGCTGATGAAATTCTTCTACTTGTTTTCTCCTACATTTCTACCACTTCTGCTACTGACAGTATAAGAAAGTAAGTAAGAAAAATGAATTCTATGGGATACATGAATCACTACTTGTCCTGGTGCTCTGTAATCTCCTCAGCGAGGTACCTGATGTTTCCTCTCACACATACTGTAAGAAAACTGTCCCATGAACATTCATGAAGAGCATACCATACATTTAGTTGATCTTCTCATCCCTGGAGAGAACCGTGGGCAAAATGACGGCTTGTAGCTTCTGGTGCTTGAACGGACAGTCCTGTCTTCTGTAGCCGCATGACCTTTTTGTCAAAGTTGCATGAGATTTCCCTGCGATGTGAAATGCAAAATGTACTGCTACAAGGGGTGATCAAGTGAAGTCAAGTCAGGACTTTTGATTCTGCAGAATACCAGAACACTGTTATGAGAGTAAAAGCTACCATTATTTCTCTATGTAATCCCCTGCTACACTATTGCACTTGTCCCAGCTTTTCACTAGAGCTCAGATACCATCAAGGTAGAACGTTTTCTCAGCCATGAACACACAGCCTGCTCCACGTTTGAAACTCTGGCCACCCCAGAAATTTCTTTAATGGCCAAAACATGTGAAATTGGCTTGGAGCGAGTTCAGAATTGGCAATAACTCCCAGCTGAGATGTCCAAGTGGTATTGGTGAATGATTGTGTGTACGGTTTGCACAGGTTTAATGCGTATCTTTCACAAGTTGGCGACAAGTAATCTGTCAATTTTCAAGGATCAGGCTTTGCACTCACTGTCCATGGGAACAACTGCAATGGGCTCTAAGTCACATTGGCCTTCTTTAATGCACTATCATTGTACCTTCAGTCATTGTTAAAAGGGACATACTATATACAGTACATACATACAGTATGTGTGCTAGGGTCTGTACGCAATGTCATTACCCTTACACAGTGGCAGAAAGAGCAGCAATGCCCCTTGATAAGAAAACAGGAAGATGTCAAAAAAAAGTAAAATCCATAACTGTGACATAACACAAGCATTTCAGCAGGGGCAAAAATTCCACCTACATTTGGGAGAGTTTTAAAATGTGTAATAAAGTAATAAAATCTACCCTACCCTGCAGGTTTTCTTGCTTATGAGACATGGTTGTCCTCAAGTTCTTCTACAGGATCCTTTGATATTTGATAAATCAGAAAGACTCTGTAACTACTCTGTAGGTTTTTAATCATTCTTATAATTATATGCAAACTGATAGTTACCACAGTAACACTCCCCATCCCACAACCCACAGCAGCCAAAGAATCCACTGCCAAAGTCCTGGTGCCTGACACTTCAGCGCACGCACAGCGGTCCTGCGGAACCATGCCCTTAGGGTCCGGAGCACAAGGGGAGCACACGCAATACTAGGCATGTTTTACATTGTAATGATATGGCTGATTGGTGTAAGACCTTAATCATTTCTGTGCAGCTAAATTATCCTTGAAACATTGTACCACATATAAGTTCCTAAGACATCCTCTAAATGTGCTTTCTTATATGTTTATCATTATGTAATGCTGTAACTGTGTACACATTTTCAAACAGCACCTAATAAATCGATGAAAACAACAACGACATGAAATAACAAATAGAACTAATAAGTAATAGTGTGCCTTAATACAAGTTAAAATCTGTTCTTAGGCACAAAAAAAAAGCTATGTCTGGTTGTAAACATACATCTATCTATCTACAGTATCTATCTATCTATCCAGACAGCTCTTTGACAGCTACTATACATCACATTTAATCATCGCTGCAGATCATTTTAAACCCTTCAAGAGAACAAGGCAAGGATTCCCTCATCCAAGATAGTGAAGTATAAATTCTGCTTATTTTTGCATATATCGTAAATATATGATTGGTATGAAAGACTAAAAAAATAATAAAGCATTTACTATGCATATAATTATACAATCAAACATACATTTAAAAAATCTGAGGCAGTTGTTCATAAATAAGAACTAAAACAATGTAAAGACTGCGACCAATTAGAGCTTTGATACACAAAATAACAGTATCTTAATAATTAAGCTTTTAAATGTTTGTTTTTATGTGCTACTAGTGTTTCACACTGTATGAGATTCCATTTGTGACCACAGTCAATAATAATAATAATAATAATAATAATAATAGTAAGGTACAAATTGGTGCCCCATTGCTAATATTTTAACTGTCAAGCACTTAAATAACTGAACATTAAGATTAACATTAATACTACATGTAGATGCATACACTTTGGATCAAATTACAAATAATGAATAAGTGTTTTAAGACTTTACGTGTCTGATTTACATATTATATGTTGCAAAGTTTGCACTGTTTGAATATTTTATTTGTGAAAAAGAAATCCAAAGAGAAATTATATCTTACAGAGTGTTTAGCTCTGATCTGCTATCTCCTCTGACCCATACTGTCAAGCCTTTTGAGTCTTTATATATATATATATATATATATATATATATATATATATATATATATATATATATATATAATTGAGTTATTTTGAGTTAAAGGATTTGTATCAATGTTATCCACTCGCACAAGCATTCAGCTAACAACATCGGCTAACAACCCAGCTGTATGCTAATATCAGTTTAGCGATCATTACTAGCCAGCTCCTTGCTTGTTTTCTAATAACTAATCTGAAGAGTGATTCCTTTCATGAAGTCTGGGTTGCTTTTGGTCTGCACTCTACTTTCCCTTTAACCATGTTTATTTTTTACAGATAACTCTGTCACAAAAGCATTTTTGGTATATCAACCATTTAGCATTACAAATTGTTATGTGTTCACAAGCATTTATGTGGTTCAATGCTAATACAGAGAAGTCAAAATGTTATTTTTTTACTTACATAAAAATGGTAATACAAAATAAACTTAGAGGTAAATTGCAGTTGAGTAGTAAAATGGTTCGTTAGAATCATACAGTGGCTCCAAACAGTATGTGGAAACTTGTGCAGACTGCCAGCCCAAATCAGATTTTTTGCATATCCAGATTCAAATCTAGATTCGAATCAGATTTTTATATGTCGTCTGAACAGAAAAGGAACCTCATTGATTCTAATTTTTGCTAATATGATTTGAACCAAAAACAAGATGTGTCTCAAGCTGGATACTCTACCCTCTCAAATTGGACAATTATACTGTCCATTATGTTGCTTGCAACACAACACAGTGGTTCAAGTGACATGTTATGGATATGAATCCATGGTTGAAAAACCAGCAGGAGAACAATGGAAGAAATGGAGATGGAAATGAACAGTCTGAACAGAGATCAATCTGATATGATTTCTTTCAAATTGCAGTCTGGAAAGTCAGTCCTAAAGATCAGATTTGTGCAACAAATTGGAGTTGCCTGCAATCTGAACAAATATGATACCACGTGGCATCTATTATAAAGATACCACAGTCACACTTTTCAAAATTCCCAAAATTGATTATTTATGTTTTTATTATTTTGATAATGACCCTCTAAAAAGGGGTGATTTATTCAAGGGATGTTCAAGTGGAACTGGGACTGGGAAACTAGGAATTTACAGAAGATTTTAAACATAGTATGGTGAAAAGACTCTTGCCTGCAATAATTGTAATTTAAGAATGTAAATATATTAAAGAACACTTTACATCTATGAATGATGATCCCAGACAAGGTGGCTGGCAGCTCACTACATACAGTACATGCCCGTGAACATTCATGGAGTGGAAAACCTGATCCTTGAAAATTGACGAATACCTTGTCACCAACTTGCAGAAGAGACACATCTGTCTGCATGAATTGTACACACAATCATTCATGAACACCACTTGCACGTTATAGGATCTCAGCTAGGAGTTATTGCTACAATCCCTGTACTGTCCTGACCTTGCTTCAAGCCATTTTCACATGTTTCGGCCATTAAAAGAGTTCCTGGGAGGTCAGTGTTTCAGGCATTTTTCAGGCAGTGTGATCATAACTCCAACATACTGAGAAGATTTTCTACCTTGATGGTATCCAAGCACTAGAGAAACAACAGGACAACTGCAATAGTGTAGCAGGGGATTGTATAGTGAAATAAAGGGAGCTTTTTTGCTCTCATAACTGTGGAATCAGATCGGATGTAAAAGCAAACCTGTCACTGTTTAAAATCTGTCAATGTTTCTGTGTTTTGTTTTGTTTTTTTACGATACTGAACAGCTGTTGTGCATGGAAATACCACATATGAGGGCGAAAAAGCTGGAAGACAGTTTCATTCAGATATCCACTAACAACAAGAAGAAATTTGTGGTTATGAGATTTACACCTTACTGGACATATAATCACTGGACCACCAACAATGGACTACCAAATGTATTGACCATTTTATCTTAGATAGCATCATCATAAAATAAGCATCAATTTACACAATACATTTCAATACAATACTGTATACACAAAATGTGTTACATTTGTTCATTTGTATTAGATGTAAGGGGTTAAATTGGGACATAATTATTATGATTTTGTTGCCATTATTAAGCTTCTCATGGCATTCCGTTAGAATTTATTATATTTAGTGTTAAATCACTTTTTCCTTAAACCACTGAATTGTTTTATTCCACTGGTATTATGTTTTATCATACACGTTAACTGGCTAAACAAAGGTTGATGGCAAGTTCAGAAACTGACAGATTTAATAACAGAATGTAAAATATTCTGATGATCTACTTAAAAAATCTTTCAGTTTTATTAATTGACAGTCTAACATTAAATCACACCTGATGAGATAGCTGTAAAGACAAGTATTATCATTTAGTAATTCTGCCAGTGTACTGTCTTCCAAATAGCTTGATAAAAATCAGTAATATCCAATGCCTGAAGTTTCTCAACACTCACTGTTATCTGGTCTCTCGTCGTGTGTTCTGAGGCAGGCCTGATTGCAAGACAAAATTGTAAATATTTTGATTGTAGATCACGTAACTGCAAGAGCCCTATATAAGACATATGGGATTATTCAGAACAACATGTGAGATACCACAGGCAGTAGACCAGTGGCCTAACTTGACAGAAAAACCCTGGTGGTATCCTTATCTTTTCTGACTAAAAGGGAAGTTTGTGTGCATGCGTATGTGTGTGTGTGTGTGTGTGCATATGTGCATGTGTGTGTATGTGTGTGTCACCATCCACTTTAATAGGAACACCTGTACACCTTCCCATATACACATTTATCCAACCAACCATGTAAATTTGTCACAATACATACATTTATTGAATGGAGCAGTGGCAGCAAGCAGAATGGCAAGGCGGCACAGTGGTGTAGTGGTCAGCATTGTCACGTTGCACCTCCGGGGTCCGAGTTTGATTCCCGGTCTGGATCGATTCCCGTCTCTGTGTGCATGGAGTTTGCATGTTCTCCCCGTGCTTGGTGGGTTTCCTCTGGCTGATCTGGTTTCCTTCCACAATCCAAAGACCTGCATATTAGGTTAGTTCGTGTTCCCAAATTGCTCGTATGTGTCTGTGCCCTGCGATGGATTGGCATCCTGTCCTAAGTCTCCTGGGATAGGCTCCAGGCCCCCCGTGACCTTGAATACAGGATTAAACAGTTACAGAGTGAGTAAGGTCAAGAGCATCAGTTAATGTCGACACCAAACATCTGAATGAAGAGAAATATAACGACTCTGATCTGAGATGCTGTAAATTGTTGATTTTTGTAGCTGGTAACTCTAAATTAACTTCTCCCCTGCAGCAAGTTGGTCTTGCTTTCCTGGGATGGTCTTCATGGGAGCCAGTTTCATTGGAGCAACTTGATGGGTTTTGCAATACTGAATGCTGTTTTTACAAGAACTGTTTCAGAACAGCAGATCTTCGTGTCTTAAAATAAATGTTGACTGTTGTTGTTGTTAATTGCTGTATGCCATATGTATTATTTTATAGTTTTGAAATCTCCAGTATTTTTCTAAGTAGAAAAATAAATCCAAACATATGTCTAAACTTTTAACTGGTACTGTAAAAGCAGGCGTGTTCTGCTAAAGGACATCAAATAAAAATCATCCCAAAGAGGTTTGAGTTACAGTACATATATGTCAACTCTGTGTGGATCTTTTTTACCTGCATAATTTCAAGTATCTCACACCCTCGGGAAGAAACCTAACCAGGAAATAATTAGCAAAAGGTTATAATAATTTATTAATTTCAGATTGTGCCATTAATAATAAAATAATTAATTTTATTATTATTATTATTATTATTATTACATTTTAGCCTTTTGACACCACTCCTTTTTTATGTTAGCTTGGCTTAATAATTATATTACACACCATGTAATTCAAAGTTTGATCAAACTATTTATTGTTTTTGTTTGGTTTTATATTATATTTATATACAGTAGTTATATTGCTATGAACTGAGATTGTATTGTATTTGATGGCATTTATCAGCAGGACTTTTTCAGCTTTAGCTGAGCCACTCATCTCCACTTTACTGACATCATTATCAATCCAGAGACAGGGAATTTGAAGAATATTCACATTCTCCATATTCATTTTTAGCAGGCTGTGTTGGTAATATAGCAAGAATGGAGGCTGTATCACTGAAGTGACCGAAATGCAGAAGTAGAGATTTCAAGAGATATGTAACAGGGGTGTCCATAAGCATGATATCATCTGTGGCCGAATCAGCCTGAGATAACTCTACTGGAAGACAGGCGGTGGGGGAGGCTACCCTCCCACTCCCCCAAATCCCCAAATACCCGCTTTAATCAAAAAGTCCATATGAAAGTATGTACTTTTGGATTATGGCTTAGAAAAGACAGCCTAAATCATCTGTACATTTTTTTTCGGGTGTAAATGGGCAATTAGTTGCCGCTGGAGTGGTTTGTCTGTGAGAAGTTTCTTCTTATTTAGTCAGATATAAAAATGGTTAATCTCTCCCACAGAGTAAAGGTCCTCAGGCTGATCTGAACACTCAAAGAGCTTTTGCACATCTGACTAAATCTCTCCCTCCTCCATGTGTGTGAAATTTTCTCCATCGGTAGCTCCTGCACTTCACTCCGGGCCGTCATTCTACTTTATCACATTCACATACTATATCGTATTCATTCTACTACATCACATATGACTTTTACTGCTTAACTGTTACGAGGCTGTTGGGACAATTTCATAACCTTATACTATACATGTCCTCTTTCTTCTGTTTCTAGCTCTGCTATATACTCCTTCTTATAAATAATCCTTGCTATGTAAACCTCAGCAATAAAGAATAAAAAATATTTCAATAAAAGTCACCATTAAATAAAAGTGACAACTAAAAAAAAACTATATATAGTCTGGATGTTGCTATTAATACATAATTTTTCACATAGTGTTAGCATTGCAATAAACTCACTCACTCACTCATCATCTGTACCATTTTATCCTGTATACTGGGTCACGAGGGGCCTGGAGCCTATCTCAGGAGACTTAGGGGACCAGACAGGATACACCCTGGACAGGCTGCGTATTCATCACAGGGCACACACACACACTACGAATTTGGAAATGCCAATTAGCCTAACCTGCATGTCCTTGGATTCTGGAACAAAACCGGAGTACCTGGAGGAACCCCACCAAGCACGGGGAGAACATGCAAACTTCATGCAGACAGAGACGGAAATCAAGCCTGGCCAGGAATTGAACCCGGACCCTGCCACTAAGCCACCATGCCCATTGCTATAAACTTAGAATTTAAATGTTGAGTACAGAAAAAATTGTCCTTTTATCATATTTAATTAATATTTGAGGTATTTGAGGTATTAATATTATGAGGTAATTCATTGGGGAACGTTGGCTTAGGTCCGAGCCCTGCTTTCGTTGAATTGCCACACCCCATACTACCCAGCCCCTGCACACAGTGCGTGTCCCATGCCCAGATAAAATGGGAGGGTTGTGTCAGGAAGGGCATCCGGGATAAAACCTGCGCAAAAGTTGTGTGTGGATTGGATTGTCTGCTGTAGCGACCCCTTGACAGATAAAGTTTAGTGTGTGTGCTCTGTGATGGATTGTCCGGGTTATACCCCGCCTTGTGCCCAAAGTCTCCTGTGTAGGCTCCAAGCGCCCCATGGTACTGTACAGTATAAACATTATAAAAGATGAATTAATTAATTCATTCATTCATTAATTCACTGTATGATTTCCATGCTAGATCTGTAGCTAATAACGGCCATTTTTGGGGTCATATTTGCTGTTTTTCAGCCACCCTTCCATTGCACATTGAAAGTTAGCTTTAGCATGAACAGTTTAGCTTGTAACTGTCTTTTTTTAATTTGGTTTAATTTGGTAGCTTTTATATAAATTGCTGGAACTTACCAATTTTATTTTAAATATACTGTTGATATGTTTTTATGTAGAGCGTAATCTTTATTTAAAGATGACTTTCTTGAAAAAAAAAAAAAAGCCTCCTTCATGCCGGATCAGACTGATTATAAGCCCTTTGACACACATGCTTCATATTACCATGCTGTACTGTATGTTTATTCCTTTTCCCATATAAACTGCATTACCCTCCATTGCCCTATAGGGTAAGTGATTGATCATCTATGAATTTTACGTAACTTCAAATAATTAGGAAATTCTTGTAGCTACAAGCACAATAAATAGTCTGTAACTGTCAACAAGTTCCGAGTTTTTACAGTGTCTAATTAATCCATTGTGCTGTCATGTTAAACAACCTCGAGTTTTCTTCTTATGATTTTGATTGGCATCGCTTCCGCTGGTGCTGTCGTTAGAAACATAAAAGACTTCACAGCTCAGACATTAAATAGACAAAGGACATGATGTAAGTGATATGTACAAGATGAAGCCTTTTCTGACCAGGAATAAGTCAGTGAGACAGACAGCGGCACATATTTATGTGAGTCAGAAAAAGACAAAAATGAGACCAAGATAGATGGCATGACTACTGCTAAGACTCTGGTGAAAAACAGGAAGGTAAATCAAGAAGATGAATGATTAGCTCAGATAGGTCAGCACATGCTGTCCTGCTGTGCATACAAACACACACATACATACACACGCGCACACACACACACACACACACACACGCACACACGCACACACACACACACACACACACACACACAATGTTTGATTTGATCAATCTTTCGATGCCCAGTTCCAGACAGGGTGGTGTGTGTGTGTGTGTGTGTGTGTGTGTGTGTGTGTGTGTGTGTGTGTGTGTGTGTGTGTGTGTGTGTGTATACACAGAGAGAGAGAGAGAGAGAGAGAGAGAGAGACAGACAGACAGACAGACGGGTAAGAAAGAGATAAAAAGACGAGGAGTCAGAGAGAAATTTAACGGCATTCTCTCGCCTATAGAAAAACTCAATAACAGATGAGTAGAGACTTGGACAGGACAAGTTCTGTCCTAGTCCTGAAAATAAACTGAATGCACCACACAGAAAGACACACAGAGAGCATGTCCTGTCCTAATCCTGAAGACAATCAGAATTACAGACAAGTAGACAGACAGACAAGTACGGGGCAACTTTTCCCTAGTGCTAAAGATAAGCTGAAAAAAGGACGGGCAGAAAGACATGTAAACAGCCTGATGTAAACAGACAGGTGAGCTCATGTCCTTCTCCAGTCCTGAAAACAAACTAAAGGACAGACAGGTTGAGAGGCAAGATTAAGTCCTCTCTTAGTCCTGAATGAAAGACTGGCAGGAAACAGTTAGATGATCATGCAGAGAAGAAAGAGCAAGTCCCCCTACTCCTGAAGACAAACTGAAAGAAATACAGACATAGAAAAGTAGACAGTCAGAAAGACAGGCAAGAGCAAATCATTTCTAGTGCTGAAGACAAAATGAATGAAAGATGTCCAGAAGAAAGGTAGACATCAGGTCCTGAAGATTTTTGAGGGTCAAAAAAGGCAGACAGGTAAGAGCAAGTCCTTTCTTAGTCCTGAAGACAGATTGAATGGAAAATCTTGCAAAAAAAATGGGGGAGCAGACATATGCACTAAGTAAGAAACTGAATGAAAAACAGGCAGATGACAGACAGACAGACAGACAGACAAGTATGAACCAGTACCCCCTCTAGCTTTGAAGAAAAACAGAATGAAATACAAGCAAAAAGAAAAAAAGCTGGTATACAGTCAGAGACAGACTGCTACTGTAGATAGACAGACAGATAGACAGATAGACAGGCACACTCTGGGGTTTTAGCACTGTTTTGATGTTCTTTGAAGTCTAGCTCTATGTTAACCTTTGATATGGCTAATATAGCTACCACAGCTTGTCAGAATTAGTATAATTCCCTGTCATGAGACTGCCAGCATTAAAGAAAGTTTCTTTTTTTTTTCACTCTAAGCAAACACCCGGAAAAAAAGAAGAAAAAACTCTACAAAAATTTCCTGATTAAATCCTGAAACTCTTATGTGTGCCCATTTTCTACTTTTGTAAATGCAAAACTATTTCATTGTTGTTGTTTTTTTCTCTTTTTTGCAGAAAAAAAAATCCTCTGTTTCGAAGATTCTCTTGAGGAGGAATAATTACTCACTGTTACAAAGCAATGATACCCAATAGATCTTTCAGCAATATAAAAAAAATATCTCCTTACACAACTCATACTACTATGTCAACAAATATATGTTTTTCTTTCCCCGTGAATGAGTTGCTCTAGACAGGATATGTGATTTCAATTACAGTCGTCACTACGTGTGGTTATGGAAAATTCATGAAAAGCTTCCAACCAATCAGATGTGAGGATTCGACAGCGCTGTGCTATGAAGGGATGTGGGCGGTTTAATGACTAATATTTCAAAATCATCCAAGCCCTTTTAGGACCATATGCACAACTTTGCATAATATGAAGTAGTTCTGCCGAGTTCATGCTCTTGAAGGAAAGAAAGAACGAGCTCTTGCTGAGCCCTGGGCATATGACTCAAACTTAGCTCGTTATAAAGCTCGCACCCATCGCGGTTTTGTACTCTGTGACAAATGAGCTCTTGTGTTAAATTCTCACGCGGCATTCCCTCAGAGATGCGTTGTTTTTTTTTTTGTTTTTTTTTGGTGCAATTAAAGTTCAATAAGTTTAAAAATACACAGTAGTCAATTAGCTGTTCAGAGGATGTGTTGTGGATGTATAGTAGGATGTTTTCATACACACCACACTTCAATCCACCTACACACACCAGATAATACGACTGCTTGAGGCAGGCAAAAACATAGGCATGCACGCACGGTTACACACTTCATCGTCTGATTCTCTACCCACCAAAAACACAAACCCTCGATCCGTGTTGCACACTGCACACTAATGATGACTGAAATAATTATTATCTTCACGCGGAGGATTTGCAGTGCCGATATCTTCAGCAGCCATGACTTTCTAATCACCTGCATTTCGAATGCGGATGCTACGTAGTTAAAAATGCACTGATTTGACAAGCATGGCGCATTAGTGTGTACGAGCCCGTGTTTGCATTGTGTTGGTAATCTTATTGTGTGTTGGGGTCGCGGAGGTTAGATAAAGGTCATCTTCTGAATAGTGTGCAAATTTCACTGATGCATTCTTAAAGACTGCCAGGGAAACATCAGTTGAATGTGTAAACTTGGTGAAGACAAAGTAGAAAGATAGACACGTAGGGCTGGGTGTCTCATGCTTTAGCAAAACAGGACAGGACGTCTTAGTCTATAAAACAAACCATTTAGCAAGCAATAAGGCCATATATCAGATGACAGATGAAAGACAGACACAAAAGCACTCCGCTGTCCGGCTTTTATGCATGCAGTCTCGCCACAAAACATCGGCCGGGATTTTTCCCGGGTTGCGTCAGGCATCAGAATATCTGCTTGCCCTTGAAGATTGTAACATCTCTGTAGACCCAATGCTGAATAATTAATTTTTTCATCTTGATTAATAGATTCAGTCAAACACACTGAATTTTCAACCAAAGATTTACTGTCATTTCTTTCTCCAATAAGCTGAAACGCTCCGGAAAATGTTGTATGAGTAATAATGTTGTAGTCTGTATTTCACATATATTAGACAGACTTAACGACACTTCGATAGAAAGATCTCTACATCTTCCCTTCCTCATCATCTCATCAGGTGGTAACAGCACAATGCATAAAATCATGCAGATACAAGTTCCCATCAAACATCATAAGGTGAAAAATACGACCTGGTCTGTTCCCAGTGTTCACCAGATCTCAGTGTGATTTATAGCCCATATATCCGCCTCACGGGTTAAGGAGTTGTGTGTTCTGACATGCTTGTCTGCAAATTACTATTACCACGCCCTTCCTTGAACCTTCATTTAGTCTCGAAAAAGTCATTCTCCCTTGACCTTTCTCAGCAACTATGCAAGTTTTTTTTTTTTTTTTTTTTTGAGCAATCCTGCATTAACGCTGTTAACTTTTGCATGTTATTTTGCGTGACTTGTTGTGTTGTCATTTCCAAGAGTTTTTGGAAACACAAGCATGTCACTGAGATGACTTTTTCCCCTTTCGCCGGGAACATCAACTGAAGCTCTTGACCTGTACGTGCATGGTTATTACATAACCAAATAGATGTGCTATTCTTAGTGTACACGTGCTCCTTTTAAAGTTTGACTTGACACATGCAAAAAAAAAGTTCACCTCATTACAGTAAACAGAGTATTCCCTGAATGACCCTTTCTTTGAAATAATGTATATGCCTACCTGCTTGAATTAAACAGGAGGACCTTTTCATACCAGCACTGAACTAAAAATAAATCCGCCACGAGCAGCGTGGTTCCCCTTGTTGATATTATTTAGAATGATTGTAAACAGATAATTTAGTTCATGATTAGCTCTGCTTCACTGGGAGCTCACTGGGAATATGAGGTAAAACTTTATCAAAAAGACCTTCGAGTGAATCCCAATAAAAAAATCAACAAAGCAGAACGAAGAATTAAGCTTTTTCTTTGAGGATCGGGATGACTAAAATATTGCAAAATTACCTCATTATATCAGAAAACTCATTCACCTGCACATCTTTTATTAGATATTAGGTTATTAGCAACTTTTTATTGTCCTTTAAAGTCAAACACAAACACTACAACAAAACAGACCTACAGTGAGTACCCTGGCTCAGTGAGGAGGAGAGAGTCACTGGAGAGAGCATCTAAGCACCTCTTTATCCATTACCTATTCTTTCATCATAGTACAGCCAACTCATCCTCCTCTTGAATGCCTGCCTCATGTTGCTTGAAGGCTGCTATTAACGCAGCACCAAACAACGATGGGGGAAAAAAAAAAAGATGAAATCATTCACCTGAAAAATGATGTGCTTGAAGCTGATAACCATCCGCAGTCATGGAAAAGCAATATTAATTATCATACCTGATTGTCATTCTGTTTGAGAATGGAGGGCAAGAGGGCTGATGAGTGTGCCTTCTCCCCAGCACATCATTAGGTATCTGAGAAGCTGAGAACTACTGTACAGTATATGCATGACCGGCATCCTGCATCCTAACTTTGACTTCAAACCCGGACGAAATCTGTCCAGAGTGTCTTCTGATAGACTAAAGGTATCATTGCTCATTGTTTATTTGTCCGCATGTTTATGTGTTTCAAATTGTACGAAATTATGATCCACTTTTTTTAGTTGAATGCATCATAAGATGAACATATAGGTTTAATTTTTTATTTTTGTCTGGCACCTGTGTATTTTTTTTTTCACGAATAAAAAATAAGCAATTTCCATGAGGTTCTTATTTATGAAGTATTATAATATGATTATTATGATCTATGATTATTAAACACTTTAGTAAAAGCACAAAACAAACACAGGTAATCAAAATTCAAAATATAAAATAACATACAATAGTTAAGACGATCTGCAATGGACATTAACCAGACGAGACTGAAATTAAGGACCTACGTTTAAAATAAGGAAGAAAATGATATCAAGCTTTTGTACAGAAACATCTGTATTGAAGCTTAGTGGAGCCTCTAGAGTTCTAGTTATACCCTGCAGGTTATAACTCCTCTGAGCCAGGACAGATGCATTGGGAATTGTAGTTCTGTACATTCTGTACTTTCAATGCTATCTTTTTGTTTCATACACTGGAGGACCTGAAACGTGTCTCAAAAAATTTCTGTCTATATGTCTGTCTGTATGTACATCTGTACTGTATATGTAGTATGTAGGTGCATTACATTACACACATATATGTATATATTTTTTTACTCATTCACACTTTTGTCTATGCTTTCTTGGCTATACGCGTCACTCAATAGGGCCGATCAACGCGATAGTTTATCGTGTATACACAGAGTATGCAGAAAACACAGAAATGACCACAATGCACCAACAAACCATCACAATCCTCAATGAACAGACACAACAGCCATGAATCATCGTGGCTTACTCCAGATAATAGCATATACGCTATGAAAACTGAATATTTTTTACTGAGATTAGTTCCTATTTTCACCATTGAAATAACAGCGCTGAAGTGGTATAAGTGAATTTTAACGTGCTGGAGCCGTTTTAAGACAAAACTTAATCTTTATCCCGATCTACTTTTTCGAGTTCTCATCTGTGGTTCACTCTCCGATTACCGAACATGGAGTGAAGTATTTGGCTGATGATGAAAGAAGTACAACGTGAGGCGTAAGATACTCAAACTTACAACATTTTATTTTTTATATCAATAAGTTAGAAAGACAGGCAGACATGTACGTGGGCTTTCACCTGAAATAATAATGTCACTGATTAAATGAAAGATGATCAGCCTATTTTTAGCTTTATCCATTTAACTATTTCTACAAACTCTATACCCGTTAACAAAGGATACTAATGGTAGTTTATTATATTTATAATTACAAGTTGAAAAATCAATTAACCATATTTATCTCTTGTTTGTCTTTTATTTACTTGGCCAAAGTACATGACGCCCCTGCTGAGAAATGCGCACACATTCTCTATTTGGCATCTTTACCAGGAAATTTAATTGCCATATAGTGCCTTACATCAAAACTGAGGCCAGTCTCACAATGATGCAATACAATTTTTTTAATATTTGGTCAAGATTTCTATGAGAAAAAGGGGGAAAAAAGTTTTTTTTTTTGAAAAGAAGTCTAATTTAAAAGTGAAATTCCAGTGGAAAATTGCTGTGAAAGTAGATGAAGCTGTCCTCTATCACCTCTATCACACTTCGTGTTCTTTTGGTTGCCATATGGCAGAAGAAAAAGAAGAAGAAAAAGAAGAAGTGTCTAAGTAGATTCCCTGCTTGCCTCCCAAATAGCATTGTGTTACACCTTTAGTCTAAAAAATGTCTATGCCAAAAGTGCCACCACTATTATGCAAAAATCATGCAGATACTGGTCAAGAGCTTCAGTTAGTGTTCACATCAGGCATCGGAAAGAAATGTCTGACTTTGATCTTGGTATAGATATTGGTAACAGATGGGCTGGTTTGTGTATTTCAGATACTGCTGATCCCCTGAGAATTTAAGGAATGTAACACATAGCAGTCACTAGAGTTTACACAGAACGAGATGAAAAATAAATAACACTAAGCGAATGGTTCTGCGTGTGGAAATGCCTAGTTGATAAAAGAGATCAAAGGAAAATTGTGAGATTAGTCTGAGCTGCCAGGAAGAAGATAGTAATCCATCTAATCACTCTTTATAGTTGGGGTGATTAGAAAAGCATGTCAGAATGTACACAGCATCACGTCTTGAGGGGTACGGTGTCTACAACAGCAGAAAACCACATCAGGTTCTGCTCCTGTCAGCCTAAAAACAGAAAGTCTATTATTGACACAGACTGGACAGTTGAAGATAAGACAAGACAGGTCTTTTTCTAGTGTTCCACAGTGCCATCTGTGTCAATGTATGTTTTATTTTTATTGTATCTTTTTGTCATTGTGACAATACTAGTACTGTTAATTGACTAAATAATATGCTTTAAAATGAGTACCTTGGTAATAAACTGAGAGTTTAAGCGGTTCAAGGGCTGTGTTGCTTAGTTGAAAGATGTAGTAGGAAATAAATCAATCAGCCATAACATTAAGACCCCAAACAGTAAAACCATTAGGATTCGACGATGCTGTACAGTAGATGACATCACACACTTTTTTTTTCTCTTTGCATGGTATTGTGTAGGCTCCACATGTGTCAGACTCCACAAGACCTCAGGATGTGTACTGTGGTATCTGGAACCTGGACCATAGCAGGAGATCTGTTAAGTGTTATGAATTGTACTGTAGGTACCTCCATGGATCGTAGACGTGTTTGTCCAGCACATTTCATGGATGCCCAGTCAGTGTGAGAACCGGGAAATTCAGAGATCAAAAACTTTGAACTCTTTGTGTTCTGATACCTTTCTATCTTATCCAGCAATAACGTTTTTTCAGCTAAATTGGTTTTTCTATGGGATCAGATCAGACAGGCTAGCTTTTGGTCTCCATAGCCATAAATGAGCCTTGGGTGCCGATGAGCCTGTCACCAATTTGCTGCTATATAATTGATAATCAGTGCTATTCAATTCACCTGGCAGTGGTGATATGGCAGATCGCTTTACTTGGATAGAAGAGAGTTGCCAAAAACCACCAGAGAGCCAATGTCAGGTCCTAAAGCAAGAAACATCACTGCTCAGGAGCCAGCTACGTTTGTACTCACATTTGTGCCTCATATTTGTTTAAAGCCATCTGCCAAATGAATAGATCAATTTTTTTGTTCTATGGATGTTTTATTAAGAAATCAGCATGCCATGATGGTTTCGATTATATTAAACATGATCAGAGACACAGGGGGCTATTCAGCCTTAGGTCAGAATTACTGAGCTGTTTTGTGATTTCAAATAAGGATACTTATTATTGGATTCGAGCTCGGTTCTGTGTGTTAGTTTGGTGAGTCAGAGTGAGACATTTGTTCGCAATACAATCAGAGTCTTAATACTGCAGACTTTCATAATGCATGCAATTAATAGTGTAATGTATAGGTAATAAGTTATATTCCTCCCTCGTACCATCACACAGTATTATTACGATTCTGTACAGCTCCTTTATTGGAAGACATGGAAAAGGCTACTAGGAAAAAATCCATTCAATGCAAGAGAAAGGAAATTGAAAAACTCTCAAAATTTAAGACCCACAAATGTGGGAATGAAAAGAAACTGTTTTCTCAGATAATAACATGTAATCTTAACATTTATTTGAATAAAAATGACAAAGCTTTATTTTTGGGACAGGCATTTCCATGGGAAAAGGAAAAGAATATGAATTTGTAAATATTTTTTTACATCTATTTATTTGTTTATTTTGATAACTTTCATGGGGTGTCAAATGTCTTTAAAAATCTTTACCAACCAAAATATCTTCAAAAATAGTTTCTTAGCATATAAGTGGATTAATATGGATTCTTTATGTGTTGCAGCCACATGAGTTAGACGGACGCATTAAAATGCCAGGTGTGAAAGGAAACTCCAGATGCTGCCACATCGTATAGGCTTTTAGAAACACGTCCATCACGTATTGCACATAATGATGCATTACAGATATGACGCTTATTGTAGACCATGTATAGGGTTGCTTTCTTGAAAAGACCTATTTTAACACTACACGCTTTTTCCATTTATCATTAATTAAAGCTCTTGCATTTTATTACTTTTTTTAATACGTGAACATGGGCAAATTACTTTGCAGTGAGAGTGAGAAATGAGTGTGCTTACATATTGTGTGAAGAGATGATGTTCAGATGATGCTAATTAGTAAGAGGGGGATCTGAAGCAGGTACATTGGGATATGTAGTTCTCAGTGTGTGTGTTTGTAGACATCTGTTCAGGCATACTCCTGACATTCTAAAAATGACTTAAAAGTAAATTTTGCATAATAAATCCATAGACTGTATAAAAGGCACAGGACAAACCACCGTGATGTCACCCAAAGCTTTTCTGAAATGCAGTTTTAAAGCTTAACTGTGGGAGCTCTGGGCATTGCCATCTTGGCAGCGGCTGACTCTGCTTAAACCCCATTTATTCCATGAAAGGGGCAAAAGATTGGCTCATGCCTACTTACCTCAGTTACCACAAGTTAGCAAGAATGCTAGCTAAAATGCTACGGTGGCTAACTTTAATTTATCTGCTAATGTTCCTTTGCACTGTATTGGACTTCATCATCATCCATACCCTACATGAGTCATGCCCCTAATTATATGACTAATTATGCCTAATTATATGACTTAATGTAATTTTAAATGATAAGTTTCATAACAGATAAGTTGCATTCAATTCATATTTATATGAAATATAGTTTTTTATAAGCAAAATTACTGCATGTAGTTTTAAATTATGAGTTGCATAAACAATCCCCTGGTCAGCACTAGCGCCTTGCACCTTTAGGGTCTGGGAATGCTTAAGTAGCATCATGACATTCAAGGAAATATCTACAAACATCCTAATAAGGATACATAAATAATATATAAAAATTAAATATTGCAATTTTTTAACATTATGCATGGGGAAAATTTAATCTGTTAGGACAACCTATCCCCATATACAAATCTGCAATTTGTGAATGAAGCATGGTAGTGGTAGCGTCATGTCTGATCTCTTGTTGCTTCCCTGACTACCTAGTCATTTGCTCTTAGTGTGCAGCCGCCCAAGCAGAGGCAGGGGTTTTAATTTTTAATAAGTCATGTTTTTTTTTAATACATATATTTTTGTATAACCAAACATCAACTGCTACATTTCCAGAACATTGTCTGAGAATGATTTTGAGAGCTCACTGGTCCTCAGCATTCTGTTTATTTAGGTATGGTCTAGGAACTGTTGTTTTTATACTGAGATTGCAACACACTTTATTTAACCACCAGAAAGATGGATGGATGGATGGATAGATGGATGGATGGATGGATGGATGGATGGATGGATGGATGGATGGATGGATGGATGGATGGATAGATAGATAGATAGATAGATAGATAGATAGATAGATAGATAGATAGATAGATAGATATTTTTTAAAACTCAAAAATACACCAGAATTTTTTGTTGGGTTGTATTTGTGAGTAATTTTGTGTTATTTTGAGCAGCTGAGAGTAACTGGGTGAAAGTAGCTGGCATTAAAGCACAGTGGCAGTTTAACTAAATTCATCATTCCCAGCTCAGTCACAGAGTATTAGATAAATAGAATGAAAGAGTACCTAAATGTCATGCTGCTATTTATAGCCCTAATTCATAATGATAATACCATCAGCCCAAATCCACAAGGTCTAAAGCTTTTGACACAAGGCAAAATACTTTAAAATGAGTCAGTCATGACTGGATGATACCTTTGTCACATATGGTAAAGCCCTGAACTGAAAGGTGGGGGGTCGTTCAAATCAAACCAGGACTTGTAAATGGAAGTGTAAACCCCGTTGACATTTAGAGAAGACTTCATACACAGTAGAGAGAGACTTTATACTCTATATATTTAACAATATATGAATGGTGAAAACATTGTAAAGAAGTCCATATAGCCATGAATGACAATCCCGACAACGGGTCAGGTTCAGAGCCGAATGCAGTTGTTCCTGTGAACATTCAAGGAGTGGAATTGTTGCCAACTTGCAGAAAAGATGCATCCGTCTGTGGGAACTGTGCAGAGATTCATTTATTTGCTAATTACACCAACTCGGCTGGAAGTTATTGCCACATCCTGACATTGCTCCAAGCTATTTCCACATGTTTGGGCCATTAAAGGAGTTCCTGGGAAGCCAGCATTTCAGGTGCATTGCTTCATTACATGAAGTAGTCTGATCATGGCTTTTCAGCGTATTTCTACCTTGATGGTATACAGGCACTACTGAAACACTGGGATAGGTGCATTAGTATTGCAGCAATTATATAGGGACATAAGGGAAGTTTTTGCTCTCGTAACTGTGTTCATTTGTTCTACACAATTAAAGGCCCCATACTACATATATATGGCTTTAATGCTAACAATAGGTGAGCTTTTATCATTAGCAAACAGCTGTTTGAGTTTATAATCTGTGTAAGATGAAGGTCACATGCAACTGAAGAGACAGTGCTGGAAGGACAAGAATCTCAAGCTTTGGTAATTCACATTCTGACCTTGAGCAAAGTGCTCTTGATTTATGAAGTTGAAATAATAGATTTATGTGTTGTAGCTGTATAACGAGGGACTGATTAGAGGATCATCATGCAGACACTGATAGCCACTACATGCTAAAAAACTGAAAAGGCTACACAAATGGTGACAGACCTCTCTCCAAACAAGACGTAATCCTCTAGACACATTTTGAAAGAAAGCTATGAATCTATAGCCATCCTGTGTGATCGCTGAGTGAGTGTGCAAGAAAGAACTAGAGAGAGAGAGAGAGAGAGAGAGAGAGACATATGGGTTTCACCACTCCGTATTGAGTTTCCTGGGTGGGATTAGTGTAATGCGGGGCTTAGGGCGAGCATCCAGAGCCTTTCTAGGATCAAACTTGATTTAATTGCTTTTCTCTGAAAGTGGTGAACTGAAAGTTGAAGCTAGCAGCTTGTGCACATCTCCCTCATCCACCGAAAATGCACCACGACTGTTCAGCCATCTCTTTGTTTGTTTGACAGGCATTACATTCTCAAGTTCTCACCATGCATCTTATTTCCAGGCTTTGTAGAAAACCTGGATGCGAATTAGAATGCATTAGTGCACCACATGTTAAATATCCCCCACCCAAAAAGGGGAGTGGGGTGGGGGTTAATATCGGAAAGCTGGGAATTCTGGCAACGGAGCCATGTAGTGGGAAACATGGAGAGATTAAAAATGAGTCGAATGGAATGTAAGGTCACTCAATGGACTGTCAAATTATGCTAACGGGAAAAGAATAACCGCCATTTTAATAATTCAAGGCCTTGGCCCTGTGGAAAATATTACAGTGACACATGCTAAGAAAAGAACCTCAACAGAAGATCAGGGGACAAGGAAAAGCATCCATAAGTAAGGATCAACATAAGCTAAGGCCTAATGGCCCAGAGTCTGACCGTGCTTCCTGTAGTGCCATACTATTATTAACCACACTCATACACATGCATATACAGACGAAATCGAAGAAATTTATAATAATAATAATAATACACCTTATTATTTCGAATGAAAAATGTATCTGTTCTTTATTCCAAACAAATCCATTGACATTAACACCTAGTTGTGGGTTCTCCTTGTGCCACCAGGACAGCTCTGGCCGCTTGAGGCGTGGTTCCTGTGGAGGACCCCTGGGAGTGTGCCGTGGGTTGCAGGGTGGAGCCTCTATGCAATCGGACATTTTTGTTTGTTTGATCAGATTGGAATGTAGGGAATCTGGAGGTCAGGGCAGCATGCTTGGTCACGTTGCTTGGGTGGGTGTTGTGTCTTTGTCTTGTGGCCAGCATTGTCTCTTTTGGCACCATGAGCTGCACTGGCTTTTCTGTGGGATCGGACCAAACGGGCTAGCCTTAACTCCCCTCAGGCATACAGTAGGTGAGCCTTGGCTGTACAGCATGATCCTGTCTTCAGTTTGTGGGTGTATAATTGGTGATCAATATTATTCACTTCCCCTGGCGGTAGCCATAATGCTATAGCTGATTGGTGTAAATGAAGAGTTTTATGGAAGTATTTTTTTTTTGCCAGGCCAATAAAAATCTAATCTATAGTGCTAGGCAAATGTCCACAACTGTAGATCCTTATTTTAAAAGACAGAATGTTCTGGTTCTGGTTCTGTCCCAATGTATCCTGGTCATGAGATGCTGATGCTGACTGTTTTTTTGACACACTCACATTCAGTGTCTACAAGGAGACATGGACTACAAACACGCTACACATGACAGAAACGCTTGGCAGTCTTCAACTTTCCCAGTGTATTTAGAGGTGCACGGCTGCCAAAATCCTGCCTCTCCTCTTATAATTATTGCGCCATAACCATGCCCATGCTCCAAAATATTGCATTACACCACAGGGTATATGTGGGAAATTATGTCTAAGGCATTAAGTGCTTGGACATTTTAATGTGGGAACTACATTATTTCAGCAATTTGTGAACTAGATTTTGTAGTTATTAACTCTGAGCCTGACCTGGAGCTATAGATGATTTAAAAGAATAAGCTCCACTTCATTTATTTTAAAAAAAGAAGAAGGAAAAAAAACATTTGTCACATATTTACAGTAGTAGTAAGTGAACTGAAGTTGACTTGTGATAGAGTTCTTGATTATAATGCGAGGCCATGCGCCTGACTACAGATGTATATATGTAGTATGACCCGTATGGCACCTCCGCAGATCCAGTTATTTGGAGAGAAATAACAGAGTCGCTAGTGGAAAAACACACACACATGCACACACCTGTCATGCCACAGCCTGCAAAACACTCACTGAACCTTAGTCAAAACAAGTCAGATGTGGCACAGAAAACAACAATGCGCCGAGGTGTTCGGTGCTTTACAGCAGCATTTCCCAAACTTTTGGCATCTAGGAAGCCTTTCGACTGTGAAATAAAAATATAAAAATTCTAATTCAAAGAGCTTCTCGACATAGATTTTATTTCATGGAGACTACACAACAGTAACACGCATAACACACATTATTAGGTACATTATTTATGAGTGTGTGTGTGAGTATGTGCAATAATAGTTAATGGAGCCAGAAATCCATTTCTCACTCTCTCACTCATCGTATTTACTGTTTTATCCTCGCAGGGGTCTGGAGCCTATCCCAGGAGGCTTAGGGCACGAGGCGAGGCACACTCTGGACAGGGTGCCAATCCATCGCAGATGGACACACTGTGGGAAATTTGAGAATGCCAAATCAGCCTAATCTGCATGTCTTTGGACTGTGGGAGGAAACCGGAGTACCCGGAGGAAACCCACCAAGCACGGAGAGAACATGGAAACCCCCATGCACACAGAGACTTGAATCGAACCCGGACCCTTGGAGGTGCAAGGCGACAGTGTTTCCTGAAATCCATTTCTGACATATTTTATTAAAGTGGTCATTAGATTCCTTGGTAGATTGTGATTTATACCACTTGGATTCCCTGGCCTTGTTTAAAAGACCCCTGAGGTCCCCCGGATTCCACTTTGCGAATCATCCCTTTATACTCTATATAGTAAAGGAATAAAAACATCCTGTCGTAAAAATACAGGACCAACAGGCTCTTTTATTTCATTCCTTCACGCCAGAAATATTTTTGTTCTTTCATTTATAGACTCAACATGTGCCAGTGATCTGTATTCGGATCTGGAATCTGGGAAGTCTCACACACCTACCTTTCAGTTAAAGTCATTGTTTGTTTGTTTTAGGCTTACAGACAGCACCTTTCAGCACCTGAACGTGCACTCTGTGAATTCATCCATGTCTGAGAAACCTGAGTCAGCCACAGCGGCCGGACCTGTTATTTGTCTTTGATTTCGGGTCAAGTTTCCATCTGCCTATCTCCATGATCTACCCGACTCAAAGCAGGCCGGAGGAACCAGAAACGTGCTTTTGGAATTTTTCTTTTGTTTGCTTAGTCTCACTGAGTTATCAGCACATACACAAAGCTTGACTTCGCTCAGAATGGTGGAAGGTGGTGAGACGATATGGTACGGCAGACAAAAGGTGCATGTGGTGTGTAACATAACACCGTTGTTTGTCTTGCCATGGTGGTTCTCAACACCAGCCTTGAGGACCACACAAGGTTTTTATTAAGTTATCTGTTTAGATATTTTTTTCACTGAACATGTATTGAGAATTCATATATATACTGTATATCTATGAGTAAATCAGGAGGGTAAGATAATGCCACTATGTGCATCTGTATCTATATCTGATTACTGCTCCAAATATCTGGATTCAGAATTGCCGTGATCTAAACATGTTTGTTTTTTTGGGGGACACCCGAGTTGACATTTGTTGTCCTTTGCACTCTGTGTGGTCTGTGTAGGCTATATGGAGCCAATAAGGCCAGATGAAATCCGGTGCTCAGCCCAAACATCAGACACCCTACAGTATGCACATCCTATTCATACACATTCATACACATCAAACACATTTGTATTTGGTTACATCCCTAATGTGCACACAAGACAATACAGTAATGCTCAACAACCTGAGGGAGAAAAAAATGTCTTCAGTAATACTTTTTCCTTGATAGACCGAAACAAAGATTGCAGGACCATTTGTGTTAACATTTCTGCTGCGAAAATGTTGAAATATTAAAATACCTCAGCTTACCTCTCTCAGTGTTGAAGGCAAAAAGATAAACCTGCTTTGTCAAAACGTTAGGATTCCAATGAAAAATGAAGGTCTGAACACAAAAGCAATATTCAATAAAAGCTAGAAGAGCTGATAGAGTGAAATGTGTGTGTGTGTGTGTGTGTGCGTGCGTGTGTGTGTGTGTGTGTGTGTGCGTGCTACATTAAAAATGCACTGAATATACCAAAGCACTCCACTGCGCAATGAAAATGGTTCCATATGGAACGTCGCTGAATGATTGAATTTCTTATCGCTTGAGATCACAAAAATCCTGAATACCCCAGCTAAAATTTATATTCAGCGTGCATGTGGTTGTAAAAGAAAAATGCTATTATGATTGATGCTTAATCCCAGCACACCAACTAACCAGTTACAGCACATAGGCCATTAAAATAGTTGCGTATGCCTGGGAGTAAAAAAAAAAAAAATCGTTTAACATGTGAGCAAATAACAATATAACACCATGTTGGGCTTTAGAGCATGGCCAAGACGTAAAAACAGTGGACATTTATACTACATAGGCAATGCTGTACAGTAAGTAAGTGTGTTTACCTTCATACTAACTGATTAAAGCCATCAGAGAGCTGTGATTAACCGTGACTTCAAACGCACTGGCTTGAAATGACTCTCAACAGGGAGCTGCTGCCTGAAGCTGTAAAATGGTTCCAGCAGCATTTATTTAAAAGAAAATAAAACACAGTGCTTGACAATGACAATGCTAAAAGAAAATAATAAAGATAAGGCACAGGCAGCATAGATAGCAGTCCTGTTTTATAATAGGATTAAATATGTTGGCTGAGTGCTGATCTTGCATTCTCCTTGTCGTGCTGTTTCAGTGGCCTCTATGCATCAAGGATCAGTGATACAAATGATAGACAAGAATCAATTGTCCCGTGCCCTTATGATTTATTCACTGAGACATAAAAGTCAAAACTGATCACAAGTCTGTGTCTGATGGCTCTAAAGAAAATGCAGTGCTTGCTGACGGTCAAAGCCAGCGAGAGCACAGTGTGTGGCACAACTTAAACAGAATCCTCAATATTGCAGTCCCTGCAAGCAAAAAGCCACAGCTGCATAAAGAAATTCGGAATACAGCTTCACTTACAAACTTGGCCTCCTCTTCAGTCCACTAGCCTTTAATTAATTATTGATTGGCTAACTGCTAAGAGACCTCCTGTTGCAGAACAACACAGAAGCATGATATAATGTACAGTATGTGGATGGCTTTAAAACTTTTAGGAAGTTTATCAAAGTCTGCAAGGACAGTGTAGTTCTAAAGCATGTTTCATCTGCGTTTCGGAATAAAGTAGAGGGGGAAAAATAATACCATCAACGAATCAGCATGCTGGATCTTAATCCCCTTTAGTGTGAATGCTAGGTTTCAATCCGCAGCTCATGAGGGGAAAATGTTAGAACATGCTGCTGAAATGGATCATGACCTTTAGAAATCCAATTCAGCAGCCACTAATGATGTAGTTTGCTGCATCAATAAAGACCTTCAAAGAAGAAATGGTACAAGGACAACAACAGCATAATGTCAGGTTTCACTTTTGTAAAATTCAGGAAAAGTCCTGCTGCTGGTTCAGCAAGACTAGGGTCGCTGCTGAAAAAGAAGAGGACTTTCTTTTATTCTGTTGAGAAGACTCACAAATCACTTGAAGACCAGAAGGTTTTGGTTGTGTGCCATGCATGCAAAGCATCTGCCTCAGGTTTCTCATCCAGTTCACACATCAAGTTGGCAAATAGCCTGCTACAAATAATTTTGAATTTTGAACTTCCTTGGTGAATTTAATCATTTCAGTCATCTAGTGGATCTAATATTGATTTTCTAACACCAATAGTAATTTTATCCACTTTGATATTAGAGAAAGTGGGTTACTGAAAAATGATATTTAATGAAATCATAAAAAACAAAATGATGTCTCGCTGAAATATTTGCAGGCAACACGGTCACATACTGAGTGGTGTTGCAGCCTCACAGCTGCAGGATTCGATCCTGAGCTCAGGTTACTGCCTCAGTGGAGTTCCTGCTGAATTGATGCGGGTAGGTGGATTGATTACGCTAAATTGCCCCTAGGTGTGAATGTGTGTCCATGGTGCCTTGCGATTGATTGGACTCCCATCTAGGGTGTATTCATAGCCTTGATCAGGATTAAGTGTTTAATGAAGACGAATGAATGAATGAATGAAATCAGCATGGTACAGCAGAGGAATAAACAGAGTGGAAATAAACAGATTTTCCTAAGAAGGCGCTGGCAGCATTACAGATACAGGTTTTAAGTTGTCAAGCTGATTTACCAGGTGAGTTGTATAACACACACAAAAATAACAACATTAGGTGTATGGTTATGCATGGGTCTTAGCTAGATATTAAATTTCTTCCTTGAAATCTGGTTTCATAACTCAGTAAAAATTTTATGAAGAAATATACACTGATCAGCCATAAAATTAAAATACAAAACATTAAATCTACGACTCCACAAGACCTCTGTGCTGTTGTGTTTGGCACAGGGATGCTAGTGGTGGATGTATTGGGCGCTGTTGGTGGCGGGTGGAGCCTTTATGGATCAGACTTGTTTGTCTGGTGCATTCCACCGGTGCTCAGATTGAAATCTGGGGAATTTGAAGGCTGGATCAACAACCGTGAACTCTTTGCCTGCATACATGGGAGGCTGTGGTGCACTGGGTGTTCTAATACCTGTAGCCAGGTTTTTTGTTTTGTTTTGTTTTTTCAGCAAATGTGCAATACTGGCTTTTTTATGAGGTCAAACTAGACAGGCTAGCCTTTGGTGACCACAAGCATGGATGAGATTTGGGTGCCCATGATCCTGTCACCAGTTACTGATGAATGTTATTCTATTTATAAGTAATTCAAGAAGAAAAGGCCAGTTTTACCTTCTACAACTTCAAAAACACTAGCAGACGTGAATCAACTTAAAATGTCAAATAAAATGTCTACAAGGTTTTTCTCAGCAACTTTAACTTTATTCCAATTACTAGCAAAGGCTCCCTTGAGTGTTAAGTGTCCCTGTAAGTATCTCTGGTTATGCCTGAGAATCAAGTCAATAAAAAAATTCATGAATCAAAAAATTTGTGTTAGTTAACTTAATTTTTTTTAAACTGCAAATGTGCCAAGGATTAGAACCTGTGTTTATAACTGACTGTAAACAGCATGTTTGGTTAAAATCACAAGATTTTAATACCATTAAAACATACACTATTTACACTACGTTTATCATACAAGTGCTTTCTGCCAGGATTGGCCAATATTTAAGATGTTCAACAACAACCACATTATTACTTCACAATGGAACAAAGTTCTTGCCTACGCCACAGTATTTATGTGCACTATTTTATATGACACATTTCTAAATAATTGCTTAATGAATCATCCTAATAAACACCAGCGTCTGGAACTTCCTTTACGAAATAATCGCTAAGGAGACCACTTACACAGAGCTTGAATATACAGTATATTGGCCAAAATGAATATATTTCAAGCATCTTTTTTTTTTCTCTCCTCTTTGGTGCACAGAATTAAAACAGCTTTGCAGTCAGTCATGTAAGACCAAATAATGTTTCATCTCCACTTATGTAGGGTGAAATGTTTGCTCCAATTTTCCCCAATTAACTTCAAGCAAAAAGCCACCGATGACAAGTTCAGCGATGATATGCCAGTGAATCCTGCGTGCAGTAGCTCATATGAATTGTTGAAATTGTAGTCATCCACAAAAAGCAATATGGTTAGATCCCCAGACCAAAGGCATGTCTAAAAGTGTTAGAAGACATCAGCTAAACAAATTAAACATGCTCTTTAATAAAGCGCAACCCATGTGAATAGAAATGACCTTCTCTATTAAAAGGCCCCAGTTTATGAAAGGTGAGTCACAAGTCTGGAGCATGTGCAGCAGTATGCTAAGTATGCTATTCATTTGCCTGTATATCAGTTTAATCATGTTTGAGTCTCTTTTTGTTGTTATTTCAACCTTGATACATAAAAACTACTTTATGTTACACAAGTTTAGACAAGCCTTATGAAAACTATATGAAAACAAGCAGGTTTAAATACAGCTAAAACATGAACTACATGGGCTTTTTTATGTAGTAGGGATTCCCTGTCAATGAAAACTGCTGTTTGTATCACAGATTGAGTAAATTAAGTGAAATGGTGAAATGGTGAAATTTTACTACTATAAATATCCAATGTTAATTTCAAACAAAAACATGAGGCTATGTCTATAGCCACAGTAGGATACAGGTCAAATGCTAATGCTGAAGCTAAAGCTAATGCAAGGCAACAGAAACAATCACAGGAAATCACACAATACACAAACTAATCAAACATGAGGTGCAGGTAAATATAATTAGGAGCATGTGACTGTAAATACTAGGAAACTAACAATACAAAAAAAAAGTCTAGGAAACACACATGGAAAAAACACGACAGTTTATGATTCCAAAACACTTTTTCAGATTTTAAACTGTTTTTACAAAATCTGGTAGTGCGTTATGTACAGAGTTTTAGGGGTCAAACAAAACAAACAAAAAAAGAGCATTCCGGAACTTTCCGGATCTTGAGGTGGAAATGGCTTTTTGATGAGAGAGCTGACAGAAGGTCTATAGTGACTCAAATAATCACTCTTTATAACTACGATGAGCAGAAACGCATCTCAGACGCAAGTTAGATTTTTATGGCAACAGTTGAAGCAGGGTCATTGAAACCTCACAGTTAAATGCTGGAAAATGCATCCCCTGGTCTGTTGAATCATGATTTCTGATGCAGGGTTGGAAATTGAAAAAAAGCAGCATGAATCCATAACCACAGCCTGTCCTCGTCAACAGTTCAGCCTGCTTCTGCTGCTGCTATATTAGTGTATGGAATGTTTTCCTGACACATACTGTGTCCCAATTGAGCATCATTTGAATGTCACAGCCTATCTGAGTCATGATGCTGACCATATGCACATGATATCTTAATGGCAACAACTCACCTATGAATTCGTCTGTCGTGGTAATGTGTAAGGTCACAAGTCACCTCAAATTAGTTTCCGTGAGCATGATAATGAGCTCGGTATACTCCAGTGTCGCAGTGTGAATGTTCGCCTGAACAAGCCAGAGCAAGCAACTGATGCAATCTCTGCTGGATGAAGCAACTTTCATTTCTTTTAAGAGGAACTTAACCAGAATTCTACTGTACCTGCTCTGCTGCATAAACTTGTAATACCCCCAAATCAATAGGTTAGAAATGGATGTGCTTGCTGACAGGAAATCAGGAGAAAATCGTATTTTTCGTCGAGTTCTTCAGCCAGGAATCTCTCATAGGCATTTCTCTCTGAAGTCGGCTGACTGAACAGAGGCATCCGTCTTGACAAAGGCGCAGCTGCTGAAAGATGCTTTCTTTCTGAATTAAGCATGAGAATGTGGGGTTTTCTTTGCTATTGTTTGGAACTCACGAAAAAGTGCTTCAGCATTTTCAACACATTCACACACACGCACGAAGACAAACACATCGCAAACATAACTGACTTACTAATCTTTGTAAGGACATAATTGGCAATTATTAACGTATCTAATTGATGAACCTATCTGTACTTTCCCTAGTCATAAACTCAGTGATCAATATCCTCTTTTAGTGTTTTTCTGCAATTTTTGAAGAAAAAATAAAACACCTTTTGTATGAATAAAGGACAGTACAAAGTAATTATAAAAACATTTAGAATTTTTTTTTATTGTTGCTATTGTTGTTATTGCTTTAAAAAAAAGCCACATGCATGTATATACACACACACACACACACACACACACACACACACACACACACACACACACACACACACACACACACACCTATTTTTGTGCTTGCTGTTGATCCAGAGTCAATCCCTTAAACACTGGGTGCATCCAATAAGCACTGGATGGGATGCCAGTCAATTGCAGGGCACCATGCATCATCATGTTCACACCTTTAGGGACAATGTGGAACAGGTAGGCCACCTACCTGCATGTTTTTTGGAATATAAGGTGGACACGTGAAATTCCACTCAGACATTAACTCAAGCTCAGGATGGAACTGGATACCCTGGATATACAACTGTATCTATCATTCACAAGAATATTCATATATTATATATACTACCTGCATATTATTCAGCATAATGTGAATAAATAAAGTTAGTAAAATCCATGATTTCTTTTTCATAAGCAAAACACAGCCAGAACAGAATCCTAATAACACTCTGTACACACAGCCCTAAAGTGCCGAATATAAATATGCTGTGTGCAAAGTTTATCACAACCATCCAGTGCAGTGTATAATGGATGCAGCAAAACTGAACGGAGATCTGTATTTGTTTACAAAGGGCTTATTGAAGGCTCAGCCACAGTGACAGGAGAAGCGCTGTCATTACAATGACTCATCAGTCCAGTTTATCCGCACAGGCCACGTTTATCCACAAGGCAGCGGTGCATGGTTCCAACAAGACAGCCTGGAGTTCAGTTTTTCTAGGGCCACTATAATATTGATGCTATGAATCTAAGTAAAATGCACAAAAGCCAGACATGAGATGATAGCAGACTTGTAGGAGACAGACAGAACATTCATTATACTTCATAAATTGAAATCTGAAAGTGCATAAGTAGAAAAATCTTTGGATGTAGAGCTCATTAGAGTGAGAAAAAAAATCAGAGTGTAGTAATAACTCCAAAACCACAAAGGAGCGAATGAGATTCTGTGGCATCCTCCAAGCGACTGAAACTCATAATAAACACCTGAGCAGGCGATGAGATCTTACTGTTTACAGATCGAGGTTCATAACCAGCACACGAAACAAAGTCGGCATGCTGGAGAAAATGGAGTCAGTTTGCTTCTTCAACCGTCTGGATCCATAAAACGGATCAACCAGACAAATCATTTTTCAGGCTCTGACTTATGATTCTGACATTTAGTGTGCTGTGTGTTATGTGGACCATAGCTTTCCTACACAACTGTAAAAAAAAAATAAATAATAAAATAAATACTAAAATGAAGTCATCACAACTGTTCTCTTGAAGATAAAGAAAAAAACTGAAACTTGTTTGAAAGCAGGAATCTCCAGAGGTGACAAACAGTCCTTATTACTGCCAATCTACGCCTACATGTGCGTCAAAAGACGTCTGCATCCATGCATAATACCACCAAGATCAAACACTGAATCTACAAGGAGGTGGAAATCAGGAAGTTCAGCCGTTCAGGAGTCTTGACGCTTCATATGCAAAGGCAGAAAGCATCTTTGTTGTGTGAAGAATGTGTCCTTTACTTAAACTTGACCATTCTGAGAAGCTACGTCAAAATGAAAGTGTTTCTGAGCAAGTCTCATCTGTGTGAGTAAAAGCTTGTTGTGCTTTTGTATTGAAGTTCTTAATCCTAATCCTCAGGGACCCACTGCTCGCGAAAAATTCACCTGACTCAGGTAAATAAAGAAAAAAAAGCTGTAGAACATTGAACTGGTTTTTACTGTATGTTCGCAGACTGATGTCAAGTAAAAAAAAATGTGGAATGGCGAATTTGGAGAAGTGGTCCAAAACTGGTAAATAATGCAGGTAATAAATTAATAAATTATAATTAATAAGTCTCCAAGAGGCTTTCTTTGGTTTTGCATGTTATTATAAGTAACTACAATTAAATCTGTTAAATCGGTTGGAAAAAATTGATGAATAAAATAAATTGCATGTTGAGATCGTTTTTTAATAGCAGGATATTTAGAATCAGAGTTTTTTTCCACTTACCTCTAAAACCTTTTATCAGGACTCCTGCTGTTTGGGATATTTGCACATTTGCATTTGTTCTATTTTTTTTTCCGGTATGTTTCTTCAACTGTTTGTTTGTGCCTTTGTGTCTGCGCTTCTTTCATTTCGAAATTACATTTTTCAACGCTTGTAATGGTTCTCTAAACACTTTGATATCTTTTTATACTTTTCACCAGCTCTGGTTTTGAGAGGTTTTGAGAAAGCTCTTTGATCCCACCGACTCTCAACTTGACTTTGCAAAGCAAACTGTGAGAGTTTGTGCCAGTCTGAAATTTTCATGACTTCAAAATGCTTAACAAAGTATACTGTATATATCTGAACTGTTTCAAGTCATCAGATGCATCATATAAAGACACATTATATAGTTAAGTACAGCTAATAACTACTTAATTAAAAGGAGTAGAGGGAGCTTAACACTGAGATCTTTGGAGCTTTTCACCTTTGATTTTGTCCAGGCAGCCTTGGAGGTTAGACGGTCATCTCGCACCTCCAAGGATGCGGGGTACGGATCTCAACTTCAGTCTGTGAGTGAAGTTTGCATGTTCTGCTTAATGGTTTTCGACTGGGTACTCCTTTTTCCTCCCACAGTCCAAAGAGTTGCATTATAGGTTATTGATTGGAGGCTGCAAATTGCCCATAGTGTATGATACGGTCTGTGAATGTGTCTGCACACTCCATTTAACGAGTCCTAACATTCCAGATATAGGCTTCAGGACCCACCGAAGATAGACACACACAAAGATAACACAAAGATCCTATAAAAACATAATAATGCAATAATGATAAGAGATGAGTGATAGTGCGGGATGGATTTCGTCCATATGATATTTCTGGTTTCTTCCTGATGTAGGTAAGTATAGTTATGATGGATTTGTTTGTCCCATCCAATGTCTACTCTTCTAACCTTGCATCCAGGGTTCCCTGACAGCTGTTGGAAATGAATGAATGTCAATAGGGATGAAACATTTTAAGAATTTTAATGAAGATGTTGCTGGTTTTGGTCACAAAAGGAAAATAATATTGAAATAATCAGAGAACATTTTATAGATAGACTGTAAGGTATTAAAATGAGTAAAATTTGTTGTGTGCTTCTGTCACTAAAAAGACTTTACAGAAATATTGTATATACATGTTTGACATTTATATGTGTATCCCTAGATGTACATTTTTGATAATTTGCACAGAAACTAAAACCTCTGTTAAAAATTTTTTTTTTAAAAAACGTTTCTTTCATGCTTCTTTCATTTTCCCACAGTTTCCCCCTGTAGTCACTGAAAAAATGAACTTATGATGTATTTATACTTTTTGCCAGGTGTTTGCCAAAGTAACCCGCACACCTGGAACCAAGCCGAAAGCAGGTGCTACTAAAAGCCTCAGGCTCTCTGTCTGTCCATTTGTTTTTAAAAGCCAGGGCTGGGGGGAAGAAAAAAAAAGGTAAGCAGTGCAGCAAGTGACTCGTGACATTTTGGTAATTATCCTCTTGACTTGATTCACAAAGAAAACGTTATCTGCCAAAGTGCTTATGACAGTAAGTGTGTCCATTTAAAAGCAGTGAGTGGGTTTACTGTATTAAACCTGCGCGCTGTTTGGAACAGCACTTCATATGTGTGGCTAGATAAGATTAGGATAAGAACACAAAAATAATACTGTAATTAAAACCCATAATTCTTGATTGAATACATATTTAGTACTGGGCTGGCTCTATGTAGAGGGAGTGCAATTACCGAAGAAGACTGATATTACACGTTCTAATCAGTCATCTCTATTCAGGTTTAACATGTATCTCAGCTCTGCTTTTCATTTTTTTTTTTTTTTTTTTTAACTGAGGAGCATGCTAAGAATGGAAAATAATCAACGACACATAATCAACAACAAATGATTACACATTTTGTTTTTAAGAACATAATTAGTTTTCTCAATTTATCAGTTTATTATTTATCACATGTTAAAAAGTGAACAAAACATGCTAGTGTTAAAGGTAATCCTTTAAACCAATGAAGCTTTCTCGTGCTCTTCCTTGGATAGCATATCAGAGAGAATTAAGCGCAGACACTGTTGTCTCCTGTTCATATTCCTGTTTAAGACCACCTCCTACAAGGAAAGCTTGGATGGTCCTGCACAAGATTCTCACAAGCTCCACAACATCTTTAACTGTCCTCCCTGCCTAATGATGACTTTGGCCTTTGACTTTACTCCTACCCTGACTCTTAAACCATAAATTCAGAATCCCTAAACCCAAGATATTTTTTCTCCTCTACCAAAGAGGAGATTCTGCAAGTCATCTTGGACTGCAATCCCACCACCTTGCCATTGAATTCCATTTCCCTTGATTCATTCATTATTATCCACAGACACCACTTACTTGTGCAGTCTCTTATCATTTCGAGACTTAACTACTGCAACCCGTTCCTGGTAGATTCGCCTCTTCACACTATTTGATTTCTCACACTAATCCAGAATGCAGCAAATGACTTGTTTTCAAAAATCCCAAATTTACCCACACTAACCCATTGCTATGCAGCTTCCGCCAGCTTCCTATAGCTGCCCACATCAAACAGTGATGCTTGCCTACAAAGCCAAAAATGGGCCACTACCCATCTACCTTAGAGCACTTACAGTATTCCTCCCTAAATCCCACCACATTTTCTCTGAACCTGTTGCACTTCTTGGTTGCACCCACCTGTTGTACCTCAGGGTATAAGGAAGGCATGTACTGTATTAAGGCTCCTCTCTGATCTTGTGCCTACATGGTGGAAATAACTTCTCCTACTGTAGATGAAAGCTGCACAGGGCCACAGAACAAAACCTTGGGCCATATACATAAGCATTGGGGCCAGTTTCATTTTAGATCAATATCTTATACTTTTCATTTTAAACTTGCATGGGCCATTCCACCACTGGAGCGCTGAAAAGTCCCCCTTTATTGCATCCCTGCAGCTGAGTCATTGTTTGTCCATAAATTGAAACTAAAGACTTCTCTGTACATAGCGTACATAAACTAGTAATTTGCAATATATATATATATATATATATAAAGTTTTGTTTTAGCAGTTTATGAAACGTCTCCAACCAAGCTTTTTCGACTGATGTTATTCTTAGACTATGCCCTACTGAACCATTCAAAAGCACTTCTGCAGATCTTTCTGGATGTGGGTGTCTGACAAGCACCATAAATGTAAATGTGGGATGCAATGTTTAACACATTCATAGATTTGGTATTGCTGATTCAGTCATAAATATGTATATCTAGTCAGCTCAGATTTTCCCATTCATCTTATAAACAGTGACAACCTCTATACAAAAGGTCAAAGCTCCTTTATTTCTGAATCAGTTACCAGACATACGTCCTGTTTATTCTGTCCACTGATATTAGGCTTTTTTTCCCTCCTGTGTTTGCTTCACTGATGTATTCAGTTTAACCTATTCAGAGAGTTTATCACGCAAATGTGAAAATTAAGATTATTTTGTTTACAACATAAGATGATAACTAGGACAAGAATCATGTTGTAGATCTCCTGGCAGCCTCCTTGATCATTTTTCTTCTTGTCTGTCTGGAACTGTGGTTTTCTTGCCAATGTCACATCAGAGCCCCATTTTCACCACTTTCTGATGATGTCCTTTATGGTACAACTAATGTTTTTGATTTTTTTTTTTTGTACTCATCTCGTGATTGGTACCTTGCAACTTTGAGATCTTATACTGTACATGCTTGGTAAGCTTTTTGCAGACCATGTCTTCTACAAACCTATTGTCGCTGATGTCAAGAAAATTTTATAGATGCAGCCAATCTTTATTTGGGGTTAATTAAGATCAATTCAACAATGACCCACGTATATAAATTACATTTGAACATGACTTTGAATATAATTGGGTAATCCTGAACACAGACACATGCCCCATTTAAAAGGTTGTGAACACACATGCAAACAGGCAATTGTATTTTTTCCCCCAGTTAAACATTTCTGCTTATTTTTTATTTGAAGTTGTTTTCACATTAAAGACAAGGTAAAGACTTGACATGATGTATCTCGGTTTAATTATTTTATACATCACAAAGACCTGCAGTTCGAACAGGGCATGTGTTGACTTTTCATATCCAGTTCATACACAATGCATCGAGAATCCAAATCATTTGTGGAGAAAAGATTCAGACAGAGATGTCCCATACTCGCGCACGGCACTCAATTGTTCTGCATTTAATTACACAATCACGGTGATCTTCATCCTTGGAAATGAAAGAAACGTGTCTGACAGTTGGAAGCATTCAGGCTTGCAACAGCCTCAAAATAACCACATTGCCATTTCTTTTCCAAAGCACGGCTTATTTCCGTCCTGGATTCAACTGCACAAACACATACCCACACACTGAGAAATCTCTTTGTAAATTAGACTATGAAGAGAAATAGTTGGTTTCATAAAACATGATGCTTCTCTATTGCATTTACTGTGTGTTAAATATTGGAGCCTTTAAGGAGAATAATAATTGCACCAGTAACGTTGAGGGAAAAACACACTTTATTAGTTTTACAGAGAGTTACATAGTTTAGAATTTTTACATTAAGACACTGCAGATATCATCAAGTACCTGAGGAAGACTGTTATAGATTGTAAAAACAGTTAGTTTGAGTGAACATTTTATTAAATCTTGAGTCATATGCTGTATATATTTCTCAAGCTGCCATGTGCATTTTCTGTATCCAATATACACCGATCAGCCATAACATTAACATCAGTGGCAGATGAAATTAATAACATTGTCAATTATATACCAGTAAACTGGTAACAGGATCATTTGGATCATTTGCTAGGATCAAATCCCAGCATGCTGGTCTCAAAGTCTCATGCATGGAGGCCCCAGCTCATACCAAAACTTACAGCACTTAAAGAATCTGGCGTTAATGTCCTGGGGGAGATACCACAGCACACCTTCAGAGGTCTTGAGGAGGCCATGTGTTGGGGTCAGAGCTGTTTTGGTGGCACAAGAGGAACCTACCCAGTATTGGGCTTAATGCTGTGGCTATACATCTTAAAAACATGAAAGAAGTTTAAGATGTTTTATAGTAATAAAAATAATCTAGCAGCACTATTATGGACTGTCTGGATGCAATATTTGACCGTAAGCCTTTGGTTCTAGTGCACAATCAGGCAGTGTGGAAAAATCCAGCAGCGATGCTTTCCAGGGCTCGGATTATGAGATTTTAACTGTACTGTACAGTATTTAAGGGTCACTTGCAACAAGTACACAGAAAAATCTTTCAATGATCTGTGAAATCACACACCAGCTGCAGAATTTCAGAATGATTTGTGTCTGATATTTCATTCCCTATTGTTTTTATGTTGTTCCGAATTTGTCCCTGCTTTAATTCAACGGTGGTGATGGCTGATTCCCAGAGAAAGATTATTTAAAGGGTTTTTAAAGCTTTGGTAGGCCACAGATTGATACATTAACTTTGAATAAGCTGCTAGAGAATCACATTACAGAGTTCATTTACAAAAAAAAAGGATATTCATGAATAAATTAAACATTTACTATAAAATAATTTCTAAAAACCACAAAGATCTTTATACGGAAGCATAGTTTGTGACATATCATTTTATATAAAATGTGAAACGTCGGTTGTTCGGGTGCTAAATGACTGCTCAGTCCATGAGATAAGATAAAAGCTACCATTTCATGCAATTAAAATAGTCGATTAATAGAGATTTTTGTACATCTTTTAGGGTTAAATTTCACTTGTAAGAAAGAGTTTTATGATTTCTAATTTCTTCCGCGTAATTACCCATTCTATGACCTTCTTCTGAAGTCTCCTGATTCTAGACATTTGGTTACTCAGTTTGTTTCATTATTTACTCAGAGCTCTATAGTTTCTTCTGATGATATAAAAACTTCATGAGAAAAAGATATTAGCAATGTGATTTCTGACCAAGAACACGAGGAGGGCTTGCACAGGATTCATGCATTTCCGCGCATATAGTTTAAAGTGATATACAACCCACACTATTCTAGACTTGAGGTTAATCAAATTTACCCCATTTGTGACAGATGCAAGTGCCAAGAAGCTATTCTTGCTCATACTTTCTGGTTTTGTGTCAAGGTAATTGACTTCTTGCAAGATATATTTAAATTCAAATGTTTATGAAACTGAGATCACTCCAGACTGTAAACTTGCTTCTTTGGTGACTCTGATACCTCACCATGTGCAGGCATCTGTCATCCATGGCTAAAAGGATCAGTTTGGGAAAGTCACTTCCTCACTCCTTTCGAAGATGGCAGAATGAGATGCCATCTTCCTTCCATCTTGTAAAAAATCTGGTGCATCAATTTAAAAGATTTGAAAATGTCCCTTTTTTGGACTTTTACTCTTTTAGACAGTAATTTGTTCACTCCAGCTCTGCTCTTGTCTTTAAAATTATGGCGATATTTTTTATGTCTTGTAGTGTGTAATAGTTATGTTTTGGTGCACTCTTGGTAGATTTATGATGGTTTTCAGATTGTCTGACTTGACATGCCTTTTTTGCTTTTATTCACTTTTTTTCTTTTTTGTCGTTCATTGTTGTGGGATGTGTCTGGGGAGTGTTGTTTGTTTTTAGATTGTACAGTGAAATGCATATCAAATAAAATCTATATTATTTTTCTTAAATCATCTGTTTAATTTCCATATTGTTTAAAACACCAGTTCGTCCAGTACTTACTATGTCTGGGTTCCTCACTCAATTAGTCTATACAGTACCTATACCTATACTTAATCCTGTATTCAGGATTGTGGGAAGCCTGCAGCCTATCGCAGGAGACTTAGGGCACGAGTCTGGGTACTCACTGGACAGGGTGCCAATCCATCCCAGGCCATACACACCGTTATACACTACGGGCAATTTTTGGAACGCAAGTTAGCCTAATCTGCATGTGTTTAGACTGTGGGAGGAAACTGGAGTACCCGGAGGAAGCTCACAAAGTACGAGGAGAACATACAAACTCGAAATCTCGGAATCGAAACCCGGACCCTGTAGGTGCAAGGCGACAGTGCTAACCATTAAGAAACCATACTGCTGACGTTGGGTAAAGGATCATCAATTTAAAAGGGAATCAGAGGCATACATCTATCCAAATATAACTAAATGTAACTCCAAATTTAACCTCAGTAACCAAAGTCCTTTAAGATTTAATCAACCCAAACATTTTTTTTCCTTGTGAGGACAAGTTTTTCCCGCAAGGTATAAACTGTCACATGTTCCTATACATTTGGAAATTTGGCCTCACCATGATGGAAAAACATGCTTCCACAGACACAAACACACACACACACACACACACACACACACACACACACACACACACACACACACCTGGGTGACATTCAAACTCAGCCTGAGAAGGGAAGATTAATCATGCAGATTAATCAGCATATAAAAACTCACTGCTCTGGTATAGTATCTGTCTTTATCATCGCCACATGCTGGGAATTACACAGACCATTTGAATATAATCACTTATCCTGCTGTGCCACTTGTGTGCTCCCCTGGATTAGCAGACAAAATCATATTGCCTTTAACTGGCATTCATTTCTAAACAGAGAGGGAGGACTTCACACTCCTGCCTTCAGTTACCGCAAGGGAAAAAGAGTGCTTCTCTGAGGTCAGAGCAGAACTCGTCCTTGCCTGAAGGCAGTAATCACCTACAAACAGAAAATAACATCAGTCAGTCCGACATAATCCACAGGTGCATCCGTAGAGGAGTATAATTCATACAAACATGAGATTTTATGAGAAAAATAAGCCCATCAACAAATGGGCACAGCTGACACCATAGATGGTTTCTTTGATTCATATGTAAATAATATACATTGCAAAAGAATCAGCACTTTGGAAGGTTGTGAAATCACAAATATCTACATTCCATTATTTCACGTTGTAATTTAAGCAATGCAAAGCTCATCTGCGACTGGACAGGGTGTACCTAATGTACGATTCTTTGTGGAACTTTTTTCTTACATTTTTATACATATATATATGAATATATATATATATATATGCTGTTATAATTTGGGGGAAAGTGCAGCAAAGGCATGCGGAGAACAGAAGAAAACTTGCTCACCATGAAATATGCAGAATTTGAATTATATATCATCCCTGTACCAGCTTGAAAATGAGGCTCACTATCTAAAGGCCAGGCTGAAAATTAGTCTTACATTCATTATGCTTAGAGGACAGATAAGGAGCTTCATTGTCTTGGCAAAGATTAAACTCTGCTTCATGGTTCGAAGTGACACAAAAAAAAATGTTGAGAGTCAGGATTGCGATTTTAGCGTCTGTGTTGAGGTAGATAATGACACAGCAGATGAACTGAAAGACATTTATAAACACAGCATACATGCATCGCTGGTTGCACACTAAAACAGCGTGCTCCTGTTCAGAGATACACACCACGTCTTCATGACGCAAATGAAAACCGACATAAGATTTCTCCGAAAAGTTGCAGTAGAGCAGGCTTTTCTAAAGGTTTCGCGAACAGGGATCACTTTAACTGTGAAATGAAGTCCAGGGACCCATTCGTCATTTTACTGTACTGTAGGGTGAAGTTACTTTACTATTGTATGATAAATCATAGACATTATTGAATTATATTATTTAAGACAGGTCTATACATTTTGGAATATTTGAAAGATATGTTTTTTTTTCGATGTACATTTAATTTGAAATGAAACACTCAAGATGTGAGCAAGGTCAAGACTTTCAGCTTTAATTCAAGAGTTTTTGAGAAAAGTGTGCCATTAAGGAATTACAGTCATTTTTATACAAACATACCGTAAATAATGGAACAATCTAACATAATTACAAACATAAAGACTGCATTTCATACATGGATGAAAATCCTTTGCAGTCACGGACTGCCTGAAGTTTGGAGCCCATGGACATAACCAAAATGCTGGGTTTCTATATTCAAGCTGCTGGATTTTGCTGCTTCTTGTTTGTATGTCTTTATGCCTTTTGTCTTATCTTGAAAAATATCTCATGTATTTGCCTTGGGTATAAGTGAAATAGGGAACAAGTGAGTGAATTAGAGATGAATTAAGGATTAAACTTATTGTGTCTAGTTGATCAGTCAAATAAGCTAATATTATATATATATATATATATACAGTACAGACCTAATGTTTGGACAGGCCTTCTCATTCAATGAAGTTTAATTTCTATTATGGCAAGAAGCAGCTAAGTGTGTCCAAACTTTTGATCTGTACTGGTCTCTCTCTCTCTCTCTCTCTCTCTATATAATATATATATATAATATATATATTATATAGAGAGAGAGAGAGAGAGAGAGAGAGAGAGAGAGAGATCTTTACAGACATGCAAATATTCTTCTGTAATGTTATTTATTCATTAATTTTAGTGTATCTTTGTAGGAAATGGTCTTGTTCATAATAATGCAGACATAAACATATAAAACAAAGTTTGTACTACAGATAATATGGTGCCTAAGACTTGCACAGTACTATAAATAGATAGATAGATAGATAGATAGATAGATAGATAGATAGATAGATAGATAGATAGATAGATAGATAGATAGATAGATAGATAGATAGATAATAGGACACTGAACAAAGATACTGAAATCATTGTCATGTTCAATTAGAGACATTTTTTCTTGTGACATGGTGCATTATCATGGAAGTAACCAGTAGAAGATGGCAAAATTGTGCACATCAAGATATGCACATGGTCTGCAAGAATACTCACATAGGCTGTGGGATTCAGCGATGATTAATTTGTATTAACGGGTCCAAAGTGTGGTGAGAAAACATTCCCTACAACATTCCACCGCCTTCGCCAATATGGACAGTTGACACAACACAGATTGGGCCCATGGATTCATTCTGCTGGTACCAAATTCTGACTTTATTAGAAATCAAGATTCAACAGACCAGGTTATGGATTTCTGTGCCCACTGGAGCCTCAGCCGTCTCTTCTTGGCAGACAGACGTGGAATGTGGTTTTCTGCTCTTGTAGCCCATTCTCCACAAAGTTGAACTACAGTATGTGTGCATTCTGAGATGCTTTTCTGCTCATCGCAGTTTTACACATTGGTTGTCTGTGGTGCTGTAGCCTTCCTGTCAGCTAAAACCACACACTGGTTTTGTGTGAAAATCCCAGGAGATCACAAGTTACATAAATACATAACCAACAAACTGGTCTGGCACCAAAAAACATGCCACAGTCAAAGTCACTGAGATGAAATATTAAATACAGTGCTGATTGAGTGAATATTATATACATACACATATAATTTTTATAATGGTGAGCTGCGATTTCAGACTCTATAGCTAAATTTTTAAATCTTGGGCCCACTTATTATGCTTCACATACCTCGCTTTGAGAACCACTGCTGTTGAAAGCATGATAAAATATATTTTTTAAAAATATTCTATTAAGTCTTCCAGGCAAAGATATCAAAGAGCTCAAGAGTAAACTGTATGCTGTTCATGAAATAATTTTGATTTGGATGGGAAAGGGAAAAAGCGGCAGTCTGACTCCGATGCATGGTGAATGCAACCCAAATGTATCATTGTATAGTCTGTGCATTTCTATTGACTGGAGCAAGCAGCAAAAGATTGATATGCTTTACATGAACTCTCCAGTTCTGTAGGGGGCTTCATTCCTCTCATCAGCATTGGACTGGCTTGGTCTATATTGGACAAATCTATTCATGCAGCAGCTGATGAACAAAAAGCAGTCAGATGGATTGAATTGGAGTGACAATTAAAAAGGGAAGTGGCACTTGGTTGTACAGTCTAAATAACACAAAATAAGACGTCTGTCTGAGCATATCTCACAGTTCAATGCTTTTCAGTTTTTTATGTCATTTGAAAGGAAGATTATATAGATGCTTGCCATCTCCAGCCCCATTGATGTTTGAAATATGATTATGGGTTTACATAAGATAAATGTCAGCTTTATTATATGTCAAAACTAACAATAGTTCAAAGGTGCTATTATGATGAAAGATGAAATATGACTTAATGGAAATCTTCAGGGATTTGCTCCACTCAATATCCTAACATTTTAAGCATGTGAATTTAATAAATTGATCAAAAACAAGCCTTAAACAAGGATAATCAGGCGGCATAGCCATAACTGCATTATTACATGTTGATTTGCTGAAAGCCTTTTGATATCATGCCAAATTCGAGAAATCTGTATATATGTGAATGTTTTTGCTAAAAATGCTGCATTCATGAAATTCCTACAGGTGTGAATTTGTTTTGCCATTAATGCTACATTTGTGGACTAGGACGGATGCAAATGTGCTTTGCTACGAAGAGCGTAAACATATATTTTCATAAATTTGTCTTGCATTATTGACAGCAATGAAAACCTCGACAATTTAAAGGGAACCCAAGTTACATTCATTTCATTTCATTCAAATACAGAAAACATGAGCCACTATTGGTGAACAAAGTGTACTTCAAACACCTTTCCTATGAAATAAAAGATATAGCAATATATATCAGAAATTGATTCATAGCCATACTATTTAATATCACTCGAATGAGGATGGGTTTCTTGTTGAGTCCGGTTCTGCTCCTGTTCTGCATCCTATTGTAATCTCAGATAGGTTTTCTGTGCCACCATCACCCCTTGCCTACTCATCAGGGACAAACTAATCCTTATAATTCATTCTTTTTTCTTTTATTATACTTATTTTTACTTAATATTCATATTTTTCTATTTCTGTATGGCTGTTTTTTTTTTTCGACAATGCGCTATACAGGCAAAATATAATGGAATTGATTCATTCATACAGTATGTATTCAGTCAGTGAGTCAGTCAGTCGTTCATTTTCAGTTTATTCCATTATATTAAAGCCAGAAAATAAGTCCACACACATACTCATTCACACCTAGGGGCAATTTAACATAGCAAATCCAGTGACCATGGAGAAAAATTAAGAACCCCGAGGAAATTGGGGAAAAGATGCCAAACTCCAAAGCCCCAATCACTCAAGCCCCAGGGACCCTGAAGCTCTGAGGCAGCCACACACTACCCAGTGTACCACCATTCCACCCATAATAATATCCCTTTAGAGTGAATGGATAAATTCTTAAGAGTAATTAGAGCTTGGCTTCATTCCACAAATTCTTTATTTCAAATGATAAGTTCAATGTCTCAGTATATTACTCACACTGAATCTCCGCTACTAAATAGAACGGCACCAAGCATAATCACGCAGAACTCTTGCCAAGCATAATTAACATTTAATTAACATTTTTCTCATCCTGTGAATAAGAGTATCTTTGTGTCTCTTTGTAGGTTGTGGAGCATTGTGTGTAAGCAATCTCTAATATCAAATTTGTAAAATGGAAAAAAAATAAATAAGTGACGCAAATATCAAAGTGTTACAACAAAGAATTTTGAAACATGCTTTCGAACGTTCTGTAAAACTGTTAAACAGAATTGTGCACATTTTTTATTCTCATTTTGAAGAAAGAATCCTGGTTTAATACCAAATAGCAGATCATCTGCTTTTCTGATTCGAGGCTTGCAGCATGAGTATGTGCGACGCATTATTATCAAGCTATTAACATTCTGTAATATCTGTACGAAAATGATGTTTGTCGGTCTGTTCTGCTGTACGGTTTGTGTAGTCTTGCATGTAAACATGCTCTAATGTGAGTAAATTTGTAAAGTAGGAATTGAAATGTGAAATGCCGTCTCGGGAGTCACGTGACGCAGCAACGTGGATTTCATAATGCTGTGAATAAGGCTTCTTTAAAAAAAAAAAAAACAAGCACTATGGCCGAACAAAGCTTGTGAATGCTTTATCACAGGTAATCTGTTTTAATATCCGAAATAATGCTCCCTGGGAATTCTTTCATTCAAAGGAACACACAAAGCTATTCATGATGATAGTGTAGCCATAAAATGTAGAAGACTTGGGCAGCACACAAGAAGTGAAACTTGTTTTTATTGCATCATTTATTGCGGCACTTAAATAAAGCCTTAAAAAATTATCTCAAAAGAAAGAGATCTGTTAGTTCAACTCATACACTCCTGCTGTGATGAAAGCCTCAATCTGCAAGCTTCTTCAACAAGGCAAACCAGAAAGAGCACATATGCAAGCAAATATTGCATCAGTTGAGTCTGAATGGTTGTGAATACAATTTTCGAAAGACAACAGGGGTAAATAATAGGGTAAACTGAAGAAAAATGCACCTCGGTCATTCATCTTGCAGCTCTGTAGGGAGAAGTAAACATAAATTTGTCTTGAGTGCCATCGTTATTACACACATGGGTTGTAAAAACACCATTCGGCTGGTGCGCCCTGCTTTGTAGCATAACAAACATATTACAAAAGCTGTGCTCGAGAATGATACAGTTTATGCTTAACACTACCACAGGACTGAGCACCGCTATCTTCATTTATTTATATCATATCATATCATATCATATCATATCATATAATGTACTGGACTTCTGACCCTAGAGATAATGCCTTGTAGTAATTAGACGGATACTGGCGACTTTTTGAAAACAAATTCTAACAAGCGCAACTTTTTACAGTATAACCACCACTCAAAGCTGTTAAGGAGATACATACAGTATTATCTCATTGTACTAACAGCTTTACCAACCTTCTCTGCTATCATATTTAGAAAACTTGTTTAAATCCTTCGTGCATCTCCTAAAAAAACTAAACAAAACAAAAAAAAAACATTATTTTTGGGTTGTATTAAAACAATACCGGTTGGATGATTCAGGCAATAAACTTGTCTAAAATGATTTGAAGACATTCTTAAGTAATGCATCATTTTCCTTAACAATACTCTGGCACTGTACCATCATTCAACAAAGAACATTCCCTTATGACTTTCTCATCCTCTACTTTTTCACCGCCTACAGTGGTAGCCAAAAGCATTCAGACGAAACTAAAATTTAATGTTTTAATGATATTATCTTTTTTTAATAATAAGGCCTGCATTCTCTAAAATGTGCTGAATCCAACTGGGCATAGAGTCAATAAGACGTCTACGGTACAGAATACAGATTCAGCATTACCCAACAGTTTTCTATTGGGTTTAGGTCTACAGATGACCCATGCAACGGCCTCAGAAGCTGAATACCAGCGTCACATAGCTATTTTTTTCACAGTTAATTAGCACAACTCTTCAGCCAGATAGGCTAGAACTAATTAGTGGAATCATCTGTTTTGTGCACAGGAAGAACTATAATACATGGCACATGCTGTCTTTAGACTTTCAGCCACCACTGTATAATGAGTAGGTAATGAACAGAAAAGAAGGCCACACATTAGAGAAGAGAACCATTAGAGAGCTTCTGGGTGTAGCTCCCCAGCACTTGGATGCGATTTCTATATGTACAAAAATACATGCAAATGTCTTGGCACCCCTGGCCAAACATGTGTTAATGTGTATTATTATGTACAGTAAGTAGAAGATGAACTAATATCCAAAAAGCATAATATAAAGATGAAACTTTTTTTTGTTTATTTTAAGTAGGATTACTGTTTCATTTCCATATTTTACGGCTTCAAAATAATAATAATTAAAAAAAAGTTAAAGGACCTGAAGCAAATGTTTGTGCACTCCACATGATCAGGACTTAGGAATGCCATCTTTGGCAAATATCACAGCTTGTAGATGTTTTTTTTTTTGTTGTTGTTGTTGTTTTGAGCAAGTTAAGTGCATTTTAGTTCTTGTTCTTGTATGTACTGTATTTTTGTCTGTTCTTCCTTGCAGAGGAATTCAAGTGCACATGGTCTACCCATGTTAGGACATTAAACTGTATTTCCTGTATATGGAGATATTTGTTGTCAGCACCCGAAATAAATGATACAGTGGCTGCAGTAAATCCTGATAGTAAAACATCAAGGACACAGCCCGATACATTCCACATAAAAGAATTTCACAAAATTCTGTATACAATAGTAATTGTATGCAATACCAGTACAACTCGCCACCATTTTACAATCAGACCTTTAAATACTGTTTTGTTTTGTTTTTTACTTGTAAAAGTTCACAAAAATCCTGCCTTATTACGGTGATGTATTTGGCTGACATGCACACTGTCTATCTCTGCCTAATAGTCTGTATCTAATAATGGATTTAATTAACACTAAAGCCATTCACAGGCTGACAAAGTATTAAGTGGTATACTACCACTGAATGTGCAGGAAAGGCATTATTTTGAATCCTTAAGTAAAGTCTAAGTGTATAAAATAGTGTGCACTGATGCACTGTGAGAAAAATGTTTTGCACACAAATGAACACAAAAATACATTAGATGTGTGCATCTGACCCAAAAACAAAAAGATGCAAGAGTGGGTGTTTTTCAGCTCTCATGCAAGAGGGAGAGAGTATTCAGATACAAAGCTTACGGAATAATGAAAGGGTATATTCATTACAGCAATATGGGAGCATACTGGATGCTCCCACTGTGCTGCAAAAAAAGTGTTTACAGTGTTTATTTATTCATAATTAGTATTACTCTGAATAGCATCACTGTGGTGTAATCGAGTAATTGCATCACTGTACATTTCTTTTGCTGGTAGTAGTTTAGTGCATCCTTTCCAGCAATGCGTCCATTTAAGTGCCTATAAAGGGTTTTTTTGTTTGTTTGTTTGTTAGTTTGTTTAATATACGTATATGCATTTTTAATGGAAGCAAACATAGTACAACCAGTAGTGGGAAGCTGGATTACTATTGGTTACAATTCTTGTTTGCGTCTTGTGTCATTTATATTTCTGAGCTCATGACCAGAAGGTATTCAAATATAAACATGGCCCAAAAGTCACTGTTGGGCATAGAGCATAGCTCCCAACCATCAACTGCTATTTGTTTAAAAGACATCTAACAAATATGTAAATGTTTTAAAATTGTTTCTTTTCTGTAGGCTTTAACTTGATTTTTTTTCCTTTCTTTTTTGATTTATGACAATGTACTGTATCATTCAGTTAATGTCGTTCTTACAAATGGAGAAATAATGCTATTGGGGAAGGAGGGGTGAACCGATGTTCTTTAACCAAATAGATTTTCATTAAAATTAATCAATTTGTTTTGGTTTGTTGGTTTGTCTGTGATGGACTAATGGCAAAACTGATCCCATATACTGTATATAGACTATATAGTACCTGCTTTACAATAATTTCCCTGGGATTGATCCTCAATTCCGCAGTTCAGGATAAAGGTTGAAGATAAAACAATGGTTGGTTGATTTTTGGAAATATTTTTGTTTTTACTTCAGCAACTCTATTATGAAAAAGGGTTTCTTTGGTTTTTATTTCTTAGATAATTAAGGCTTAGGAGTTCCATTTGGAAAGCTCTGGTAACAAAGTATTATTTTGTAGCTTCTACTGTATGTAAAACCTTTAAGGGGTCCCCTAAGGCATAACAGAAAATACCCCTTTGTTCTTGTTGATTTATATGGGTTATACAGTACACATCTTGTTTCCCGGCTTCTGGTTGGAGTTCTCATTGCATTGCTGAGGATGAGGCTCTTTGCTGAGGATGCTCCCATGTGGTGTGCTTGGGATGCATATAGTGATTGTAGTTGGTTCGACTTGACCATGGAGATGATGCACACAGCTGTTTTATGATGACTTGTAACTGCTAGAGCCTATATTAACTTAAACACCTCTCCTATAATATTGACCTTCTAGTCTCCGAACACACAGTATGACTGCTGATCAATCCTTGCTATCTGATATCACCCAAATGAGGATGTGTTCCCTGTTGAGTCAGGTTCGGTTACTGTTTCTTCAGATTGTCATCTCAGGGAGTTTTTCCTTCCCACTGCCGCGCTTGGCTTGCTCATCAGGACCAATATGATTATTATACTGTAATTATACCTATTTTTTTAAAAATAACAGCGGTATGTAAATACTGCTGAATTTAATAAATTATACTAAGAATGGATGCAACTCTTAATTCAAAATCAATTAAAAACTCATGAAATGATCATACGACTTTTTATGGCTTAAAAACTCATGAGTAAATGATCATATGACTTTTTATGGCTTAAAAACGCATGAGTAAATGATCATATGACTTTTTATGAATTTACAAGGGATTTGGAAACCCATGGCAGCATTACAGTATGTGTAACAGGTAATTAAGCTTTACAACAGGGGCGAGTACAAAAGCACCTCAACGTACACAAAGCACTGAACCTGGAGGTGGATGAACTACAACCGAATAAGACCACATTAGTCTCCACTTCTGTCAGGAAATGAAAAAGAACCATAATCTGAGAATGTCATAGACACAGAAACCCCAAACTTTACTGTTGAAGGTTAGAAATCCCCCGCCCCTACCAATGATTGCCTCTGATTCTTGTTCTTGACTAGTGTATTTATGACACATTCTGAGGTGCTTTTCTAACTGCCACAATTGTACAGAGTTCTTATTTGAGTTAGCATAGGCTTCCTGTCAGCTCAAATGAGAACTCTGTACAACTGTGGCAGTCTAAACCAGTCTAGTCACTTTACTACAATCTGGCTCATCAGCAAGGTGTTTTTGCTTTTAGACTGGAAGTTTTTTTTTTTGTCTTGTGACTTGTTTTTGTTTTGTATGAGTTCCCAGCAGATCAGCGGGGGATTCATTGACTTACTCATCGTCTATACCGCCTTATGCTGTACACAGGGTCTCGGGGGATATATCCCAGGAGACTTAGGGCATGAGGTTAGGTACACCCTGGACGGGGCGGGTGGGGGGGGGGGGGGGTGCGTTTAATCCATTGTAGGACACACAAACACACACAACACACACACATGCACACACTCACAAGCTCCTTCATACACTACGGGCAATTTGTGAACACCAATTCGTCTAATTTGGACTGCAAACTCGATGCGCACAGATCAGAGGTGAAAATCGAACCCGGATCCAGATCTTAAGCCACTGTGCTGCCTTATCAGCGTGGTCTTATTTTATTCATTCATCTTCTATACGGCTTATTCTGTGTACACTTAGTACCTGTAGGACTTAGATCACAAGGCGGGGTACACTGCATGTCTTTGGACTGTCGGATGAAACCAGAGTCCCCCCGGAGGAAACCCACCAAGCACGAGGCTGGAAATGAACCCGGATCAATATGCCACTGTGCTGCCAACAGCGTGTCATGATGTACTCAAAACATTTTATTGTCACTGAGATCTCATTCTTTCTAGACTTTCCTGACTTGTGTGTGTGATTGACTGATTGATTGATCAACAGAGAACTGCATGAATGAGTAGGTGTACAGGTGTTCCTATTAAAGTGGACGGTAGGTGAATTAAAAACTGCTCCCAATTTGGATGTATATTAAAACTGAAAGTATAATTTATGTGTAAAAACAACACTATGTAATGTTTTTTAATTACTTCTCATTCGCTAGTGTCTCTTTTTTCTTTTTTTTGTCCCGTCGGATTTTTCGATTTCGTTGCCCGCCTCGCCCGTACGTATCCATGACAACGCCGCGTGTGGGCGGGGGCTGTGGGCGGGGCGGAGGGCGGGGTTCCTGTGGAGCAACTCTTCCTCAAAGTCCAGCGCGCTCCCGGCGCTCACGCACACACACACACACACACACCTCCTCCAGTCGTCACCTCGGCGTACAGGCAGTCAGTCAGTATCCGCCGCACTCCTCAGTGAGCTACTCACAACTTCAGTCTCTCCGCTCCACGGCTTTTTGCTCTGAAACAACAACAGCAAAGTGCTCGGACATCCTCGCTGAGGTTGAGACCAGCCCGTGTTAATGGACAGGAGCCGCGGCTTTGGAAGGATGCGTTTAGTTTTCATCTTCGGTGCTTTCCTTGGTGCTGCGATGTTTCCTCAAGGTAGGCTGCGTGATCCTTTATAAGCAACGTTCTATATACGACCTTTAATTCATTATAACATAGAGATCATCAACAAGTGCTGAGATCGGATATGTTCAACTTTAATTAATAATAATAATAATAACAATAATAATATATTTGACTGAAATAGTCTGTAGTTACTGTATAGCAGGAGAACATTATGATGAGTGTATAATAATAATAATAATAACCCCTACTTTCAAGGTCAGCTTTAACATATTACTGGAATATGATTGAGATCGGTGACAGTATTCATCCCTGGTGTGTGAGATGAGGTGTGTGCCGCTTTCTCTCTATGAGCTCATATATGAGAGCAGAGTGTTTGTTTATTTATTTATTTGTTTGTTTAGTTATAGTTGCCCGACTTTATTCATTACTTTCGGTTTCCGAATGTTGCCGCGTCGTCTCTGTGCGCGCGCAGAGTGTGTGTGGTACGTGTCTGAGAGCGAGTGAAAGAGGACGGGTTGTGTGATCATAAACACGCCTATAAATATATGAGTCAAGGTATTTTGCGTGACCCGGGATTCATTCACGTTATGACGTCACATCAGTCATACCCGAAACCGAACTTCCTGTTGTTAAGTTTGTACTGTATGTGTGTGTGTGTGTGTGTGTGTGTGTCTATGAGGCTTTCTGGTCTGTTTGTTGAACTCCGTAGTATCATACATGCTCGGACGGTTTGGGGGAATCTGGGTGGTGGCTTGTGCACTGCCCACATCGTTATCGAATCTTATCTACTGATAAACAAGCAGATTAAGAAAGACAATGGTTCTCAGGTCTGTGTTATTCGGAGATCCCCCTGCTTTTGTTTGGAATGAATGCACCCACTTAGTGTGAACCTGTTCCTATATGGTGTGTCAATAAAATGATCTGCTGCGTGGACTTCAGATAGAGATCGAATGTTACCCATTACTCACAAATACTCCACATTTGACATTTTGTATGAAAGGATTGTATGAAACTGAGATCACACTTCCATTTTTGTTGTTGTTGTATTTACGTGAACTGTGGTTTACTCAGATGATGTCATCGTGACTGACATTTGATTTCCATTTGAAGGCATGATCACAATATAGAGGAAGTGAAAATGAGCGAGCCGAGTGTGAGACGTGTGTGTTTAGGTTAGACACTTCAAATGTCATTTAGTCCCTTGTGCCTAGATGTGACACTGCGTGGAAAGCCCGGTACTGATGGAGGGGAACCGTGATCTGAAAGTCCCTGGTTTTCCGGCTTTTTTGCATAATGCGCACGCTGAATCGTTTATCATGGTACCTTGGCGGGTATGAACTCCTTCAGGTTACTGCTCTGTGAGAAACTAGAGGCTCGGGTGGTTACAACAGCTCCTCTCTCTCTCTCTCTCTCTCTCTTTTTTTATTATTATTTGCATACTCATTTTCTTGTAGCACAGGTATTAGATTGTGTGAGTGTGTCTCTGCTGTTTTTTCCCCACATTCTGGCACGTATTAAAGCACTTCACCAGAACCTTTCTTTTTTTCCCTCCTGTTTAATCACTGTGGATGTGATATGGGAAAAATCAGGCAACACCAATCACGTGGTGGGGAGATGAGCTACTCGTGAAATCCTGTTCGACTGTTTGCTACGGAGCGAAAAATGTCAGCAGATGTTTTAGAAAATAACTCAGCCTTTTAGTAGTCTTAATGAGAAGGTACTGTAGCTACTGTAGGGCTGAGTGTCGTTAGCTTGCTCTTAGGCTCTTCAAAGGCAAATAGGAGGGTGTGGCCCTTTTTATATCCTTGCTTTAATTCTTGCCCGTGGTCCTGGTTATGCTACTGTAGCAATCCGTTTTCCATTTTGTGCTTTAAAATCCTTCATTTGGTGATAGAAAGCGTGACAAGTCAACCTTGATTTATCATACGGGGGAAAAAAAAGGAACTTGTCTAGGTCAAACACACACACTTATAAAAAGCTTGCATCTCCCACTGGCCTCAGGTTTCCTCGCTTTGCCCTTGCCTTCACTCAGCTCTGTTTGTTTAAAGGCCACTGTTTCTGAAGTGCTGTCAGAAGGAGGAGATCAATCTTCCCTTTATGTGGGAAGACATTATTTTTGGTTCCAGTGAAGCAGGATTAAAGGTGTGCTACCACCCTTGAAACTCCAAAGCTTGAGCATTCAATTAATTTCTTTTAAACAGGAGCCAAGCCTTCCCTCGTTACTGCTGTAAGATTGACAAAGCCGTCAGTTATTTGCCATATCTTGGGTGCCACGTGTTAATTTGCCCAATTGTAAACAGCATGACTAATCTGCATGTTAAATAGGGAGCTATTTTGTGCAACGCCTTCCACTGTTTTTACACTCAGACGGCACTTACTCAGGACAATTATGATTTGTGGTTCCGGGCCAAATCTGGCATTGTATGTGGAAGGATATAGAATTCAGTGCCAAATTTAGTGTATTGTATGAAAATGGCTTCGAGTCAAGAAGGATTTTTTTTTTTTTACATTTATTATTATTATTTTTTTTTTTTGTGGGGAATGTTTTAATTGTTAAATAATGTCTCAGGATGTTTGTGTTTTCTTCCTTCTACAGTACTTCAGCTTACCCATTCAAGGTGACTCTCAGATTATTCTGATTTAAGTGGGACGTTTTGAGTGGCGAGCATGTGAATAATAACTACAATAAAGTGTGGAAGGAGTCGAAACCCATCGAGAGAGACAGTAGGGGTGGGGGGGGGGTGTGAGCGGAGACAGAGAGAGAGAGAGAGAGAGAGAGAGAGATACAGTACTTGGGGAGAAATTTAAAAATTAAACTTTAATGGTTGGACAGATTTGACAGAAACGAAACCGCTTCAAATCCAGCGCGAAGATATACCGAACGAAAAAATGATGTGCTTAAAAATTCCTTAATATTTACATATTCATCTCTTTGTAGATGAAGTATTAACTGTCAGAGTGGGAGAGGGTGTGGGCATGACGGAAGAAAGAAAGAAAGAAAGAAAGAGAAAATGCTTTGAGCTTTTTGTGCCTTGTGCTTTTTTAGAATAACGATTATTGTTGAGAACCGGACGAGTCCCTGAGATTGAGTATGTGTGGACATCACTCAGTCATTTCTTTTTTTTTTTTTTGCTGTATTGTTTGGGCTTCATGCATTTAGGCCATCCATCCACATTTTCCCTAAGTAAGGCATCCATTATTGCATTACTTATTCATGCGTCAGCAGGCAGACCTCAGCACCCTTAATGCCACAGCGTCAGAGATGGCTTTTACAGTAATTTCTTCTGTCCATTGGATAAATGAGGCATCTGCTTTTTTTTTTTCCAGAACTCCTCACCCTCTTCCACACACACACACACACACACACACACACACACACACACACACACACACACACACACACACACACACACTTTTGCACAGACAGGGTGTTGTTGCCTGTGCAGTGAGCTTGTTCTTCTGTCATCTGCTAATGGATTAATTGAAGCCCTGGAGATGGAGGACCTGCTGCCTGAGCTTCTCTAAGCATTCATTTATTTAAACCTAACTGATCTTATCCACTCTGGTGCTTCCTCTCATTCTTTCTTTTCACCATACAGCCATAATACAGCTCTCTAACATGCTGTTATCATTCCTGTAATGCCGCAGTGCTGTAAGCTAGCCAGATGTGTGTATATATACGTATACAGTACGTGTGTATGTGTGTGTGTATATATATATTACACCACACAGCAGAGAAAACGTTATTGCCATATTGCAGGCTGATGGATGACTGTGTTTGCTCCTGAACGGGGAAAGATTATCTTTGGCAGCCAGCAGATGCACCAGAGGCTGCATATTGCTTTGTCCCTATATGTTCATCCATGTGGGTGGGGAAATGACGCTAAGTATTATTTCTGGACTCGCTAACTAAGATGAAAATTCCCACCTCTACGTCCCGGTTTGATTGGAATTCACCTTTTCTGCCGCGACCCCGTCACAATCGAGTCCCGGAGCGAAGAAAGTCCGAGATAATTCCAAATGTCACCGAAGTTCCTTCAGGGCTGATCTGTTTGCTGTGTGTCAGGACACAGGTTAAAAAAAATCAATATCCATCAGAACAAATCTTCACTTATCAAGACTTACATACTTCAGCTAAAAATCCTTGAGCTTGTAAGAACATAGTGATTTGTGTGTCCGCACATGCCAGTCAGCAGCCAGCTTCTCTGTGCACCTTGGTGAATATGTGAGGAGTAAATCAGACACATGTGACCCTGTGTGAGATATATATATATATATATATATATATATATATATATATATATCTGTCAGGACGTGCTACGTGACTGTAATCACCGGAGCCGGCGAAACGTTCCACTTTCAGTCTTTAATGAAATGTCAGTTCACCTTGTCCCTGATGGAGCAGTGTTTAAGCACCTATAACTAGGCTCTTTTGGTCTGCTTTTGTCCGTTTATTGGCCGTTAATATACACGTATTGATGTAGAAGTCGATGGTCAGGTCAGGGGATAAGCATTGATTGTCCAATTAAGCTCACAAACATGTTTGGGCAGCACGCACGCACGCACTCACTCCTCGGCTGTAACTCATGGCCGTAGTAATTCTACTTGTGGGGCCCGTTTGTTCTTAGCACACTTTTAGCAGCTATTATGTGCTTGGAGGAGTTTCCTTTATACGCTTGTTTACCAGGATTGGGTTATAAATCAAGCCACGTCTGAGGCGCCCTCATTGATTGTCTCTGAGATAATGCTGCTAATTGCGCACACCGTTTGCAGTGTTGTGCCACGCGGGACCGTGGATTTCCATCGGCGTCGATGTAAGCTACACGGATTTACTTGTTAACAGCCCCTGCGCTGATTTAAAAGTCGTTCTGTGGATATTTTTAGTCGTAAAAATTTCTTTATTCATGTTTAATGTTTGTCCTGGTATTTATATCTTCTCCTGAAAAGGTCACATATCACAGTAAGAGATTTCTTCTTCTTTTTTCTCCCCCCCCCCTCTCTCTCTCTCTCTCTCGTCCTGGCTTTTAAGTCAAATCCTGTCAAATATCCATCCGAAGCTTTGAGCATATCAATTCAGTTTGACATTCAAAGTGGGCCAACCTTTTTAGGCAGCCATGGAGATGCAAGATAACTGGATAACTGGCTTTTGCTGTCTGTTGCTTTGATGGTGTCTGTGATGTGCCTATTGCTTTTCTCCATGCTCTACCTGCCGCTCTCTTTTTTTCCTTAAGTGACACATTGAACTCAGAATGACACGATTAAGCTCCACCCCCATATTTCCTTTTCTCACCTTGTGGCCACTTTAAACCCCAGACTCTTCTGCTTTGTGCTTCACGTGACCAAGTGGTGCGTACGTAAATGAAGGGTATGTGTGAGCTGGTACTGTGGTGGCTTGAGGTTATCGCCATCGCCATCTGGGTTTCCCCACCTCATACTACAGGAATTTCTGTTGTTGGTCCTTCGGCTGCTCCCTGGCAAGGGGTCGCCATGGCGGACCGCGCATACAAGCCTGGCTCAGATTTTAAACCGGATACCCTTCCTGATGCAACCCTCCCATTTTATCTGGGCTTGGGACTGGCACTGCATCCAATGGCTGGGAATTGAACCCGGGCCTTCCGCATAGCGAGTGACTCACCAGTGACCTTAAAAGGCTTTGTCAAATTTAGCCATGTGTTCCCCCTTTCCCATGATTAGGAACAATGTGGGCAGGTGGTGATAATAGCAGAGTTAAGTCATTTGCTTATTGCGTACTTTAATGGTGCCCTTCGTTCTGTCACTCTTCCACATTGGGTTGAGGTCAGGTCAGGGCATTTGCTTTTCAGCTTCGATTGAGGAACCGATCCCCCGGTTCTTTTGTTAAAAAAAAAAAGAAAAAAAAAGCCAAACAATTCTGAAGAATTGCGGTCATGAGTTTCCCCATCATGAGCGGACATGACGTCTTCACCACATAGCTGTGCCTGGGTTGAAAAAAACTTTGTGGAAGAACAACTGAATAGTCATAGGTGCTCGATGTTTTTTTTTTTTTAAAGAATAGCCATTAAAAAGTGGATGTTCGCCCGCGTATTACTCCTGACAGAAGATGTGTAGTCTTGAACCAAATTGCATTGTGTCTGGAAGCTCAGTCTATTAAGTCTGTCCTGTGTGGAAGGCTGGGTCGATGCCATTTATCTCTCCCGTGTGGCTTATCGCACTACATAACACTAATGAAACAGGGTCAAACGGTATCCCCCAGCCGCTCAGAGCCGTCCTCCCCCGACTTTGTTCTTGTGTTTTATTACCACTCTCGAAATTACACTTTTGAAAGTTGAACTGTTGTCTTTTTTTTCCCCCGTACACTATCATCTGTAATGAATAATACGATCGCCATGATTTAAGAGTTGCTTATGATAAAGAAAAATAAAGAGAAAAAAACCCATCCAGATTCGCACAGATTAGACGATTTGACAGTGTTATCTCTGAGTGGGAGAGGAAGGCCAAGGTTAACTGTGGGTTTTGTAGGATGTTATGGAGCCTGTGTAACCAGACTTAATTAACGCTCGAATTGCGAGGGCAAGCCCAATAAAAAAGCTGCAGGAAGGAGTTATTATGCTTTCTGTGGTTAACATTCTCCCTCAATTAAACGAAATGGGCTTTAATTAAAGATCGCACATAAATTCCGTCGTACCGTACGGCTGGCTATACGCTGCCTGTTTTTAATTGTCCGAAAAGAACATTGCATGATCTCTCTCTCTCTCTCTCTCTCTCTCTCACTCTCTCACTCTCTCACGCCGCGATATGCCATTTTTACCGGGTTTTACCAAGTAATGCGTTCTGTAGTTACAGAGAGAATGATTATGGCAGCCAGCCGCCCGAGCCCGACTCCCACAAGGCCGAGAGAGAGAGATGCATCCGTTCATGCGATAAATTAGTCGCAGCCCCTGCATACCATTCAAGCAGTGTTGTGCTGAAGAAAAGTTTAAGAGTAGAGAAAGTTAAGAGTAAAGCAGGTGTGGATATGCACTGACCCTCTCTCTCTCTCTCTCTCTCTCTTTCACACACATACACACACACTCTCTCTCTCTCTCTCTCTCGCAATATTGCAAGAATTCTAATGAGCAAGAGCATTTTAGCTGGAGTTTTTTTTATATAAATGATGTTCTTTCACGATGGTCTTTACAAGTGTAAAATCCCGGGACTGTAGGGAATCTGGACGTTCTCTACGGAATGACGTGTTCTAGCAGATGCAGTCTCGTGGCTATGAATTTTAAACTCTGAAGAGAACATTTGGGAACACCTAAGGGTGGGGATGAAGTGGCAGGGTTTTATTGAGCGCTCTTTATGCTTTCACTTCAGACGGGGAGCTTAGGTCTAATCTGTTTTTAGATTAGACCTATCAATCCTGCCATTGGGTGGTTTCTCTCTCTCTCTCTCTCTCTCTCTCTCTCTCTCTCTCTCTCTCTGTCTATCTCCCTACTTTTTCTCTCTCTTTAGAATCTTGCAGAAAGTGCTCTTTTGGTGTGACACCATTTTCCGGAATAAAGAACGGACAGCAAACCAGCAAGCCAAAATGGATTAATTAATTATGTAGAAGAAATTAAATACAATAACGTCTCTAGACCCATTATTACCCCGAGACTCATTACAGGCACGGTCTGGTGCATGGTAATGTACTCTAAAAGCACTGATAATTTCAGGTCATTCAAAACCATTTCCTTACTATTGGAAAAGGGGTAACAGGTGAGGTTTTTCTTTCATTCAGTCTGACCAATGAAGCTTTTTCGCCTGCACTTCTCTCCGACCTCAAAAAGAAATTGGTGCTCTCTCTCTCTCTCTCTCTCTCCCCGGCTCCTGTTGAAGGTGTGCGCCAGACTGCACTGAAAAATGACGTGCGGCATAATGTATCTTTTTTTATACTGTAGTTTGACAGCCTTTATTAATTTGTTTATTTTCCGCATGTTACCGAGCCAAATGTAAGATGTATTTTATCTTCTGCATGTTCTTAGTCCTGCCATGGTGCCCCAGCAGGAGCCGAACAGAGACCCAGAACAAGTCTCTCCTGGGATCGTTCGAGGAACCTATTTTATTTCTCCTGTACTTTTGTTTTTAGGGTGTTTTTTTTTTTTTTACATCGAGGCCCAGGAGAGCACTCGACCCCACAGTCTGGTTCATTTTGATTAAACGTTCCACGTTTGAGATCCGTGTCCAAGTCCACTGGAAGGATGATACGGTGCGGATCAAATCAGATATGGAACCGAGCGTACCTGAGAACGGAAGTAGATAATAGATGTTCTGTCTCCTCGTCCTTCCTTCCTGCTTGTGTTTAATGGTGGCTTACAAAGTATGTGCATACTGAAACCTGGTGTATTGTAGGGTATACACAAGTGTACCAGAGAACAGAGAACAAAAAACGATGTGGGATCGGGCCAGCGTGGGAGTGGGTAGAGGGGGAGCGATCATTCCTGATCATGCTGATCGCCGATCATACCTAATATGAAAACGCCGTTAATATTCGGGTTACGTCTTGTAACTATAGCTAGGTATACAGTAGTACCAGTAAACAGAGAGGTTCATCTGTAAACTAAGCTCCGGCTTCACCACCATTACGCCAATACCGAGACTGTAACACTCCTTTCTCCCTGATCTCTTTGTATTAAACAACTTTTGATTACATACTGTATCATCTGATCCAACTCAAATAAGACACCCAAGACTTCTTAGTGAGTCAGTACATGGTTCTAACACCTACTATTGCTTACAGCAGGTGGACATGATTTATACAAGGGCTTTCTCGCTCTTCACACCTCTCTTGGCAAGTGCTCCTGACCTCATGTGCCAAATGTTGATGGCACGCTGTATTCTGACTAATCTTAAACTCCTAAGGGTGGGGCGGTTCTTACAGCTGCTAGTTTTTCCCCCTTAAAAGGAAGCACCTGTATTCCAACTTGAAAAAAAAAAAACCCCAAGCTTGTAAGAAGTCTCCGAGTTCTTCTCTGTATCTCATATTTTCGGAGTTTACCTCAAAGCCTGTTCCTGCAGCACAGTAGTGTCTTAAGCGCTTAAAGGCTGTATTTGCAGGTGGGGAGCTTAAGATTGCTTCTCTCTCGCTCGATCTCCGTCTCGCTTCTTCTCGGAGTTCACTTTTGCAGATGTCCATAAGATTTTTGCAGTGTGTTTCGGAGAGATAAGGAGCGCCGCATTAATCACACGCACATTCTGGCTAGGAGACAGACGCGAGCAATATGCATGGAATTCGGGCCACACGCTGGTCTAATGACCACAGTTTGTAAGCATGGCTATGAAATCGACCATGTGACTAAAATGCTCCGTTAGACAGACAGAGATCTAAAAGGAGTGAAGATATGGAGATCGCTATGTGGAAGGGTTTATTTCTATAACATAGCACTGGGTGTCAAGATGCGGTCATTACCAGCTTTTGTCCTTACGGGAGACACCGGAAAAGCTGTTTGTGCTTTTTCAGCAGGGGTCAGAGTGAACGTGAAGAAAATGCCAGAGAAAGTCGTTCAGTGAAGGGTAAAGAAGTAGCCATGGTGGGAACTTTACCTGGGTGGGACGAAACAGCTGTGTCCAGAGGAAAAGTGAGATTTGTTAGCGGGACTATTCAGAAAAGAGGCTTTGGTTTGCTGGGGACCATCAAGATTAGATTTTGGAGCAATGGAAAAAGGTCATGATGAGTCCAGATTGAGACTATTCCAGACAGATGGGCGTGTCAGGGTTCGAAGGGAAGCACATGATGCGATCATGCATAGTGCTCTATACATGATTAAGGCTCCGGAGGCGGTGTTACAGTATGATCTGGGGTCGCTTCGCTTGGTCAGGTCTAGGCTCAGCAGTAAATTAAAGTCAGATGAAGACATGAATGTACTGAATGACCAGGGTATCACATGAATGTCTTAGAGTGTGTGACTAAGAACTACTGTACAATCTCGACTTGTCATAGAACTCGGTGGCGTAAAACTATAGAGCCTCCACACTGTAGGATTCAACACTGCTCAGAATCCAGACGTTATCGTGGCATCCTGATGGATACCATCAGGTCCATGGGCTTTAACCCTCCTTTCTGTCTTACTGTAGAGTATGTTCTGCTCTTCTTCACCATTTTGTTTCTCTTGAGACACTTTGCTGAAATCTGTGCTGTCAGGGTCTTATTTTTGATTTTCTTCCGACGCCCTTTTGATATTCATCTCCTTCAGAATGACCCGGGCGACCTGTTTTTTTTTTTTTTTTCTTTCCTTCTCTCCTCTTCACGCCATCAAATCATGCCGCTTCAGGGAGAACAGATGTCACTCGGGTCAGTGGCAGTATCCTTTCTTTCTCCGCATGTTTCGTACAACAGCTGAAACACGCACTGTGACCCCTGGAGACTGTGTGCCTGATGTGCCATCTGGGTGACACTGTCCCATAGAGACCTGCTGAATGTCGCGTAGCTGCTGTGTTAGCCAGTCAGCCCTGAGCAAAGCGAAGGTTTCGACTCACAGTATTTGTTCCTTCCCCTGATTTTGTGCCGATGCTCCTCGTAAGTCTTCTCGGTTGTGATGGTGGTCTCGTACTAAATGTCCTTCAGGTGTTCGGCTTTATTGAAAAATCTGGTCCTACTTTGTGTTGCTGGACATGAAACAGAAGCGTGCTCTTAAATCATGTTTCACGTGTAGGTTTTTATTGTAACGCAATCCAGGGTGCTTTCCATTTGGGTGGTAAAGGGGGGGTATTGTTGTTCTTTCCCTCTCCCTTTCTGTTTCTCTTACGTGCTCTCTCTCATGCTGGCGTCTGCACCGCTTCGGCTCACATGATTAAAACAACAAAGCAAAGCCGGATTTATCTCCTCTTACGGTTCAGGAGATTCTTCGGCCTGGTTTCTTTTCTTTCAAATGAAATTTCGAATGCTCATGAAACAGCAGGTATTGCAGCCTGTAGGCAGTGTGTACTGGCTTGGATTTGAAATTTTTTTTTTTATGCTCTGCTACTTAACTTGCTGCCTAAAAGGGTGTCTTTGGCATGAAAGCACAAGGGTTGAAATGTTGACTGGTGATCTTAGTTTTGCATTTGCAATTGTAATCATTTTAATATTATGTCTAATCTACAGTGTGTGTGTGTGTGTGTGTGCGTGTGTGTGTGTGTGTGTGTATATATATATATATATATATATACACACACAATAAAAGAACTCATATTCTCCAGCATGCTCAGTAAAACCTAATAGCTGTTTTATTTACAGTACTGTGCAAAAGTCTTGGGAACATGCAAAGAAAAGCCATATGCAATGATGCTTTTGAAAACATTTCTACATTAAAAGAAACTTCTATAAAAAGCATTTAAGTAATAACAAACAATAAACGGTCAATATTTGGTGTGGAAACTCTTTGCTTGAACATAAGTGGTAGTGTTCGATACAGATGTGTGCGGTATTCTAGGTAAAACAGCTGTTAGGTTTTACTGAGCATGCTGGAGAATATGAGTTCTTTTGGTAACTTCATCACACTCGCAGCCTACATTATTGATTTTTTTTCCCATCTGAAAACTGGTCTGTCATGTAATATGTCGCTTTGTTTACAGGCATGCAAATATTCTTCTGTAATGTTATTTATTCGTTAATTTTAGTGTATCTTTGTAGGGAATGGTCTTGTACATAATAATGCAGACATAATAAACTTATATAACAAAATTCGTATTACAGATAATATGGCGCCTAAGACATTTGCACAGTTCTGTGTATATGTGTGTGTGTATGTGTGTATGTGCACCGTCACATCAAATCAGGTATGATGTCACATTTTGGGCGATTTGAATTCTGCATATTTTCAGATTCCTGATTCATTAAGCTCCTTTTTGATATTCAGTTTATCACCACACCATGTCTGGTTGCTGAGATATAGCCAGTGCAAGTTTATTTCCCAGGAGAGCCTTTGAAAAATCCATTAAAAATGTTATTTTTTAGAATATTTAATTTATATTCCGTGATGTTGAGGGTTCCTTCTTTCTCACAATGTCATTGTGACTCCAGGATTTCCCTGCTACGCCCTAAAATAATTGGATTAATAGCAAAAAAAAAAAAAAGCGTGTGAAGTAACCAGCTTGGATAGTGTTCACGTAAGTGTCTTAAAACATAATGGTGAATGAAACTTTCTCCATTCTCCTGACGCATCAGGACGATCAGGTATTTATGATCTGATTTCTAAACTGAAATCAACTTCTGTACTTTGGCCATAGCGCAAAACTTAATACTTGACTTGATGTGACGGGTCACGTGTTATAGCAGAGACTATGAAAGTACAAGTAAAGGGCTGTAGTTTAACGATTCTGCTTTGCTTTTCATCTAAGGGAAACTCAGTGGACTAGAGAATGAGCTCTCGGCTAGACTCTTTATCCCAGACAATAAAGGTTTTTCATGGACATTCAGAGATTTTTCATTTTATTTACTATCTCGTGTCTGAGTTAAGAACTGCCAGAATGACTCTTTGTTTTTTTACCAAAAAACACTCAGTACTAGTTCAGCATTAAAATATATACTGTATACGGGCAGGATTATAAAGCCTGGAATGTCATGTAGTTGGATCCTGGCCTAATTCCACCGCTGTAGAGGAAGTCATACTGCGTTATTACCCGCAGGACAGAGTGACTTCCTGTTGGACTTGGTCAAGTCGAGACTTGTGGTGGACATAATTCCACACACGCAAACGCGCGCACACACACACACACACACACACACACACACACACACACACACACACACACACACACACACACACACACACACATACACACTTCATTTTCACGCGAACATGCACACTGTCCGATGTCTGACTCATCTCGTCTCATCTCATCTCATATCAGAGCGCTGTAGAGATTCACTCAGGTGGATGGTTTTAAAAATAACAGAGTTAAAACATATGGCACTTATAAAGGTTGTTTATTTTCCCTCCAGCAGCTCTTAACTACAAACAGATGCACGATGGCACTTCAGCTCTCGGTGTGGCATAATGGGGGGAAAGGAAAAAGAAAGCAGTAAGCGAAACACAGAGATACGTACATGACACAACTCAATATTATGTGACTGTTATGTTTTTTCGTTTGTTTCATTCCGGAGATTTCTCCCAGACGAACGGTATCTTCTTGCTGGAGGTGCAGACGAGCGCGGCCGCCTGTCAGGCAGTCGGAGCCATAAGGGGAATCAAAGAGGATTTACGGTTATGAAGATTCGGGTTCTGTGTCAGATCCCGATCTGAGCCCTTGCTTTTGTGTTCCTTTGAAGCAGGCGCGTCTTAAATCAAAGCATGTTCGAAACGGGGATCATTATAAGGGCTTTATAACGGCTGGGTGGCCGTGAGCGTCTGGGTTCTTGAATTTACCAGTCGCATTTTGTCGTTGTTCGTGTATGAAATACGGATGAGAGGTTTCCCGCACACCTACTGTATTTCTATATGATACGCTCTTATGAAATGCCACTCGAGAAACGTCGAGAAAATGACAAGAGGAGACTCGTAGGATGTGATATAGTGAGACTTTTCTGCCTGCCATCCTGCAGTGGCCTTTCTGAGCCACACATACAGTACGGAGGCTGTGTTAAATCCCCCATTTCAGGAATTGCTTCGACTGCCAGGTCAATTGCTGGAACTGCAACAGAAGCTCGCAGATAACAGCAGTGCTACAAAAAGGCTCCTAGTGAAACAGAGCAGTACAAACTGGTTTACTCGCTCAACCTGGAACCGAGCCTCAGCCTCACGACTATATCCTGACAGCTCACCGGTTCTAAACTAAACTACGGCGAAATAATGAGACGATTCCTGCGATCGCGCACGTAAGCCGGCATCAGAAGGAAATTCTTTTCTTTCATTCAGGTTCTATGTTGATTCTTAGCCTTGTTCAAACACACCGGTGTTAAACCATCTGATCCGCCACAGCGAACCCATTTACTTTCTGTCATGGCTGAGATAAAACAACACCGGGCTATGTCAGGAGGAAGCAGGAGCAAATTCCGAAAAAGCGGTCGCGGGATTCTCGGAGGCAGAGCCGCGTGTTAATGTATTCCACACCGCTCTAAAGTTATTAAAATGAAAGTACTCAAGGATCTGTGATTCTAACACCTTCAGACAGGCAGCACGGCTGTCATGAATTATGCAGCGAGTCTACCCCCCCATCACCCCCACCCCCTAGCCCAACCTGCTGCATGTGTAACGGCAGCACTAATGGTCAAACTATTCTGAGGATGATGTCCTGGAGTAAGGAGCCGCTCTCTAATTTGACCCTTAGAGAATGGTTGTTTGGCCTGCTAGACATCTTTGACAGTTGACACAAGATGTACACAACTGATACCCGTCTGGACTGAGTCAAATCTTGACTTCTGTGATAAAAATAGAATAGAATACTAATAATAAAGAAGTTGGAAAGGCAGTGAAGCTAAGTCGAGTAATTACCGTAGTCGAAAACGACAGTCTTAAGGCTCAGCTGCCTTTTATAGACTCTAACCGAATCCATATTCACCCACGGCTCTGATTATGCTCTTGCCCCCGGCGAATGTCGCACCGGAGGATGTCGAGCAGGTTTCACAGAGTCGTCTGTGGTGGCGGCTCCAGATTGGTGCCATCACCTGTCACAACCCCGCCAACATTCCTGCCAAGCCCACATTTGTCCTTCCGCTATTTTCGGAAGACCGTATTTCTCTCTCGTCCGGCTCATGTTGCTCATTCATTTTTCCTCAAAACCTGCAGACTCGGACTGACCTGAATGTTCGCATTCCATCATCTGGCACAGTCTCTTAGTCATCACCACTTACAGGAGGATTTACTTACACGTAACCCTTCTAGCAATTCGGTTCCGTGTGTATGCTTTCAACCCTCTGGCGTTATTACGAGTAACGAGGAACTTGGAAGTCGTGTCATGCACGACTTTGTTTCCTGATTTTTATCCGGTGCCAAGTCTGGTATCTCTCTCCGTCTCTGTAAGTAATGTGGCCAAAACACACGATTGGCAGAGAACCAAGACGACGTGAAATATCAAAGAGCTTCCCACGTATCTCCACATCATGCTGGCCATTAGGAGGTGTATTGTCTGGGATCCGTAGCTAGCTCATCAGAGAAATCAGCTCACACCGAGCCATATTTACGCAAGCTCACAAAAATATGCCTATGTATGCGAGGATCTGGGCGCGTTTTTTTTTTTTTTTCCTCCCAGAATCCCTTCGCCATTACTCAAGCCTACAGCTGGCTACATGATAAATTGATAGGAACATTTCTCTCTCACACAACAGTATTGAATAAATTTGGCCACATCTGAAATGGCAGCGCAATATGAGAAGGAGCGGAGAGTAAAATAAACTCGCAGGGAATTTCATATTGAATAATGGATGTGTCAAAAGCCATTAAGAAATCATGTGGATTTTGGCTCCCCAGTTGCCACAGGCGGTGACGAACATATCAATAATAAACTATGTGTCTGATTCATTGAATCCTTGTCATTTGCTCTGTATGGCCGCTTTTAAGCTAGCATCATCCAGACTCCATTTAAATCCTGTTGCTAATTAGAAAATGCTAATCCGCTCATGTGTTCGCAATTGCCTTTTCCGTGTGAGCGCCCGAAAGTTATGGAAAAACTCAAATTCCGTTGCAGTTTCGCGTCTGATGGGCATCTGATTTAAAATGAAACGGTGAAATCCTTTTCATTTTCAGTGTTTTTACAGATCCGGTTTCGCCATATTGAGAAAAATGTAATAGCAACGACTCTGTTTGTGATTGCGCTTCCTCGCTGTCACGCTTCAGCTCGGCCCGAGTTGAAATGCTTCAGCAATCCTATCTTCGATTGCATATTCACCGCCAAAGACAATCCATGTCAGTCAAAGAGAGTGGGTGGGACTTTAGTGCTTGCACCCTCTCAGAGAAGCTGCTCCTGAGCTAAAACTGAGTAGAAGTCAAGCGAGTTCAGTGATTCGGTGGGATTATTTCCTCAAGGTTCCAGGTTTGAGTCCAACAAATAAGTTAGAAAGTAGCAACTGCCAATAAGAGACTTGGTGTTGCATTAAACACACTGATATGGGACTAGTCGTGCAAAGTGGTAATAGAGTAATAGAGTAAACCGCTGACTGGAACTCGGGCAACCCAAGGTTCATCTGTGCCTAAGGGGACCCAAGGCCAGTCTGTCTGTTCTGATCCCACAGAAAAGCACAAACTGGTGGAAAAAAGTCAGTTCTGGCCTCGTTAGAAAGATATGAGTGCATGCCTCCCAGCCTGCTGTGTGCGAGGATCATCAGGCAAAGAGTTCAAGGTTGATCTGTCTACCAAATTCCTCAGATATCAATCGGGCTAAGCATCCATGGAATGCGCCGGACAAGTTTGGCCATGGAGGTAACAATCCACAAGGAATCCACCCAAAGGATCTGCTTTTTATATGATATCATTTTATATATATACACACACACACAGTACTGTGCAAAAGTCTTAGCCACCATATTGTCTGTATACTAACAATTTTGTTATATAAGTTTATTATGTCTGCATTATTATGTACAAGACCATTCCCTACAAAGATACACTAAAATTAACGAATAAATAACATTACAGAAGAATATTTGCATGCCTGAAAAGAAAGCGACATATTACATGACAGACCAGTTTTCAGATGGGTGGAAAAAAAATCAATAACGTAGACTCCTGGGTTTTGCATGAAAATAGAAAGGAGCGAGTGTGACGAAGATACCAAAAGAACTCATATTCTCCAGCATGCTCAGTAAAACCTAACAGCTGCTTTATTTACAGTACTGTGCAAAAGTCTTGGGAACATCCAAAGAAAAGCCATACGCAATGATGCTTTTGAAACATTTCTACATTAAAAGAAACTTCTATAAAAAGCATTTAAGTAATAACATAAACAATAAACGGTCAATATTTGGTGTGGAAACTCTTTGCTTGAACATAAGGGGTAGTGTTCGATACAGATGTGTGCGGTATTCTACAGCATTAGGTTTTGCTGAGCATGCTGGAGAATATGAGTTCTTTTGGTAACTTCATCACACTCGCAGCTTACATTATTGATTTTTTTTCCCATCTGAAAACTGGTCTGTCATGTAATATGTCGCTTTGTTTACAGGCATGCAAATATTCTTCTGTAACGTTATTTATTCATTAATTGTAGTGTATCTTTGTAGGGAATGGTCTTGTAAATAACTTGTATAACAAAATTTGTACTACAGATAATATGGCGCCTAAGACTTTTGCACAGTACTGTATATATGTAACTCTATAGATAAATTAAAGCGCAATATGAGGCATAATTGTTTTTCAAATGATGTAGACATAGACCATTTTTCATCTACCATTGCTCAAAAAAATGAAATTACTGACCTTCTTCTCAGAACAATAGTGAATTAAATAATAATAACCAGGCTACTTTTTCATCCTGGTAATGTGTGACAAATGATGTGTGTGTGTGTGTGTGTGCGTGTGTGTTATATATATATATATATATATATATATATATATATATATATAAAACTGAGCTACAGTATGAGCTTCTAGTACAGATTTGATTATTTTGCCTGTTTAACAGAATGGGTGGAGTTTCAGCAATGTATTAGGTGGATTTTGTCATTGTGCACTGTCAACCCTGGTGATCCCCAAGTGAGCACACGAGCGAGCGCGAGAGAGAGAGAGGTTGAGTGAGTGAAAATGCAATTGATTAGTGCATGCATGAGGGAGTTTAAAAGGGTGAAAATATAATACTGAGGTTTTTACTCAGCATCGGGCCCCAATATAACGCCGTACAGCGCGTAAAGTAACATTCTATTTTGAGTTATGATGGATTAGCAATTAATCTGCTTTCACGTACATGCCGAACCATAGGGAAAGTCCCATTCGGATCACTTACTGAATCATCCGTGTTCCGTTGCACCTACTGATTCGATATGACAGGTGAACGCTTTGGTGTGGTACTCACTAAACAGTGTTCGTTCCCTGAGCGCCGTCTTAATCTGCATGTGCTTGTCTTTCCTGGTTCCATCCAGGTTGTTCGATTGCACCTTGATGACGGCAATTAAGATGAAACCTTTTAATGATTAAAACTCTCTTTTATTATAGAATATGTTTGGGTTCTATAAAACATCACACTCTTTAGCTACAGTAGTAATGCAGACTGATGCAATCCTATTTCAGGGTGTGTGTGTGTGATGTGTAGAGTTTACCAGTAACACCAATAGAGAATTTTTTGCGATATGTCCGTCTCAGAGACGAGCGTAAGCGTGTTGGAAATACACCTTGACGTGTCTGAGTTATGGAAGAGTAAAGTAGTAGCAGGCTCTATCTCAGGGCACTGTCATCGGATATTGCACTGGTGATACATCATAGTGTTTGGGTCTTATTTTGAGTGTGTGTGTGTGTGTGTGTGTGTGTGTGTGAGGGCATGGTTTTTATGTCTTACTGGGGATGAAATGTCTCCACAAGGATATGAATATCTGACGGTTTTGACCTTGTGGGAACAAAGACTGACTTTTTTTTTTATTAAAAGGATTGAAATAAAGCCAAGATTTTTTTTTTTGCTTATTTGTGAATGAGGTTAAGGTCAGGCTTAGAGTTGGTATACACATAGCATTAATTAACAACATTATTTATGTACTAAAATCCTGACAAGGGGAGTCAGACACACAAGCAAGCGCCTGTGTGTGTGTGTGGTTTCTATGATGTAAAGTCAAACGTTCTTGCTCTTTAATTACAACAGTTCAAGACTACTATTGACAATTTTCTTATGTTCGCAGTTTGCTAATTAGGTACAATCGCTGGCCATTTTATTAGGAACACGAGTGCTGTACCTGTTGATGTGCCGGCGGCAATCAAGAATCGAACGTTATTGTTCGTATCAAACACTAAAACCGAGGGAAAATGTGATCCGGGTGACCTTGTGGGTTGTTGATATTAACTGCGATGGTTCGAGCATTTCAGAAATTGCCGATCTCCTGGGATTTTCACACACACAACTGTCTCTGGAGTTTAGACAAAAATGCTGCGAAAAAAATAAATAAATAAAAATTACCCAGTGAGAGGCAGCTCTGCGGGCGGGAACGTTTCGTTGATGAAAGGGGTCAGATGATAATGTCCAGACTGGTTCGATCAGACTGGAAGGGTAGACAAATAACAGACGCATCTCAGAATGCATAACGTGTATAACCTTGACGGAGATGGGCTACGACGGTTGCGCTGCTGCCACATGATTGGCCGATTAGATATTTGCATGAATGAGCAGGTGTACAGGCATTCTTCATAAAGTGGACAGTGTTGGTGTATGTGTACAAATATATACTTCTAATATGTTGTTTGACTCCTTTGACTTTAAGTATGGTGTGCATTCTTTGACACTTTTTTTTATTGCATACATTTTTGTCCAAGGACTAGTATCAAGATCAAGGTCAGGACTCTTTGGTGTCCAGTTTAGATGTGAAATTCATTCCTCATGCTTCCAGGACCAGTCTCTCTCTCTCTCTCTCTCTCTCTCTCTCTCTCTCTTTCACAATTCGAATCCAGTGCATTCCATTGTCATTATGATCCTTCAAGGAAAAAATCAACTGACTTCATTTTATTGCCACATAAGGTTGATGAGCCTAGACCTGACCGAGTGAGGCGACCCCAGATCATAACACTTTCTCAAGAGGCTTGTAAGGTGAGCAGCGCCAGGTGGCCTTATGCGTCTTACCCTGATGTTTCCATCACTCTGGAATATGGGGAATCTGGACTCGGATCACATGACAAAGTCCAATCTTTAAGTCTCACTAACAAGTGGTTTTCTTATGGCCACATAGTTGTTTAGTGCCAATCCCTGTTGCATTGTCTTAGTGGAAACGCCTACTTTCACTTTTAAACACCAGTTTTCACATTTCGACTGTCAGTTTTTCTGTGATTGCAATTTCACCAAGTGTTTGAGTGATCTCCAATCTCGGGCATTTCTGACTGGCCTATATTTCTTCCATAAAGTTGACGATTCAGCACAATCCATCAAGGTCTTAATAGGGTATTAGGCAGCCGTTAACCCAATTATTTCTCTATTAACAAGTATAATTATTCATGATTTGCCCAATTTAACCCAATAATTTTAGCGATCATCATTTGCCTCTTCTGGAACGCAGTGCAATATTTTCCACGATAGATTTTCTAGTATATTTTCTAGTAAGTATATTAATCACTGCAGTAATTATCCAATCGACCACTCTGTTCCAAATCACGACTTCTCTTTTTCTTTTTTTTTTTCTTTTTTTAAATCTTACTAAATGAATCCTCTCCCCAAATAAATACGGTGTGCTGCTATAATAATAAGAGCATATTAGAGGCGTCCTTTGTAGCAGGAATACATCATTCATGTTCGAAGGCTGACCAAGCCGTCATACAAACCACATAAAAAGAAGCAGGCAGAAACTCCTTATCCTCACAAACCGCAGAGAATTAGTTGTTGTTGCAGCGCCGCTATCATCTGGCTGGCCTTGTACAAACGCCGAACCCCTCTGCTTGAGGTCAAAGGCACACAGATAGGACTACTTTAGAGGGTTAGAAGGTGAAAGGCTTTAAAGTATGCATGATGAAATACAGCCCCGTTCTTATCAGTCACCCTGTTTTGCTGGACAACTTTAAAAAAAAAGGTGTTTTATGCCTCGGCTGACCAGTTTCTCCTTCTGTTTTCTTACCAGTGCTTACATCGTTACTCATTCTGAGCGCTTTAGATGTTTTTATTTATGGGACAGCCGATAGAGATAGTGCGTGAGCTTTGAGAAGGGCAAAAAATAAAGGTGAAGCGTGTAGCAGTCGGCGTCACGGTTAAAGGTGCAGTGCAGCAAGAACGAAAAGAGAGGTGAAACATGTGGCACACAGTTACCGCGAATACATTATGTATATCAGTGCATCATTTTTTTAAGGCTGCTCTTTGAACCAGATGTATTCAGGGGGAATTTACATGTTGACTAATTGAATTAATTCATTATCTAATGCCAGACTTTCTAATTCTTGGTCATGGTCGTGACCGTGTCTCCGTACTTTCATTAGAATGATCTTTTTTATCATTTAATCAGTAGTAAAAAGTCAAATAAACTGGTATAAAAAATTAAAAAATACTTTTCAAAGTGATAACAGCTGTTTCAAGTTGAAGAAAATATTTGCTTGGTTTCTTCTCCTTGAGCCCAAAGTGCGAGGCGGATAAAGTGTCCTTAAAGGAAACCGGGGATAACATGGACCGGTTAATTTATTTCTCCAGACCTGAGGCATGTGAGTTATCAGAGCGAGTTGGCTGTTGATGAGAACATTCACAACTGGCTAAAGCTTGTTTAATACAGAAGCGTAAATCACATTAGCATTTTCAGCATTCCTCTGCTTCTGCGCTATCAATCCCCGAGCACAAGCACCAGCACCTGAAGAGATCCACTTCAAGATTCAACAGCTATCGTCATTGTGCAGCTCGTGCCAAATTCCAGCTGTTCCCTCTATGTTCTGTATTTACAAAAGAATAAGAATTCTTTTTGACGAGTGCAGAATATAAGCAGTTTGAGTAGAGACAAGAGCAATAGCATAGAAACACAGGTCACATCTCTTCACTCAGACACATGGTGACTCGGTGACACTTGGTTGTTTTCACTATAAAAGTCAAGTTACCCGAAGAGGACCAGATTAGCTTTAAATTGCATGCTCTCTGTGCTCTCGTTAGCTCTGGAGTCAGAAAGAACTAGCGGCTAAATCAGGGGTGTGAAACTCTCCCAGTCGTCTCTGTATAGCCACCTTGATTTGTAGTACATGATACAAAAAGCTAAACTAAACTGCACTATCGATCTGATACAATTCTGTTCAGCAGCGACACGATTGGATCACGATGAGATGCACTTTGGTTTGGAATTTTTCTAACACAGAAGGACAGGTTGGTTTCTACTATGACGTTTTCTACTACCGCGGCACGCTGTTTGTTTTGATAACCCGAGCTAAGTGATGTTCGCGGATGTTCCACGGAGTTACACGTAACAATAAAGTGCTCAAAAGTGCGCTTCGTTCTTTAATCCCCCCGCTCCGTCTCTAGGTAATGCAATCACCCGTGAAACAATTTCGGCTGCTTTAAGCTCTGAAACAGCTTAATTGTTTTGTTTTTTATCTCTTAGACACACACATGCACGAAATGAAGATTACGCGTCTACTTTTTTTTTAAGACAGCAGGATCGATTCGTAACCGTTTTTCTTTTTCCTGGGCAGATTTTCTGATTCAAATCTTTTTTTCCCCTTTATGCCACTAGGATAAAATCACAACCTGGAAAGTTTTGAGAAATTGTTCAACCTTTTGTTCTGTTGACTCCCTGGAAATAATCTATAATTCTTTCTAACGTTGCTGCTACCTGTACCTGCTGCCACAATTTCCCACAATTCCTCTGAGTTTATCAGAGCATGTGTGTGTGTGTGTGTGTTTGTGAGCAGATCAGTGATTAGAGACTTGAGCAATTTGAGCAGACCTCTATGCTGTGATAAGGCATCAGCCAGCTTGGACTGGAGCCTAGATCCCCTCCAATGGCTTTTATCTGACACCCTGATGGAGAGAGTTACCTTCCTTCCACACTTCACCCCCCGCACACACCCAAATCTCCCTAATAGGAATCCCTGTGTCCTCTCTGGCCATCATCACTCACACCTGCCCTATTCTTTCTTCCATATCTCCCTCAACACTACTCATCTTCTTCTACCGGCATGCTGCCCAGGCTGCTATCAACGTGACCTCCACCCTCTCATCTCCCTACTCCCTAACCCGGGAATGCAGCCCTCCCACTGCTCTCCTAAACGCTCCTCTCAGGCTCAATGAGGCTTTCACTGGCTTCAATAGGCCCTCTGTTAGACCTATATCTGAGATTCATGTCTTTCACTACGGCCGCTCGCCCTTACAGCTCAAACATCTGCTCATTGAGGGTACTGGATGTGCAACGGACCTGCTTCCGATCTTCTTTCCATATTGATCGATAGAATCGATCGATCGTTTAATTGAACAGGTTTGTACCATGTACCATGCTGTGGAGTTCATCGAGCCAAGTAATGTGTCCTCATTCATCTGCCCAGCTTGGACCATTCAATCGATGGTTGTGATGGTAGTGACTTGCATGTTTAACAAAGAGGAGTCTGTTGTGATGACCTTTACCACCGGTCATCTATTCAAGACCGTTGAATAGTTAACATGGAAACCATGTCTCACCACATTCCAGTACATGAATGATTGGTGAATTACTTATGGTTGTTGTTATGAATGATAATCTAACACAGAATGCGAACGTTCTCACGAAGAATTCAGTAAGTTTATCTGTGCTCTGTCTAGCAGTGGGAGGCGTTGGATTCGCAGGGTGACCTTCTATGCTCGGCGAGTTGGAGAAGACTAATGAGTGTCTGTGACCACTTGCTTTTCCTCACAGGTTTGTTATCTGGTTCGGGTCAAGTGAGATAGGTTTTCTGAAAAGAAGCGGGCTTTGCTTCAGGCTGAGAGAACCGAAACAGTATCTGCAGATCCTGCTTTTAATGATCAGTGTAAGGACTGCTGAGCTTGAGCTCGAGCCTCAACTTCCTTCGGGGGGCTTGAACACAACCTGCTTTCACTCTTTTACACGCACAAAAAAAAAAAAAAAACGGCTGTTCGTCACAATAGTATCGTGGACGAAATGCTTTCTCAACTTGCATACTATTGCATAGCATCACTCAGCATGTAAGACCCATTAACCGTCCAGACAAATGGAGACAGTGCGAAAGAATCGCCCTTTCCCAGAATTCCACCCCGGGGGCCCCATCGAGCCGGCTGTGCTCAGGGAAGCAACCTTTCACAGAGCCCAGACAGTGGGTAAGTGGTGTCCTCCTGCTGCTGAGTGACAATGGAAAGACAGATAAAGCTTTAGAGATAATTAGGAGTGACTATAGAGATTGATTTTTTTTGTTCCATGTCCACATAGCTATGGTATCTGTACGAGTGGATATCGAAAGCAGGAAAGATCACAAGCAGTCCTTTTGCAAAAAATGATCTTAGACCAGCCATACGAAGACCGTTATGTAGATGAAAATGACCTTGAAAGTTAATATTTAAACCCGGAGTGTTTTATATAAATAGCAAAGCCGAAGAAATGGGATATTAACACGCTCCAGGAATAAAGAGTAAACCGGGGAAATCAAAGGGCAATTTCATACAGTGAGAATAGATTCAGTAGATGCAACCCAACACCAGGCCGGTACTAAAACTCAATAAAACATCTGCATTTGCTAAGCATTGCCTTCATGGTCATTAGGGGAACAAACAAATCCGGTTCCCTCCAAGGAAGAAAAGTCGAAACGCGCTCAAACGAGAAGTATATTTACATTAAGATCGCTTGCGACCGCAGCGATTTTCAAACGCACTAAAGGAATTAGAGGCCTCTTCGCTCTCGGCTGTAATTAAAGAGGACAGGAGGCTCCTCAGATTTATGTGCTCGCCGAGTACAACAGGAATCAAAGGCCAGACACTGCGGTGCCTAAATATTTAAGATACGTAGCCCGCTTCATCATGGTGCCAGCTTTCTTAATTAAGGTCTGCACTGTTAGCGTTTTTCATGCATAAAGCAAGCGCGCTCGTTTCACGTTTCTCCTTTTATCCCGAGTACGCGCGAGCGAATCAAGTGCATGTCAGAAGAGCGAGCTTTAATCCTCGAGCACGGGTTGAAAATGAAGTGTGGCAGAATTTCAGTGACAAGGTGCCGTGAAATACGAAGTTTTATGGGTGTCAGTCAGGCTAACAGCATGCGTACGTGGGAACCAATGAAGTGCATTTTGCGCTTTGTTCACATGCTCTGATTGTTATTACCACTGAATACTAAGTGGAAAAAAAATAAATGAGTAAAGTGATTAAGGGAACAGTCGTCACGTAATATTCTGTTGTAAAATAGATGGAGTGTACATTTCTAAGAAGTGCAGGCTCCTTGTTTAAGGCATCAGTGTAACTAGGGCTGCAAACCGATACCCTTAGCAACAAAGACTTGGCAGTATCATGTATTATAAATCATCTGTTACATTGTCCTTTTGGGATTGCTTGATTTCTAAAGGGGAAAATGAATAACAGGTTTAATAGAATTCATATTTCATCCCTTGAAAGCAATAATGTCGGCGTGGATCAAACACAATCAGGGAGTTGTTTTAAGGAATGTGTTCCAAATAGAATCCTTGACACGTCGAGCTAATCAGTCGCGCGGAAGTCGCGTCTAACTTTAGATAATTAGGCTGTCCGGGGTCTCAGCCATCCGAAAATGTGTGTCTGGATGCAAAGCAGATCCCTTTTGTTACTAACACAGATTAAATTCAATTCAGTTCAATTAAATGTATTATTATTTTCCAGCACCAGTCTGTAATTATTAGCACTACATGACTCGCCATTAAAAAGTATTATTAAAGAATATAATTGCACTATAATAAATAGCCTGGTCCGTTTAATAAGGATTAAAATAGTGGCGCTGTTAGAATGCAGTTTGTGTTATCTGGCTATGAAGGCAAACTATGCATTTCTTCATGGTCTAAAATGCCAAAAGGACACGTGGAAATGCGCTACTAGTTATGTATTCATTGCCCACTGGTTCAGTAGGTTGCTGATACTGAGGGCACCAGCAGAAGTTTTTTTTCTCATCTCTACCAACCCCCAGAGTAAGAAGAAAAAAAAATCCCCATGCAATACTCTCGCAAAAGTTTTTATCTGCTCTGTCGATCTGTTTTATGATGCACAATGCACCCCAGTGATGTAGAACACAGTACTCTTTCAGAACTCCACCTCCTGCTGCACTGCACACATCTGCCCAGGTGTAATCAGGCTGTCAGTAGTAACTCTTTTTACTAGATATATAAATTACTTTTTATAAAGACATCTCACTTTTCAGAATCCAAAAAACAAGGAAACAAAGCGGGAGAAGTAAAAAAGTGTGAACGTGCTTTAGGGACTGAAAAAAACAAAACAAATTGTCGTTATTGTTCTCACAGGTTGGCGTTCTCTGGGATTCGTTTTGCCATTGTCGAATGAACAGTCTTTCGTCATTTAATGGTCACATGCATCTTTGTTAACAGGTTTGCATAAGTCATTGAGGTCTCCGAAATGTGACTGCCCGGATCATGCTTGATTTTTGTTTCTGTTTTACTCCTTTTCCGATCTTTAAGTGACCCTTCGAGGAAGTGCATTCTTCTAGCCAATCAGAGCCCAGAGATTGGAAAAGTCTGTATTCATAGCCCATTTGAATATTTATTGCCCTTTTCAACATTGTGTTCATTTTATAATAAACAAAATGAAGGTAATATGTGCTTTTCCTATGGAAGGTAAAACAGAACTAAGAGCTCTAGTTAGCAGTTAGATTCTCCTTATTAGCCCAGCTTTATTTTTTTACTGTAGCGCCTAGAAAGGCAGAGCTGCGTGGTGTTATGTATCGAGCTGGGAAAGGGTCTCTTGGTAGATGAGGTCACATAGTAACGAGCGGGATTTAGATTTTGGCAACAAAAAAAAAGAGGCGAACAGCAGGGAATGTTTTTTTTTTTCTTTCTTTTTTTTCTTTCTAATGTTGCACAAGTATTTGTTTGTTCATGCAGAATGAAGACCCATCTGAATGTCTAAAAATGACTAAACTACTAGACTAGAGTTTAACAGTGTACATTTGTACTGTAATTTTTTTTCTTCTTCTTTTTTTGATTTGTCCATCTAAAGCTGTTTCCAAACTTTTACCACAAAACTAGCCCTGCCATGAACTACTAATATTCGACCTTTCTAAATTTGCTTTACAATGGAAAAATGTAGAAGCAAGACCCTGTTCTTTATCAGATGAATAAATAGCTGATGAGCTGGCCCGGTCAGAGGGTCAGATATATTCCTTGTGTTTTCCGAGAGGCTGCAGGCGCAGGGGGCACACGGTATACAGGCAGCAAGAAATCCTTTAATCTAGTTTTAAGAGGCTCGCTGTCAAGGCGGAGCAGTGATGACTGAAGCAGCTGCAGTGATGAGACGCCTGAAGTGACCCTGCCTGGGAGAGGGGACCTAGATCATCAACCATGCCGGGAGGGTCCTGGACCTAATCCCATGACCTTCAACCTACAGGAGAGGCAACGGAAATGCTAGTTTGTTTTTTTCCCAGAATAAGGTAGTGCGTTGCTCATCGTGCGTCTTTATCCCCAGTAGTACATATTCAAAAGCTGTTTGTCTAATGTGAGAGGTGTTTGTTGGAAAACATACAGTATATTCAGGTTTGTGCAAAATATAGGGTAAATTATTCTGTGACCTTGTACACATTCATCTAAAAAAAAAAAGGCAGTCTGCTTATTGTCGTCACCCCTCCAGGGCCGAGACAAAAGCGTCGAAGCAGACATTTAAAGTATGCCAGCTACCAGGAGAAGATAAGAGCAGAGACGTATGGTGAGGAATGTTCCCGGCTTTATTGCGGTGACTAAACATCATGCTGCTGTTGTTTTCCCCAAAAATGGGCACCAAAAGCTTCACTGTGGATGGAGACTTCGTCCCTGTGGCCAGAATCAAAGAATCTGAAATAATCTGAGGTAGAAGAGAAATTCTTTTTCTTCTCCTGCGTTTTCAGTCCTGCAAATCCTCCAGCCTCTCTTCGCAACTCTCAAGCTGAGGGTCAGGGCAGAAAAAGCTGCCTTTAGGCCTCATCCGGCTGCCTGAGCACCTTTGTGCTTTGTGCTTGCGTGACCATGAGGTTAATAGAAAGCATTCTGCAAGCAATCCTCAGGCGATGAACTTTATATCACATTATTTGTAAAATATTGGTTCGTACAGCGTAACACTATTTATTATAAATACACTATAAAGCAGATAAGAATAGGCATGGCTACATTCGCCGAAGACTGGCCATTCATTAATTCATTTCTTCCTGTCACCATGGCAACAGCAGCGACCAGTGATTGGACGAGTTTCCATGTATGTCTACGGATATTGTTTTGATCATTCTAATGTAATACTTACTGTACAAGTATGAACTTCTTCTAACTAATCATCGTCCAGGAATCGGGGAATAATTTTAGCGCGGGGCGTGGAATTGTCAAAATAAGGGAAGGGGAAAGTAATGAATTGCTGCCCCAGATTTGATGTATTCCTATAATACAAATGTCACACACACACAGTGAGCAGAACGAGCGCCGCTACTGTTGGTGGTCCAACAGAAATGACGGCTAAAACACCCTCGTCCTAACCGTATCATTATCTTCATTGCGCTTGTTTTGTTAGGAATGTGACCGCTGTGCTCCGCTTTGTTGTGATGCCTGATTAAGGACTGGCATTTGCTCAACCATGTTACGAATGTACTGTACAGTAATCGGGACATATCTCTTCCTTGGCCAATTTCTATCGTTTTGTCACGTCAACTGGCATTTTGTGTATATGTGTACAGTCGGATTGACATCTACCGAAGAAAAGTCCATCAGTTGCAATGTGCAATGCTACGCACGTCTGCTGAGCGTGCACGTGAATGTGCATGCGGCTCCATTGATGGTTCCTGCAGCTGAACCCTGAGGTGAGCACGACACAGATGCAGCACGGCCTCGGCGAACGCTTCCTGCCACGGCAACGTGCAAGTGCACACTGAAAGATGTTTCGAACTCAGCCCTTCAATCCGTCTCTCATGCTTTTGCAAATTCACAGATCAATAGCTTTCCCGCTCCTCGTTTTTATATCCAGGCCGATTTGGATCACTGCGGGATCGGAACTTCTCTCCGAGCTCGAGAGCCGCATTAAGAGCGAACTCCACAAAGAGTGATTGATGATACTCCATCTCCCCAGCTGGTCCTTGGCTCCATCATCCATCTCCAAGTCTCAATCCATCCTCCTCGCAGCCAGTTTCTCTGCCAGCCCTGCAGTTCACACACATACATCGCCTGGCCTCAATTAGCACAGGAGCTTCAACAATTGACCCAGGCTCGCGGTCCAGGCGAACTATTGCATTACTAATGCGTTAGCCCTTTATTGCACTTAATAAATTCTCCCGCTTTGCAGGTATAATTTTTGCCCAGGCTCGCCGTCAACGTGCCGTTTGACTCCCAGCTGGCATGCAGTGTTTGCATAGGGGATTTGTCCGAGGCTGTAATTAAAGCTGTGCGGCCGAGCGCCGTTCTCTCTCCGAGGAAGCGGTAGCCAGGTGGAGCTTGGGCAAGAACGCGACCATCTGTCTAGCCCCGCGGAATGTGCAGGCATAATTGGCCCTAGGCCTCCGAGGGTGCTTTTTTTTTTCCCCCCGCGTTCGAAATGAGATTACACCTTTTCATTTGCATTTTTGCGCTTTTGTTTCATGGCTGGATTTGAGTTGAGCTCAAGTTGGCAGGTGGCTCTTTGTAAAGCTTGCACATTCTCGAAAAGCATCCACCTCGCATGCTTAACTGTTAAATGTTGCTTGAAATGTGCAAGGGGGGGAGAAAAAAAAAAGTTGAGTTCAGCTCATCAAGGGATTTAAAGTGCTGTTTGCTGAATTCCCTAGTGTCTTGGGTGGAATGCTGTGTGTGTGTGTTCGTGCATGTTTGTGAGAAAGAGAGAGAGAGAGATTTCATGGCACACTTTGCATCGGTACACTGGTTTCATAGGGAAGTATAAATTTTATTTTGGGTTTTTTTTTTTTTTTTTAGTCAGCTGATGGAGATCAGCAGCCGCACAGTGTAGGTGTGTGTGGGGGTGTGTGTGTGTGTGTGTGTGTGGCTCAGTCGAACTTAGCGTTTCTCTGTACCTGATCCATACACAAATCGTGGAGAAATGAGAGCAAAAGATGGATGGTGTGCTAATAGTGTGTAGCTCCTTGTAGAAGCAGTGAGAGCACACACACACACACACACGCACACACACAAAGTCGCATGTGCCAAAAGGCTCTAATGAGAACTGTTAAAATCTCACGCCTGATCTTGCTCACCGGCCTCTCACCTCACTTCCTCCCACATGCAGTTGTGACCAGAGAGCTGGTTTATCTGCTCTGTGAATGTGTGTGTGAGGTTAAAGGAGTTTGTGTTTAAGTCTGTTTTTGTGTAGTATTTGACTGCACAAAATCCTTTCTCCTCATTCAGCTGTTCCTAATGGCAAATCCCACAACATGACAGTAAATAGAGTCCTTTTGAACGAGCGCCGCTTTAAATATTTATCAGGTGGATATTCGAGTCGCGCAGTGTGCCTGGAGTTAATAAGCAAGCTACAAGACGCGAACCCTGAATTCCGATTCGGGTTTGTGCGCGAGCGTGCGTGTTTATGCGCGCCTGCTTCATTTCTCATGGGAACATCTCTAGAAGAAGTGTGTAGCAACGGGAATGTGTGTCTCCCTGAGCGGTGTGGGAGAAAACAGAAGGGAAAGGACAAATAGCCACTGCAGAGACCTTGGAACTTCGAACCAAACATGAGCAAGAGGAATCCAACAAACCGACACATGCAGTTCACACACACACACACACACACACACACACGTGCGCGTGCAAACTGAGAGCATGCTGGAGATCATGTTGCACTGGGAAAAAAAATCAGGCTTACTGTCATCTCATGCTTCTGTTTCAGCTCGCTGCCATTTTCTGTTGCTTACATCAGAAGAACAGTGAAAAGTGAAGACTTTTCCTGCACCCGGCATTTTAAGAAGTGTGTGTGTGCACGTGTGTGTCTAATAATTTTCACAAAGTCTGCTGCTTCAGGGTTTTAAGATCCTTTTGTCAGATGTTAGGATGGTATACAAGCATTTCATAGGCGTCGACGGCTTTTAATGACTATAACACTATGTCGTTATTTGCAGTGTTGACCCTTCTTTTCCCCCCAAGACCAATGCAATTCGCCCTGGCATGCTGTCAATCAAATTCTGGGCCACATCCTGACTCGAGGCAGCCCATTCTTGCATAATCAGCGCTTGGAGTTTGTCGCCTCTTAGGGATTGACCAGGAGTTCTCACTATACTGTAAAAAAAAATCTGTAAAAAAAACGGTTAGCACTGTCGCCTTGCACCTCCAGGGTCTGGGTTCGATTCCCGGCCAAGCTTGAAAAAAAAAAAAAAATTAAAATCCGTAAAATATACAGTATAATGAGCGCAATCCTGTATAACCAAAACCGTTGCTACCGTATTTTTACGGTAAACGTCTGCCAACCACAGCTGCCGTTTTTTTACTGTAAAATGTACGATATTTTTCACAGTGTAGGATTACGGTCTGGGGAGCCATGGACCACAAATTCCAAGCCATATTTTCCTTATTTCAAGGTGCTGGAGAAGGCATTGTTCATCACCAAACTGTTCTTGGATGGTTGGGAGAAGTTACTCCTGGAGGATGTTTCTGTACCATTCTTTACTCATGGCTGTGTTCTTAAGGCAAAATTACGAGTGAGCACAAACCTTTGGCTGAGAAGGAACCCCACACATGAACGGCCTAAGGATGCTTTACTTACAGTATGTCCTCATGACTGATGGTAGCGCTCATCTTTTCTTCTTCGGACAAGCTTTTTTTTTTCCTCCACTTGCCCCAAACAATTGGAAAGAGGATTCATCAAAGAAAATGATTTCACCCCAGTCCTCAGCAGTCCAACCCCTGTACGTTTTGCAGAATATCAGTCTGTCGCTCATGTTTCTCCTGGAGAGAAGTAGCTTCTTTGGGTGCTGATCTTGAAATGTACAAAAGGTGAGCGCCACTATCAGCCCTATGCCTTTTCCAACATGACGGACTGCACTACTACTCTATAACTACAGTATTCGAGCACATTTTATTATTATATATTAATTTCCTAACATTCTATTGAGTAACATTCCATCTTATCATTTAAATGTTGCAACATGGCTCTAAATAAATGCATGTCATATTCACAGGACACTTTCTTAGTATTATTAGCAGTACGGTATAATTATGGGCGGCACGGGAGTGTAGTGGTTAGCACTGTCGCTTTGCACCTCCAGGGATCCATGTTCGATTCCCGTCTCTGTGTGCATGGAGTTTGCATGTTCTATCTGTGTTTGGTGGGTTTCCTCCGGGTACTCCGGTTTCCTCCCACAGTTTAAAGATATGTAGGTTAGGTTAATTGGCATTCCCAAATTGGCTGGAGTGTTTGTAAATGTGTGTATGTGTGTGTGTGCCCTGTGATGGATTGGCACCCTGTCCTGGGTTTACCCCACCTTGTGCCCTAAGTCCCCACCTTGAGCCACCTCGTGACCCTGAATACAGGATTAAGGGTATAGACGATGAGTGAATGAATGAGTGAGTTTAATTATGGAGCAATAATAATTTTCTATAATCACAAACACAACTACTGTTTACACTAAAGTATCATTTACTGTACTTCTTGGAGTCACTCTGTCTCTGTGGTTGAGTGTATAAGGAGTTTATACAGTATAGGGGCCCTATAGTGATATGGTACAGTATGAACCTTGAGTATACAGCATGTTGTACACGACAGTACATCCAGGCTCTGACTGCGGTGTAGTCTAAGAAAAGCATCCAAGCCACACAGAATAAACAGTACTGCAGGTAGTATGATAAGATAATGATTTTTTCCTAATTCCTCTAATTATCTTTGCTTATTAAAGTAAATTATTGCTTTTAGCTTCTGTTGTATCTCTGGTACAACTGTCTATAAATTGTCCCTGACTTTATAATATAATAATTAATCATTAAAAAAAAAGATATATAATAAAGGCTCATTCCAATACTCGATTTTTACAGTAATTAAAAAGCATTTATTTAAAGCATTTCACATCACCAGGGAGCACGTCTATTATCCTAGCTGTGAAAATAAGTTTATGATGGATAAACTTGAGAGAATAGACGTACAGTGTGTGTTTCGGGTACAGTAAATTGACTGTTCGTGCATACATCGTGCATGTGTGTGTGTGTGTTCAGGAAGGAAAGGCACTGGCTTTGCCTGATAGTAGCTCAAGCCCCAGTGAACAGCCCTGGTGTTAACACTCTACTTTCCTTCAGATCCCTTCCTCCGAGTGCTACAGAGCCATTTCTCCTCCAAAAAAAAAAAAAGGGATATAATCCCTTAGTAATCTCTGACTGAGCCATGCTATCCAGAGGTTTCCACAGAAACATACTGTACGTCTATTGCCATTTGTATTGTATTGCTAAATTCGAGACCCAGAGCACTACTAATGTTAACTGAACAAAAATCGATGCAATGATTTCCACTAGTCAGTCATATTTCTATTATAGTTTTCGGAAAGCCTGACTTCTCTCTTAACATGTGCATGACAGTACCGCAGAATTTAATTATAAGTTTAATGATAGTTAACATGAAGGATTGTGACCAAATTGAATATATAATAAACCTACAACGCAGTAGTATTATGCTGCACCAGAGAACACGATAATAATGTTTTATGCATTAAATGTATCCATGCCATCAGTCATTCAGTACATTCAGGCCATCAGCTGACTTTGTTTTATTGCTGCATATAGTAGACAACCCCAGATCATACCGTAACACTGTCTCCAAAGGCTTGTACTGTTCAGTGAGCACTATGCATGATGGCTGTATCCACTTCTCTTCTTATCCTGATGCAGACTGCAAGACCTTTTTTCATTGGCTTTATGCTCTTCTTGCATAATGCATTTTTCTGCATTTACTAATCAGTCTAAACAGCTGTTTCGTCCCAATCCTGGAAGTTCTCGTCACATTGTGCATATCCAATAGAAATGCTCGTACATTAACAATCAAACATAACTGTGATTTCTACTGACAAGTTTTTATGCAGCGTCACCAAGTGTTTAAATCATCTCCATTCATGAGTTAATTTATTCCATAAAGTTCATGAAATGCGTTGGACAGTTCTTACTTCAAGTCCAGTGATTTTTTTATGTTTCCTTTGCTTGATGCAGGTTAATAATTATGACAGGACTTTTTCATTTTTTACCTTTTTACCCCCCTCCCCCGCAAAAGTCTTTATTTCGAAATTGTAACATCTGTGAGTGAGAGGCAGGATCTGAGTGCATAAACGCAGCATGTTGTTTAATAGGGCAAATCCAATTATCATAGTCAGCGTCTGTGGCGGCATACAAAACCCAGGCAGAAAACGTCAAGCTGAGCTGATACATAATCATAAGCAAGAATGCAGAAATGTAATGCACCAAAACCGAAGCTCAGAAATGAGGATTAACAGTGAACTAACCTTTGTGCTATGACAGGAGCACGTGATGGTGTGTGAAGACAAACTAATCAAGTATGAGCTCGGAACGGGTGCACACATTAGGTACTGAACCAATAATGAAACAGGCACGGAGGCGAAAAAACATAATGTCATCAAAAACGCATGGAATCAACAACAAAGCAGTGTTGGTCATGCTTGAGAAAGGAGCAGAATAATGGCATGCAGGTCTTTTTTACAAGTACATCCTGTTTTTTTTTTTTGTTTTTTTTTGTGATCTACACCCATTTTCGCTTCATTAGAACCCCACAGTTCAGTATTTATATCCCTATAATGAGCCAAACAACCTTGGATCAGCCATTTTCTGCAGAGGCTTTGACAGCTGGAGCTTTTCTTGCCGGGAGTCCTGCTAGAAACCCTTGTCTGTTTCTCCGTTTTATTGGCCAATATCACATTACTGATGAGCTCTAATCTCTCAAACAGGTGGAGCAGATGCAGGGAAATGAAGGCTGTGGCGAAACGTTATTGGATCAGCGAGACATAAGGCAGGAACACATTTCCGATAGCGAGTCGGTTTTTATTATGCCGGTGTTTAATGTTCAGGCAGAAGGTTTAATAATTGCTCGGTAAGAGCCGACGGACAAAGAGGCCAACCACTATAGGAAGGACGTAGGCAAAGCATTTCCTGGTTGCATGGCTATGAAGGCTTCCAGGAAGCGCTTTCGGTTTTCCAGGCCACCATCAAGGCAGCACTCAGCATTCATAATGTAGCGCATTAAGGGGCCATGATTGCAAAGTGCACTTACCTGACCAACATGACTGATGTCTGGAGAGGATTTTTTTTTTTTTTTTATGGGGCCCATGTTTTTTTTTTTTTTCCTCTTTGTTGTGCATTTGCTTTTTGCCTTTTTCTTTCTATCTCTCATTGCTTTCTGTAGGTTTCCTCATTTCATTCTCTCTCCGTCTCTGACTGTCATATACAGCAGGGAAGGGAAGACTGATAAAAGGAAAAGATGCAGGATAATGGCCATTTTGTCTCATGTTGAGAGCACTGTTCTGGCTTTTGAAGGGCCTTTGAATTTTATTATTTTTTTTCACGGATCACAGTGCTCTCCTGGCTGTTATTCACAGAATATTAACCCTGAGCAAAGTGGAAAGTCCTTCTTTTTAGAAAATGGGATTGACCCATAGACAGATAAAAGCATGTGACGCAATGCTTTCACGTTTCCCGTCATATTCCGTAGTTTGACTCCGTATCGGCAGCTCGGCCATTAGGAATGCTGATTCGTCCGTGAGATAAATATATTCTCAATTTACATGAGAAGGAAGAGATGAGGAGTGCTAATGAGCTACACCTGCAATTACAAATCACGCACCAAAAACTGGTGTTTAAGGGGGTGGGCTGTCGCAGGCAGATACACCTCGACTTATTAAAAATAAATCGTTTGCGCATAATTTCTCTGTGGAAACATTCACTCTTATGTTCGAACGCTAATTGGGTTTTTGGTTCCACGATAAAGACACCAAAACAAATTGGTTCTCCCTGAATGAATGAAAAGTACTCGAGGATGCTACCTGAAAACGGAGCAAGCAAGTGGAGAGAGGAAGCGAGGGTCAAAGAAGGAGCAGCAGAAAGACTCGGGGTGCCAAATAGCCATCTGAGCATTGTTGGCTGGTGCAGGGAAACACTTGTTGGCCATCCAAAGCTGGCTAGAGCGCTTTTGTTTACAGCAAACACAGTATGTCTTGCTCAAGGCTTCTTGCCTTCCTGTTAAAAATGCAGAGCACCGTGTCATAAGCATAATCTAAAAAAAAAAAAAAGATTATTCTCCAGCCTCAACAGGCCCTTAGGGTCGCCATCTACATGCCGTATCAGTTGTGGAAAATATTTCCCAGTGTCCCTGATCCCAGAGGTGCTTGACTATAACGGGGGGAAAAAGGAACAGTAAGTGCAAATTGAAGACTTTGTCTGACCGAGAGGGAAAAGGATTGAATTTGGCTCGCGCAGGCGGGGGGGAATGAATAGTCCCCTTGAGAGAGACTTTGTGGCCCAAGGGGCTTTGGTTTGTAATGCAGGGCCATATCTCAGCTCACGACCGAAGCTCTAGCTCGGAGAGAGATCTCCCGCTACACGCGGCAGTATGGTGCGGAGCCGAGAGCAGCGGCGGTGTTTGGAAATACACAGCGCCTCAGAAGCAGCGGAGAGAGCGACCATGACAGACACCGGAAGACGCGAGTCGACTATTACTTGCTCTTTAGCCGCTCTTAGACGCACTCAACTTGCATAATGGGTCTCATGTGGGGACTTTAGCAGGGGCTTAGCCCCTCTCTTCAGCTCCAGTGCCAATTAGACTGACTGGAGACTGTTTGTGCAATATTAGGCTTGTCTTAGCCTGGCAGTTGGTCTATTTACTGCAGGCAAATACACGCAACCAAGAGTGAAAATAACAAACCGCACTGGCTTTACTCTGATCATCATCATGAGTGCGCATGAATGTAATTATTTGCAGAATTATTAACTTTATGATTTCCCCCATACAGCTAAGGGGAGATTACAGGTTTCTTTTGGCTTCCTGGTGATTTGAGAATGGTTATAATAGTACATGTTTGTGGTGAGGCTTTTACAGGTTTATACATATACATATACAGATATATATTTATACACTGTATGTTTATCATTTCTATAGGAGCAGCTAATTCACAGATATGTGTATTGTATAACAGATGCTTTGAATAATCTAAGACTAATAATAAAATGCATTTTAAAAAATGTGTTGTTTGTTTAAAATGGAAACATCTCCAGGGAAACGCTTCATATTCATGAACAGAATCTCCAGGACTTAAATTGTTCAGGAGACAAAAAGGAAAAGAGAGGCAGGAACCGACGGCTTTAACGCAAGCGATGACGCAAATCATGTTTGCCAAATACCATGGCATCTTTTATTTCTCGCGAAACGATTCTCAGTTTAACAGATGACCCGAGATGGATTCCGGATACATATTATGGTCCTCTAATTTGATTAAAATGTGAATTACAGGGGGTCCGTAACCCTTCCCGGTGACCTTGCGATAATATGCCCTAGTTTAATGGTGACTTAATGGACTTCTGTAATATTAACATGTATAATGGTCAATCCGTCTGTGAAACGGGACCACACAGATGGTAATTATAGTTCATTTAGGAAGCGGTGAGTCAGTGGTTAAGGCTTTGAGATGAATTCAAATCTCATTCTTTCTGCGGTTGAGGAAAACCCTTAACCCTTAAGCTGATTGGACGGTGATCTTTACTTGGTTCGAACGAACATGTTCGGCCAGTGAATGAAGGTAACTGGTACAGTATGGTCACGTACTGTAGGTAGAGCCGGTAACTCAGTGAACCCTGCTGTGGAAATCAATCTGAATCACACAGGAATTGAAACCATTTTTAACTTTATTTTTAGGGCAGCTATTTCTGTTTCTACAGAAATGCATTTGATTCGGGTTGGGTTTCTAGTGTGGGAAAATGCTGATTTCCATCAAAAGGAGCTTTGGGAGCAGACTTATAGCAAGGTTCAAGCTGAGGAGCAGTTTCAAATATGGTTAGGACAATAACAATTGGTCTGTGCCATTCCTTTCCCATGTTGCACTGCCACAGAGCCTGGGCCTGCTGCTTTCCGTGGCAGCTAATGCTCCTTTTAGACTCATAACAGATGGAGAGACTCTCTCTCTCGCTTTCTCTGTGTCTCTCTCTCTCCCTCTCTCTCTCTTCGTCTCGATCAACATGTCACGATTCAGAGCCCGTCGTGGCTTGTTTTTTAACTCCGGATCATCTACGTCTGGAATGCGAGGAATGACTGAATCGCCAACTGTTAAAAAGCCACATAGTAATGAAACATGTCATTACAAGGATTATCACCTTTCCCACATTACGGTCTGGCGCGCGCGAACGCGGAAGCTCATGTAGCATTTAACAGCGCAGTAAAAAAACGGCAACGTTATTGTCCTATTTATGACCATAAATATTCCTTCACTTAGGTCGAGTCCTATTAAAACTTCCATTAATGGTAAATGTAATGAGTAGCTCCGTCTCGCTTCCGGACTCCACACTTCAACCTCAAATACGGCATTCTCAGGCTGCAGCCGCGGAAGAACCTAAAAGCACTAAAAGAGCTGGTCGGCAATTACTGCAGAATTTCCAGCGAAAGTTAAGACGAGATTTACAGGCCATCGGTGTAAACTGTCCGGCAGGATAGTCCAGAGAGGGAGATAGAGAGCGAAATGGAAGACGAAAAAGGAAAAGTAAGAAATATTGACAGCAGTTGAGATTGAGAGCTGGCAGCCAGAGGCGGTGTGGACGGCCTGGCCATCCGCTGAGAGCAGCTACTCCTCGTTTCATCAAGTCAATTATTTCAGCACTGCCGGTCCTCCAGCGCACTGCATAGACAGGTCAATTAGCCTGCATGCTCCATCTGAGCAGCGCTGGAGGGGTCACGCAAAAAAAAAAAAAAAAAGTGATTTTCCACTCTTTCCTGAAGTTTAATGAAGACCTTGGTAACAAAGGGATGACCTTAACCAACTCTGACATTGCTTATGTTCCTGTAGGGCTTGTGTGTGTGTGTGTTTGTGTGTAACATCCCAGTCTATTACCTGCTACATTTTATTAGTGCTAAGGTAGAGACATCTACAGCATCGATCCGGCTTATTTACATTTTAAAAGAGAGCTCTTGTTTTTAACAGCAATAGAAAGAACGCGCTTTCTTTTGATCTGCTTACTTCAGCACATGTCTAATTACCCACCTCCGCCCATAATTAGACCCCCTACTAGTTAATACAAGGTTATTATGAGCTATTTTACATTTGGACCACCAAGGCTTCTGCATACTGTAGGCTTCTACAAATCAAAGGCCTTGGTAAGATGATTGGGTCTAGCAGTTATAAATCTTTAAGAACCCGGGCTATTAAGCTTGAGTGTTCTCATGAGAAGTGTAGGAAAGTAGCTTAGGGTAACTGAGCACATTAGCACTGCGAGGCTATATTTTGATCATAAGATTCGATCAAACAGTTCATGTCCATGAAGGTCGCAGGTATGCCAGACATGTATGCTGCAGCTGAGTAAGGCTGGGTGTATTGACACAGCTTCATCGTCAAAGGGTGCTCCATTCCGAGCGATCTTTCAGATACGCCCCCAAAGTGAAGATAAGCTGTGTCTTGTTAAGATATGATGGCAACTTTTGTGGCCTTCAGTCATTTAACAAGTTTGGAAAGCAGAGGCAGAAGTGCATATTGAAATGTAATGTAGTAGTACTATAGTAAAGTACAAAAGTCTTGAGCCAAACCCTCATTTCTTCATATTACATTGAAAGCATGTGTTTTACTCTGACAGGCTGTGAAAGTACCTAAAGATACAGTTTTAAAATTGGTTATTTATGTAACAACCTTAGCAGCAACCTCATTTCCCCTCTCACCTGTTCCAACCACTCAGCATTCAGCATCACCAGGCTGATCATCTGTCATCACCTCCCCCGGTTTATCACTGGTTCTTGCCAAGTTAGATGGCTTTAATACCTGAATGATTCATAGGTCACTTCGTTCCTTACGAAGCAAAAAACGTTCCTCTGAAGCTGCTCAAGTACAGGGACTGGACTGAAAATTAGAGAAAAAAAAAAAGAAAAAAAGTAATTTAAGAAGCCTGGCGAACTATTCCTCAAGATTATATTAAAATATAAGAAAGTCTGGTTCTTTTATTGAGAAATATGGGATGGCTCAAAACGTTTGCACAGTACTGTATATTAAAATGTAATTTCTTTTATTGTGTAGAAAGAAACCTGGATATAAATGGTTCTCTTGTGTAGCGTAGCATTATCTAAAGGCACAGTAGAGGTACAGTATTCTGTAGTAGTTAACTGTTATTGCAGGTGACTGTGAGCTGAAGATTTTCCTTTTTTCCCTTTTTGACATGGCCATTTTGCATGATTTAATACAATGGATGTGCCACTGTAAAAGAGTGCTTCCAAGAAGCCACCAAGCTAGACTGCAGCTCTGACTTAGGAAGGCAGTTAGTATTATTTATTGCCTGTCAGAGGCGAGAAATGTGCCACTGAAGGCTGGATGACTATATATTAATGGAAACAGAGGTACAATTACCCCAGGTAGGCTTATAACCTGGACTGGGTTGAGTGTGAAGTTGTATTATATGGTTTGTGACTATGTGCTTGACTGGGTTTTCAGAAATGGTCCTCATGTGTTCCGACCAAAAACAATAAAAAATAAAATAAATAAATAAATAGATAGATAAATGCCTCATTTACTCTACAAATGCCAGTTATTTAGGTGTTCACCGTCTAATGCATTTATTGGACTCAAGGAATGTCTGCTGTCATACCAAGTCCAGTTCTATTGCACAAATATTTGCTCATTTTCTTTTCAGGCAGAAAGGGAGAAAGAGTAAATGTCATAAATTCTCTTGGATCTCTTGGAAAGTTAAACAGCACCACATCCGTCCCGTTTATTGATCAGCTCATTGGTGTCCTGACAGCAGTGCTGTAATACCTATTTCCTTTCTTTTAATGTCACATTGCTCCGGGGATGTTCGTATGATTTCGGTCCTTCTCCGTTCGGAACAATCCAATGCTTCCTGTAATTTGGCTTGCACACGAGATAGGCCAAGCCATCAGTACAGGAGAAGACGAGATAAATGAGGCAAAAGAAAGATTGAGTTGGGGTTGAACAATGCCTCCTTTTACAATGTGCTCCCTTCTCCTGGAGATTGCACTTGCCCGTCATCACGGAGATGATTACGAGGTTCAGTATAAACGCTGCACAGACAGCTCCAACAGCCGCACCCACTGAATGATGGAATAACCGGTGGCTCTGCCGTCAGACAATGCAATAAAACAAAATTGTCATTCTGTATTTTGTCATGACTGAAATGATTGGCCAGTCATACAGGTCAGGTCAGACTCATCGCTTTGACGAATATGTTGTTAATCCCAGCCGAGACAAGATGCAGTTTCTAGTTACAAGCCTTAATTAAGCTTTACAAACTAGCACTTACTGTCAGGACAGATGGAGGCATAAACACGCTGATGGTTGATACTGATGCGCATGCTGTCATTGTTTTGGTATTTTAACCAGAGACAGAATCCATTAACTTGCCTGAGCTCAGTTCAGATGACCTGAGTATCTCTGCTGGGAGTTTGTGAAATATCCTATTTAAGAGGGACTGCTGAATGTCACAGATGGTACAACTGCTCCTCTGAAAGAGTCAATACTGGATACATCTCCCTCTGGAGAGAGAGAGCAAAGTGATTTTGTTCAGAGCTCTCGGAACTCTTAACCTTGCCTCTCAGAGGAGAGGTCCCGCATGCCAAGGCTCTGTTTAAAAATTCAAGAACGAAAATAAAGGATTAGGTTGAGTCAAGAGGATCAAATCACAAAGCTAAGTTGTTGCGCTGCTTTTTACCTGAGCACCATGCCCACCACATCCAGGGTGGCCGGAAACTGTGGATTCATAGGCATTTACAGTATATCAAAGTCGATATACATTTTTTTCTTTCATCATTACAAGCGCAAGAGGGCTATGAAACTAACAATAGAACAGAATCACATTTGATGCCACTCGACTTTGGGCTCATCTGAGGTCAGACATCTATCAGATTCTGTCCCGAACAATGTTGTCCTAAAGGCGAAAGTCAACTCTGCATGCAACAACATCAGTTCTGATCTTAGGAATTGTATAAAGTTCTTGTTTGCAAAGTCAGAGGCTGTCAATTTGAGCATTTGCTTCAGTTTCTATCTTTGTAAATAAATTTCCGTCTATGGATCCAGAATTTTGAGCCACCTTGTATAAACCACCACGATTCACATGCTGGTCATGATGACTTTTTTTTTTTTTCTATTCGAAAGGATCCTCGTTTCCTTCCTGTGCTGTGCTGTGCTGTTCCGCAGGGCCGACTGTTCTGTGTAAATGAACAGGGATATGTGCTGTTTTGAAGCAGAACTTGCACAGTGTGAGGCTTATAGTGTTGAACCCGGATGCTTCACTAGACTCAATATGCTAGACGATGAGGAGGGCATTCTGGCATTAGAGTTGATGAGGGATGAACAATAACTGTGTGTTCATTACTGCTGCAGACACACACTGACAATTTCTATCTTGCTTTCTTCTTCTTCATCTTCCTCTCCTTGCCTCTCTCAGTATAGTAATATGGCTTTCCTCACACAGGGTTCTGGGATTCATGCTGGTAGTGATTATTTTCACTCGACAACGGGTAACTTTTGCAACCTTTAAAGTCGATTTTAATAGCGGAATACTTCAAGATTTGAAATTGGAACGTTCAGACTACAGCAAACAGAAATTACGATGATCATGGCTCTATGAGCCATCTAAAAGACTAATTTAACCAATTATATTCCGTTGTACACGCCAGGCTTTAAGCTATTACCAATTTAACCATTATCCATTGTTATAAAGCTTCCCGCGAGCCTTTAAGCTCCTAAAATGTCTTCATATCTGAGGCTTAATACCACAAACATCCTGTCTGCTTTCAGCCTGTTAACCCTCTAGCAACATTGCTTTAGATACCTGACAAATGACCAAGGCACAAATCCTCTCTTACACCCAACCACTCCAACCTAAATACCCTTATCAAATACACAGGGAATTTACAATAGCCATAAAAGTCTCAGAGATAACCACTATACTTAATCAACCTTCACATTATTTACGAGTCCACACTGAACAGTGAACACAGGAGACTTCTACGCGTGGATAAAATGTTCTGTTAAGAAAAAAAAAAGGCTCCATTTTGTGAAAGCATTATGACTCAATGTCTCCCATGATGGTGGAATTAATGTGAATTCTGTTCATGGTTAATGCTAATAGTGTAGCTACAATGCAATTTTAATCCTAGTTCATCTTTTCTTTTCCAATTTACTAATGTTTCTGAAAGAAATGTCTTGTTTCTACTGTCATTACATTTACTCACTTATAAAAATAAAAAAAAACTGTATAAAATTACTGCGTTACGTATATCTTCATTAGCAATTTTTAGCAAGCGTATGTACTTGGGGTCTATTTTCCCAGTTGCCTAGCACCAATTCTCCCATGTTTAACCATTTAAACAATGAACAAATCATGTTTTTTCTTCCTTTGTCAAAATCTTCTTACACACTATATCGGCCATAACATTAAAACCACCAGGACGTGGCTCTGCAGGGTCTCTGGGGATGTCCTGTCGTGTCTGGCACCAGGAAGTTGGCAGTGGGTCCTTTGGGTGCTGTGGGTTGTGGGGTGGATCCTCCATAGGTCTGACTTGTTTGTCCAGTGCATTTCTTTGGTGCTTGATTGGACTGGGAACTGGACAGTCGGAATCCTGGTTGCAGCCTTGGGCTCTTTGCCTGCTGGGCAAGCAGGTGTGTATGGCAGGCTTTGGTGCTCTGTGTGTTCTCTTGCCATTTTTTTATTACTAGCATTGACTTTTCTTTTTACAGTTTGTGCTGCATTGGCTTTTCTTGTGGGGTCAGACCAGACGGCCTAAGCTTTGGTCCCCACGGGCATGGGTGAGCCTTGGGTACTCATGATCCTGTCACGTTTGTCAGTGTATAATCGGTGCTCATTGTTGTTTACTTCACCTAATGGTGGTGTTGTTGTTGGTGTACATTTCTCTGATCGTTCTTTCACCAGGCCTGCATAGCTTATGAAACATTCCTAGCTAATTCTTCAGTTTAGCTGGGAATGTTTCATAAGCTATGCTTTGTTATTTCAAGTGTTTTAAAACAACACTAAAACTATGTTAGATTCAGTGTTCAGTTTGATTTACATGATTCTTGGCTGCTAACACATCTGAGGGAAATGTTGGCATTTGCTTTGTCTTGTTTTTATCACCACTACATGTCTTTGTTTGTACAAAAGCAGTGTTAGCTTGGTTAATTGTTAGCCATTTTCATTAGCTTGCTTCCATACAAGCTCACAACTTGAACTATTACAAATCAGTTGGCATTGTGTTGATTTTTCCCTGTCAAAGCTTCATTAAAATAATAAAAAATTGTCAATTAATTAATTCCTTTAAATATTCATATTTCAGGCCTGTTAACTATTGTAGCTTCTTAGCTTTAATGCTAATGACTGGTATTTTGAATTAGCATGTTAGTGTTTTTTTAAACAGGTTTCTGTAAAACAGAGTATCCAAATAGCTTATGCATCCAGTCGAACTAATAAAAACAACATATGGAGATGGTAAATTCTTCATTTATATATCTCTAAGCCTCAAATAATGAATTCCTCCTCAAATCCCCCAAAACTCCCATGCTGATAAACGTGCATGTTAAATACTCATAAATACTACTATACTCTGTAAACCTTCCCGCCGCTCAAAAACAGCCTACAGCTATAGTCGCTTTTTTAAAGCTTATTTATCTGGCTTTTCAAAGCTCGTTCACAGTGGGCCTAAAAACATTAAATTCTAGGTACCATCTGCTCGTTCACAGACACATGCTAAAACACACACACACACAAACACATACACCAATAGATAATAACTACTCTTATTTTAGAGCTAAGGTACCGTCTATGTGTGAGTGTTAAATGTTTGCCATCTATGAAAAAAATGCTGTTATGTCAGGGGGTGCTGATATTTATATTAATCAGAAACAGCATATATTGCTAAGCTCATATTGGCTAATGTTCAAACCTGATCAAACCCTATGATTCCTTTCTTTAGGGGTGTTTACATGGGTGAAAGTAGACTGGTCGGGTCGGGTAATACATACCAGATTCAGTCTTAAGGCCGAGTTTCCGCCAATGTGCTGACGGGTTCATGATTCGCCTCTCTGCCTTGTTAGTGGATAGCATGAGCTACAAAGCTAAAACTTCTAACACAAGGCTAAACACCAAATCCTTGTTTAATCCCTAAACAAGGGCACTACTTGGTGTGTGAAACAAGGGATTCTACACCCTACATAGAGGACAAGATTTCCATTGTATGCAATTTGGGTTTAAACCCCAGAACGGTTGGGTGTTTTTTTTATTATAATATATATATTTATAACAGTTACTTAGCTATTTTGAAGTGAAATAAATTGGAAACATAAGGAGAAACTTTAACAGGACTATGTTTCTTCTCACCTTTTGTCTACATAGTACCAATAAGAATTTAAAATTCCTTTCACCCCTGGGCATTTATGTATGTGTGTGTCTGTGTACATCTTTTTCAATCTCTCTTTCTGCAGTGATTTATTTATGTGTTTTCTTTGTTCTAGTTCGTGCTTCATTTTCAAAGTCGAGCAGATAGTAAACACACGCGTACAAAAGTTTGCACCATACACTTTACACCATATCCTCATGCAGGACCTTGGCTGCATAAGAAAACAGAAGTAGTATACTGTACACACACACACATACACACACACATACACACATATGACTTTGATGAAACGGCAGAAAAAAGCTGAGGTGTTCTTTGCATTTCTGCATGGGAGAGAACAGATTGAAGAACACGCTCGCTTAATCAGATTCCAGCTCTCTGCCACCTTCAGTGAGAGCTTCAATAATTCTACCCAGCCTCCTGTCCGGCTGTGTTTCATTCTCGCTAATTGTTTTAGGCTGTGTCGTATTAAGATCCCTGTAACGTTCCAAATGAAGCACAGACCCCCCCCCCCCCCCCAACACTCTTCCCCCTCAACCCCCCCCCCTTCGTTTAAACGCCCTTTCTGTAGGTCTTACACAGATTACATCCTGCTGTCTCTACAAAAAAGTGCCTCTACAGATGTGCTGAGGTTTCACTATCCAAAACATAATAAGTACTGAAATGAACAATGGCACTCTTTTAATACAAAGTGAGCTTATCTTTCAAGAAAAACTGATACCAAGTAGTAGTAAAACTGCAAGAAAATCATGTTCGCACGAATTAAATACAGTACGCTGTGTGAAAAAGTGGATCCTGGTAGAAGGTCATTGTTCTCGAAGGAAAGGCTGGTTATCCATCCAGTGTGCTGCTTATTTAGCCAAATATTTTATGCCTCAAATTCCTTGCCATGTGCAATTCTCCGCTAGATTTTTCATAATCGCTCGGCTACGCTAAATTGCCACTTGGTGTAAATTACCGGCCTCGTACATTCTCGGCTTCATGCCCAGTCTTCCCAGTGTAGACTTCACATCTACCTGGATAAAAGCTGAATGAATGAGAAAAATCCTTTAGCAGGCTGAATTGCCGAACTGTGTTGAACCAGTGATGGTGTTCTAGTTCTTTGTTTGGTCTGACGATTAAAAATAGCCAAAAAACTCACAAATTCATCAGACTATGGCTCCATCAGGGCCCTATTTCATCTTCAGCTGTTAATTCGAGGTTTGTTAACAGCAATGGCAGCCTCTGCTTGATGAGTCACAGGCTTGGGAGCACGGTTGATTTCCCAAGTGCTGACACCATCTCGCTTTCTCGCAGAATAAACCCTGTCCTCTGGCCGCTTGACGCACCGCTTCGGAAATGGAGTACGCCTGGAGTGCTGCAATTTTCTTTCCTTACCAGTAGTCTTATTTGAATATGTTGTGCTCTTATAAACTTCATTCTAGTCATAACGTTGTTCGTCGTCCGTGACATCAGCCATCCGTGATAGAAAGAAAGACGTTCACTGATATCCTATTCAACTCTGCCAGCGTTTCCTTAACGAGTCCTGTAGCTGTAAGCTGGCATGCTGTGCATCAGCACTAATGTGATCATAATTTAACACTCCCTGAAATGCAGTGTCTTTCTCTTTTCTGTAGATTTTGGTCTACCGTCCGTAGGCTGTACATATTTCAGAGTTTAGTGAGCGCAGCGCGACCCAGGGACAACACTAATGGGAGAACATTAGCGTTATTGGAGGCGTATTGTGAGAGAGCAAATAGCGGTGCCTAAAGCCCTCCCACTGCTCCACACAAAACGCCGCAGGACTGCCAAGTCTGAGCTCTTTCTGCGTTTTCTTTATTAAGAAATAAGAAACAATACATTGAGCTGCGCAATCTGACAAATTCATTAGTCTGCCCGCAAATCTATCGGCTGGAATAAATCTGTAGTGTCGAACTAGCTTAAATTTTTTTCTTTCTTCCTATTTTTCTCGAGAAGTCGGTGAAGACCCGCGGTGTCGAGGTTTAATCTCTCAGCTGTGAAGGAATGAAGGCTGAGAACGGAAAAGCATTCCCCGTCAGGTCATTGTGCCCTGTGTGCTCAGGTGTGTCGCAAGAGTGATAAGCCAGTCTTTCTCCGACACAGAGTGAGCAAACACACGCCCACCCCGACACATTCCCACAGGCGCGCACACGCGCAAAAAACAGACACACACCCACCACGCTTCAGAATCGAAATGCTCGCGAGAAACGTTTTAAAAAGGTCAGCACCCGGCTCCTAAATTGAAAGGAGATTGCAATCAGTCACGCGGCGGGTGTGTGAACAGTCCTCACACGCACGCTTTCACTCTCCACGGTTAAGGGGTCTTTCATCTCAGTAGTGTTCTGATACACACTTCCATTAAGCCGTACCGTATCCAATCCATCGCCTGCTAATGATGCCATTTTTGTGGGGGGCCTTTTGTGTGAATTTTTTGCCATGTTAAAAGTAAATAGTTTAAAAAGAGTTGAACTTGGGGGGGTAAAAAGGCTTTGGTTTTAGGAGGTGATGATTGGGTATGATTTATTTCAAGTAATTGATGTTGATTACCATGGAGACGATGATGATGGATGTTGTGGATATTATCTGTCGATGATTTTTTTTTTTATCATTCTTTATCATGTGCACTGATTTAACTGTGCTACAAGATGGCGAGAGGTGAAGCGTATCAAATGGTTGCAAACAATTTGTACTGTAGTAATATGATGACTTGACTACTGTGAAGTTACTAAGGACATATAAATAGATTTTATCTGCATTTAATGAAAGCATAATTGAACTAATTGAAAATGTCATTCTCTTAGCGTCTCATCATATAGAATTATAGCTTAACACACGAAAGCTTTCACTTAGCAGGCAGAACGATAAAAAAAAAGAACAAGGAGGGGGGGCGGGGGAAGCACTGGCTTTGTTTTGTAAAGTCAGGGCTAAAATACAGGCTGTGTCTGATTAAAGGGTCCTTCCTGCCCACGGCAACTTTGACGCTGCAGTTCCGGGCATCTGACAAAGAGGCTGATGAGTGCTGCGTTTCGCTCTTCACGCCTCGACACACTCTCCAAACATCACCAGCCGAGAAGAGTGTTTGCATTCAGTTCTTGGAAAAACAATGGTGCCTTCATCCAATGCCCTCTCCTGTGAGCTAGCCTCCGCGAGGTCTGTTTAGCTTTTCCGAGGCACCTCCTGCACGAACATTACCACACACCCGTCCGTAAAGGGGAGCGTCTTTCGGTCCGGTGGTACCTGTAGAGGTGGTCTGTTGTTCAAACAGCGTTCTGTAGACACAGGTGGGCCCTGGAGTATACACAACACTGTCTGCACCTGTTTTCCTGTCTGCCTCCATTCTGTTAGGCGGATTTATTATTAAACCTTACGCTTTAATTTTGCAGTCTGCCTTCATCTCTTGAGAAAGCTGCTGCTTCTGTCTGAACAGGCATGAAGCTCATTCAATTCCTAATTGAGCTGCACAAGAATTGTCAGCTTGGTATTGCAGAAAGTAAGGCAACTATATTCTCTTATTCAGGACGACTGTGGCTCCGTCTGTTAAGGTTCTCTTAGATTCGAATCGATTTGATTGCACCCCGCTGGTCTATCCTGAACTCTGTAGAATGCTATCGGCAAGTTGTTGTTTTTTTGCGCGTGTGTGTGTGTGGTTTGTCGGGATCTTCTGTCTGTAATGCAGCCTCTCGGCTCCCATTAAAATCATTGTCATAATGACGGGCTTTGTGAAGAACACTCGAGAAGAGGGTTTGTGTGTTTGCGCATGCTAAAGTGTTCTGGTGTGGCCAGAACGTGAAGCTCAATTGGTCATGCTCTGTCTTTTTTTTGAGAGACAGAATTGCCAAGAGCTGATGGAAGTGGCTGAAGCACAAAGCCTGTATAACCCTACAAATTTTTCATTCATCTCCTGAAAATGACCACACTGCTCAGCGCAGCGCCTCGTCACCATGACAACCCGGGAACTTTCCGCTTTAAGAGAGAATGAGGAGTTTCTATTAAACACCGCTTCCAATTTTCACACGAGCCGAATGAAATCGCCGCGTTTCGCCAAAGCTATGACGGCGAGCTCCTCATCAGTCTTCTGAAATACATTCACGCTGCATTTCTGATTCGTTTAAACGCAGCAGTTTAAAGTCATTTCGGAGGTATTTTTAAAGCCTCTCTTGACCCGTAACCGAAGCAGTGTCCTCTTTTGAACACGCATGAGACGGGACGAGGTCTAAGCAGAGACACCAGCGTGCAATCACTGGTTAACCGCTGCTGCGCTTGTGATTTTTCATTTGTTTTTGTGCCTGAAATGGAAATTAAATTCATCCAACAGAAAAGACAAATGCATCCAAGACTTGAAAGACACTGTTTCTGGTTGCGGTCACTGTCTCTTTGTAAGGATTATACTTCTGTAAACCCGAAAGAATTCACTAGACTTGCTCCAGAGGGAAACAAACGGGAGGTCTTTTTGGCTGGTATGAAAAAAAAAAAAAAGAAAAAGGGAGTGCTTATTTTGGTAATGTTGCTTAGTGCACATCTAAAAAAAATGCCATTCACTAGGGGTTTTGCGGCAAATTTCCATGGAGTTTTTTTTTTCCCTTTCTTCTCTCTCTTTCTCTCTCTCTCTCTCTCTCTATGTTAGAGCTTTCTTGTTAGCAGTGTTGGCAGCTCTGTATCTAGTGCCTGAGCTCATTTCTGGCCTGGAAAATGTAAACAGGAGCCTGAAGTGAAGAAATTAAAGCCATTGCAGTGTTGCAAATCACACATACTATATCTTGAAAACGCAAGGGTACCTACAGTATATCTGTCACAGCATCTAGCATTTTCAATGAATATAGTGCTTTCTCCCTTGAGTCGGGCGTGGCTATACGACAGAGCCAATCAACGTGATTGTTTATTTATGGTAAACTGAGTATGCACAAGACACCGAAACGACCGTGATGCACCTACAAGCTCCCTACGAGACCAAACTTTACGATTTTACACTTTTTCCATTTCTCATCTGTGATTCTCTCTCCCATTACTGATCAGGGAGTGTATTTGGCTGACGATGGAAGAGGTACTGCTTAGCGCAAACTTAGTGTGTATTTAAAATTCGGTACAAAATATAAAACTACCAATTAGTAAAAACAGGGAGATAAACCTTGGTGAATGTGTTTGAGTTGAGATTAAATGAAAAGGTAAGTGTTAAAGGGGTGCAAATTTGGTAATGTAATTATAAGGTTAAAAGTATAATCAGTTTAGTGTAGGTGAGAATTAGTCCTTATTAAGGAACTGTCTTTAAATATCTTATTCTGAAAATTAACAACTTTGCGCCTGAGGAGGAGAGGGAGCGGTACTGGATGCGTGCAGAGTGCCGTGTTACTTTACCGCCACAACGTCCTTAAAAACCATCCTGTACAGTAGCTTGTGAAGTCGGGGTGCCACTCTGACCGCAGCGCTTTGTGTTCAGAGCATTAACAGTGTGAGGATGTTGTGCAGCTTGTAACAGATAGTCTTTGCAGGGTACACGCTGTAGCATGAGTGTAGAAGTTTGTTGTCGAAGGCAATTTTGTAATTAGCTTAGTGTCCACTTGAGATCACTGCTGATAGTGACTCTCGGGTCTGTGAAGCTGCTGAAGCGCACCATAGCATCCCCTCTGATGTGTGAATGGATGTGTAGTCTGCTTCCTGGAACATGAAATCAGTGGCCAGACTTCTTGACTCTTGCTGAGAGCCAAATAGAGAGGCGAATGATTGTCCTGACACCACTTAGATCTTCTTCCTTGAAGTCTCGCTAGATCAGGTCTGTTATGAGCGTGTCATCTGCATACTCGACGGTGGTTAGAGCCTTTCATGTAGATCATGTAGTAATAAAGGCCTGAGGAGAAGCATGTCGGCTTTCCAAATAGTGTAAAAGAAGGACTTTGTAGAATAGAGGCACTGGATCTAATGTCGACTTTAACGTTTCAGACCCGAATAATGATTCCACTCTTTCTCTTTTGTGTCACATTTCAGCAAGCAGCATGGAGAAGGTCATCGCCATGTACGGCGACACCATCAAGGTGCCTTGCAACAACGGCGACAACAAGCCAGAAGATCTGATGTTCACCAAATGGAAACACGTAAGTGCTCTCCTTGTCTGAATTCGTCAGTTCTGGATCACCGGTGTCCCGCTGTCATGTCTCAGCAAAAACCAACAACATCGTTGAAGTGTGAAGAGATGAATAAGCGGTTTACACAGACCTGTACGCTGTTACAGAGCCCCAAAAATGCTGTTCTGCTGACAGAGTATTATAAGTCAGCTCAGGACAGAGTCAGTGAAGGAGCCCGGTGTATGACAGATTGGTAATAGTCATGCTTTTATGTTATTCTCTTTAGTCAAGTGAGAACGGCACTTCAGGAGACATCTTGGTGAAGCAGGCGCAGAAGGATGAAGCAAAGATCACAGCCACAGACATCTATAAGTCCCGTACTAGCATCGGGTCTGACTCCAGCCTGCAGATCAGCCATGCGGTGCTCGATGACCAGAGAATCTTCACCTGCATGGTGGTCTCCATGTCTAATCTCAACGAATACCCTGTTGAAGTTGAAGTGCACAGTGAGTACAGCTTTCTAAATGTACATGCATAAAGAATAATTTTCAGTTACAGTAATAATAACTCTTCCACTGGCAGAAAGAGAAAATCAATGTAGTATTTTCTTAAGAACTTAAGATGTATAGTGCCGAAGGAAGTTTTTTGTTACATTTGTTATGACACTTGCAATTGAGCTCTGATGCATCCTACTCTTATCAGTTGTCCTTGAGATGCATCTACAACTTTATTGGAGTCTACATTGGTCAAATTGTATTTGTTGGACATAATTAGGAAAGGCATACACATCTGTCTATACAGTATATAATGTCTCACAGTTGATGTCAGAGTGAACTGAAGTAAAGCCATGAGGTCGAGAGAATTATCTCAATCCTGCGAGACAGAATTGTGTCAACACACAATACAAGAAACCTTCCGCACAAGAGCACACTAGCCTCCATCATTCTCAAATGGAAGAGATTTGGAACAACCGACAGATCTGGCCGCCCAGCCAGATGAAGGGCTTTGGCCATAGAGGTAACCAAGAACCCAAGGGTCACTATAAATGAGATCAAGAGTACCTTTGTGGAGTTGAGAGAGCATTACAGAAGGACACCAATCGCTGCATCTCTCCACCAATCAGGTCTATATGGTAGAGTGGCCAGACTGAAGACATTCCTCAGAGAAAGGCACAGCCTGCTGCGAGTTTGTCAAAAAGCATCTGAAGGGCTAAATCCCTCTGGTCTGATGACACAAAGATTGAACTATTTGGAATCAGGAAATCAGGCACTGATCATCACCTTATTAAAACCATCCCCACAGACAAACACGGTGGTGGCTTCATCATGCTGTGTGGATGTGTGGTTTTCTGCGACTGGGACTGGTAGACTAGTCAGTAATGAGAGAAAAATAGAGCACTATTTTTCAATAGAGCTATCCTGAGTAAAAACCTTCTCCAGAGCGCTCATGATATTAGGCTAGGGCGATGGTTTACATTTCAACAAGGCGACAAAAGCATACTGACAAGGAAACACAGGCTTGGCTTTTGTCCAACTCTGTGAACATCCTGGAGCTGAACACAATAAAGCGTCCCTGAAGAGACCTGAAAATGGCTGCGCATTGACGCCGCCCATCCAGCCTGTCCGAGCTTAACGAATGGAATAAACTTTCAAAGGAATGGTGTGCTAAGCTTGTAGCATCACTCCCAACCCCGACTTGGGTCTGTCATTGCCGCCAAAGGTGCTTTAACCGAGCACTTAATGACGGGTCAAAATGTGGAAAACTTGAAAGGGTTTGAAAACTTTGTCAGCATTACAGTATACAGCTGGCTTGGGGCATACGCTTGCCACTGTGGACAAGTAAAATGCTTCTAAAGTTCTAAGAGGTAACATGCCAAGTTGCAGAGTCAGTGTCACTGATGTGCTAAGAATGATTCACCAGTGTAATAACAACTTGTCACTAGTGGTCCCATTGAACTGATGGACGGGTTAAAAGGGAAGCCGACAAATTGTGCATAGCTGCAGATAGACTCCAGTTCAGTAATTATATAGCTGGATAGTGACCTAAAATGGGACCTAGGTATCGCCAGTAAAATAGCCATTGTAGCCTGAGTGGGTAAAAGGTACGTACATTTGTATTGTGTGAATTGTGATGTGGAGTGTCAGTGAATTCGTCCTTTTATAATTCTCAGAGAGACCATCAGCACCTGAATTCAGGAACAAAGCGAGTCGGCTGGATGACGGCAAACTGACGCCGGTGAGTGCTTTAAAGTGGTGCCCTTCAGGAGCTGTGTTAGCTGGCATTATGTGAAACAAAACAATTACAACCCTGCATTAAATCTTGCAAGAATTTTTTTATATCCACCAGCCATGAACATAAAACACACCTGCATGGCATCGTCCTATCTGGTAGCTCAGGGTAAATTAAAGGCACATCAGCATGCGTAAATACACACACATATACTGCAGACAACATAGATCGTCTTAATAGAAGTAGTTCTGTTCCTGAGGTGATGTTCCTCTACAGAAAACCAGAAAGCTAAGGCGGCAGCACAAAACGGCAGCTTGGGGATGCTCTGAACCACACAATAAGGGGAAAAAAAGTGGCATTACTTTATGATGGTAGTAAAAAGGGATTAGTACCCTATACAGGCTCAGCTCAACTCTCTAGGCTGGGTTCCATGGGGAAGCTGTTGTACTGTATGGGCTCAGATCTAAGGTCAGCTTGATCTTCAGAGGAATGTATGCGTTTTAAGGAGAGCGGACAATAGAGGGCAGGTAGGACTGATTTTTATTTTTTTTATTTCTTTTTGATGGCCACCTACTGAGATCTGTCATGTTTTAAGCACAACAACTTTGTGTACAAAGGTAGAAAAAGGGCAAGTGCTCAACCTCGGGGCGGTTTATGGTAAAAAACATTTAGCATGTCTGATGCTAAAGCTTAACACAGGACGACGGAGGAGAGAGGAAGAGAAGTAGGGTATAGACTGACTATAAACAACAGGGTCTAAGGTAGAATTGGCCATATTCAGATGCTTGTGTGTGTATTCAGCATGAGCCATTACAGCCTTGTTCTGTTGCATGTTTGTGACTGCACTGTCAGGAGGTACTTCAGCAGTCTTTCAAGTCTAGAATCTAAATCTAAAATTAAGAACTTCAAAGGGTGTTCAAGTCTCAGACCAGGGCTTTTGATTGTGCAGAATAACAGAACACAGTTATGAGAGTAAAAACTACATTTATTCTTGTATATAATTTCCCACACCAATGCACTTTCCCCAGCGTTTCACTAGTGCTCGCATACCATCAAGGTAGAAAGTTTTCACAGTACGCCGGAGTCATGAACACTTCATATCTGAAATTATGGCCTTCCAGGAACTCATTTAATGGCCCAAACAGGTGGAAATGGCTTGGAGCGAGGCCAGGACCGTACAGGGACATGGCAACAGGGATGTGACAGCCCTCGGCTAGGTTTACATTACAAGCCGCATTCAATTAAATTTTTTTAATCAGATTGGATTTGCATGTCATGATGGTTCATGTTAATAATTACATTTAACTTTTAACTGAATCTAATGTGGACACGTCTGTTTTCTGAAATACATCCATATGCGTAGAGTGCTACATCTTTGCTTTCACCATCTGGGCTAAAACAAATTTTTTTTGTCCACTCATTCAGTTCAAACAAATGGGTGGATTTTAGCACAAATATACTAGAGATTCGGCTCGTTTTAGCTGTTTTAGTAGCTATTGCTAGCTCTGCTAATAAACTCCCAGCGAATCCAGTGCGGTGATCTCACTTGACCACGTATTGAACAAAGTATCTGATCTAGCAGCACATATAAAAGTGTCTCAGATCTGATCAGGAAAGCATCCGATTTGTGCGTTCATACTGTCCAGCAATAAAAATCTGATCTATATCACAGTGGGGTAAAAACAGAATCAGAATTCATGCTCAGAATTGAATCAGAATTGAGTCAATTTAGACTGGTAATGTAATGTAAACATAGCCTACGTCTGCAACAAGCATTTAGTACTATATAGTTCTTTCCCCTGTGAGAGCGTACAGTACGTGTTGTGCAGTGGAGTGATAATAGTTAGGAAGCTCTAGCATCTGTTGTTTTTATTAAATGCAGCTCCTGCTCCTCCTGTAATGGAGTTTTTACACATCTATTTTTTTACAGTGCATGAGGAGGAACGATAAATTATATCTTCCTCCCTCCTCTTTGGTTTTTTATTGCGACCATTTCAAAGCTCTACAGAATGGGTCTGATAGTGTAGGGTTACACCGGCCATGACAAACCGAAACTGAGACAGAGTGAGAGAGACAGAGAGAGAGAGAGAGAGAGAGAGAGAGAAAAAGGAAACGCACAATCATACTGTACACACACACACACACACACACACACATACACACACACACACATCCTGATGTCATCATCTTATTCAGTCATCTCAGCAATCATCACTTGGGGGAAATTACCTCCGAGCCCCAACAGCAGCTTTATGACGATTAGCACTTGCAGTCAAAATCACCTAAAGCTACCTTATTTACACGGCAGAGCTACAGAAAGCCCCAGAGTTTCCCTGGCCGAGGAGGCGGCTGAAATCATTTATAGGTGAGGTTACAGTTTAATTTAGGAAACGTCACGTGTCAGGAATCTGTAACTGAAACTCCTAATATAGTATCTGTGTCATACAGGCTGGCTTGTGCGAAGGGAAGAAAATGAGTAACACTTCCTGGATTAAAGATTAGTGAGTGTAGAAGTGGGGAAAGGTTTTGGTTTGATGATCTGGTTACACCTTAAAGATAAATATCCTGTGTGTGTGTGTGTGTGTGTGTGTGTGTGTGTGTGTGTGTGTGTGTGTGTGTGTGTGTGTGTTTCAGCTGGGAGAGTGTGTAGCTATCGGTGCAAACCCCCCAGCAGAAATCGTCTGGGTGAAGAATAACAAGTCACTAGAGGCAGACAACAAGCGTGAGTGTGATATATTCCGTCATTCTCTGTAAGAGAGGAAGCTGTTGTATAAGGAAATATGTGTGGGTGTTATAATAGTCTGTAACAGCGGGTGTGTCCGTGCTGAATATATGACTGGCATGTGGTTTGTTTGTGTGTTTGTGCGAACAGTGATCATTATTAGTGCCTCGATAACGAAGGACTCAGTCACTGGTTTGTCCAGCACCACCTCTCGGTTGCAGTACACAGCAGGGAAACAGGATGCAACCTCAAAGTTTGCATGTGTCGTGAAACACGTGACTGGACCTGACCAAATGTCTACACCTGAAACTTTCAGCATCCACTGTAAGTACAACCCAGCATACACAAACTCCACCTCCCTACACCCCACCCCCCATTCTTTCAAGAATAAATAGACATGTAGATGTCCATAAATCCATAAATCTGCACAAACATATGTGTACAATGTGCAGATGTTTCGTTTTCTGTTTTCTATTTGTCATGAAGTTACATCATCTGAAAGCTTGGACTGCAAAACGAGAACTCCATTTTGCCAGTTTTGAGAAATACGTTTGAGAAGTTTTTTTTTTTTTTTTTTTTCAAAAGAAGCACAAAGCATTTTAAAACAGAATATTTTGTGCATGTTTGCTTTGAGTCACAAGGCTGTTAAAAAGCAAATATGTAAAAAAAATAATAAAATGTCAAAATATGATGGCAAATATGTTGCTGTCATATCACATCGGTTTAGATTTTGCAAAGCACTATAAATCCAGCAAAAAGGTTTTTCTACAAACAATAAATAAGCTTGCTGTTGTATTCATGCCACTGTAACTATGCAATTTAGTATCAGTATTATTTTTGTTAAGCTTTAATTAAAACAAATATAATTTCGTGTTTTCGTCATACTGCTAGGGAATTGCAATGAGGAAAAGTGTTAAAGGGTTTTGCTCACAAAACATTTTTAATTGCAAATATTGTTGAAGATTATAAGAAGGGGGCACTGGTGGCTCAGTGGTAGGTGTTTCACCGGCCATGCCGAAGGCCCGGGTTCGGTTCCCAGCCGGTGCCCAAACCCCAGACACTGGATGCAGTGCCGGTCCATGTGTAGGGTTTTTTTATGTAATGTCATCATTCATGCCATATTCTAAAGATAAAGGAAAATAATTCACTGTCCCCTCGCGCCACCAGGTGTGGGGGCTCAGATCTATATGAGAAGTTTGCATGTTCTTTTCATGCTTTGTGAGTTTGCTACAAGTGCTCCAGTTTCCTCCCACAGTCCAAAGACAGGCACTGTAGGCTGATTGGGGTTTGAAATTGCCCGTAGCGTATGATTGGGTGTGTGAGTGTGAGTGTGTAAGTGATTGGCACCCCATACATGGTGTATAATGCTTTGCCTTGACTTCCCCAGGATAGGCTCCAGCCCCCTTCTGGCCCTATTTAAGCAGTATGGAAAATCAATAGATGGAGTAAAAATACAAAAATTGAGTTTATTGCATTTCACAGTCAAACTGTTCATTTCTCATTTCTTAAAGATGACCAAATATATGTTTTTTTTCTCTCTCCTTTTTTTTTGCAATTGTTTGTTGCACTACTTTACTTTGTCTGTTCATCTTTAAAGATCCTTTCAATTCTTTCTTCTGTCTTGTTATTACATAAACTCTCACACGAAGCTTGACCTGCTACTGTCTGTTATCTGATGTGAAATCAATAAATAATGTTCTGAAAAAATGACATTTATTATACAGTACTGTATAAAGGTCTACACCACCCCTCATTTCTTCTTACCTTGCTTCCGAAGAGCTAGACCTTCTTGTATTTTTAATGGTGTTTTGAGGAATAGTTATCCAGGCTTCCTAAAGGTTTTTTTTACATTTGATTTTGGCTCTCCTTTTCAGTCCAGTCCGTGTACCTGACCAGTTTCAGAAGAATGTTTATTTTTGTTTGTTAGGCCACACAATGACCTATGCATTATTCAAGCATAAAAAAACATCTAAGCTAAGGCCAGCGACTTAAACCAGCGAGAAAGAGATGCAGATCAGGGAGGTGATTAGAGAACTGATGATGCTGAATGCTGAGTGATTGGAAGGGATGAGAGGGGAAATGAGATTGCTGCTGAAGCTGTTGGGTAAAAAAAAAAATTATCTTTAGGACCTTCGCATCCTGGCATAGTAAAAAGAAAATTCCAATTTATTTAATATAATCTACATTATTTAATTTATTATTAAGAAATGATGTGTGTGTCAAGTGCACATTGGATAACATTTCATCTTTTACTGTACATTCACATCAGGTTTATTACACGTTAACCAGTGACTTGGATCATTTACCGCACAAACCAAGGCGGAAGTTCAGTGTTAGTTTGGAGCTGGTGCTCAATTTCAAACCAATTCTTTGTTTTTTTAGACAGCCAAAGCACCGGGCCTCAGATAGAAAAACCGGTTCCATGGCAGCACCAACACCTTGCTGGGGTAGAACAAAGAACGGCTTGTATCAGGGGCTGGGAGCAGGATTACCATGCCCAACTAAAAAGTAGCGACATACACGGATATATACAGTGACATAATGACATGACCCTCTAGCCCAGAAACAAAGCTAGCTCTTATGAGGTTTGCTATTGAACTAGCTTAAAATCAACACTTGCACCAGACATGAACTAGCACCTGGGGTCATATTGAAATTTTGTGGAACTAAATCACCAGTGGTCATAAGAAAATGACACAGAGTGGTATGAAAAATCGAGGCTTGGCTGATTTCTGTCTAACCAAGACTAGCCATATAACTAGCCGTATCACAGTGGGAATATGAACGAGGTTGATGTTGTGCTCTAACATCCTTTTTTCCCTTTTTTCCTTTAGGGAAGAAACTAATAATGACCATGATACCATGATAGAGACAAGGACAGACAACAGATGTGTAACTTGAGTGTAGAGACACGGGGAGGAGTTTTACACAGGGGGTTTTACGTATGATGGATTTTAAGCACCATACGCTGGCACACACTATTTAGTCACACCACATTGTTTTTCTTTGAAGAGATGATACAATGATTCAATATATTAAATAAAAAATGTGTAGTTTGACCGTTTTCTCTAAGATGACATTTATTTAACATTTATGGAAGGAGACTTGAGTGTAAAAGTCAGTAAGTTTCCTGACTTTAATAGTTCCTGTTATTTAATCAATAATAGGAATTATTGAATTCAGTACGTTTCCTGACTTTAATAACGTTCCTGTTATTGATTAAATTATATAGTCTTTTCCTCAACAGGATCTCATTTCTCATCTCTTTTGAAGTTAATGAGACAAAAAAAAAAGGTTTTATGGGTTACATAAAAACCAGGAAGCATAGCTTCCTCTTTCTTGAAGACTGGAGTCATGTGTTTCATAACATCAAGCAGTTAAATAGTGCTCTGTGTCGTTCATTAATACATTTAGAAATGTAATAGTCAGCAAATCCTGGTAAAGGAGGAACCTTTTTAAAACCTTGCTGTTGGGCTCAGATGGCACTGAGTCACTGACCAAAAGGTCGGCTCAGCTTTGTTGGGCCCTTGAGCAAGGCCCTTAAATATGTCTGCTCCAGGGGCGCTGTATCATGACTGAACCTGCGCGTCGACACCAGTTATGCTAGGATATGTGAAGAAAGAATTTCACTGTGTAGTAATGTATGTGACAAATAAAGGCTTATAAATAGGCAAATAAACCCAGCGTCAGCTAGGAGATACACGACACAAACACACAGAAATGGCAAGAAAAATGATTAGCATTGCTGAATGAGCATGAATGAGAAGCCCATGGGGTTGCACTCTGTATCTGAAGCTAAATTTAAAGTTTACGCGATAAAAATCACAGGGACAGCACCAGAGACAGATCCCAATTGCTGAATGTGTCAAGCTGATGCAGCACCTTTTCCACTTTTTCCTCACGCCTTCATGCTCTGTCTGCCTCTATGATCATCCATCTTTCAGACCCCACTGAGAAGGTGAACCTGCAGGTTCTGTCTCCGGGCTCCATTAAGGAAGGCGATGATGTGACACTGAAATGCCAAGCGGACGGAAACCCTCCTCCTACCAGCTTCCACTTCCACATTAAGGTGAGATTGCTTTCCTCACAGATGGCATAAAGAAGACACCCTCAACATGTACCGCCTTCTCTCGCGTTCGCTACCTCTGGGTCCATCTTTTAAAGCGGAGCACGGAAGGTTCAGGCGTCAGTGTGTCATGCATGAACAGCTTAATACTATATAGTCATATAGAGTGTTATGTTTTGCTGGATTTTCTTTTTTTCACCTAAAACAAAAAAGACATTGTCAGAATCTGGAAGATTTGCTGATTTGTTTAAGTGACTTTTAGATCAATTTACAAGAGTTGGCAGGCTTTTGGCCAGTTTCTTTATATCATCTGTTGGTCTTTAAAACTTCCTCTTAATACATTCTACTTTATATTTATAGCACTTCCTATTTTTTCTCTTTTTATTTTGCTGCGACTTCCTTGTTTTTCCCAGTTCCATATTAATAGATTTTTCCGATCCTGTGCGCAGGGTAAGAAGGTCCCAGTAACCAACTCGGACGTCTACAAACTGCCTGGCATAACCCGAGCTGACTCCGGAGAATACAAGTGCTCTCTGATCGACAACGAAAACATGCAGGCTTCAGCGAACATCACCGTCACCTGTACGCATGCAGATTCCTTCTGTTCTTGCTTGGGACTCTTTCTCTTTAACAGATATAAATGAACACATGAGAGACATGTTAATCAAACGTATCTCGTGCATGATAGGAGATCTGGGACACGCTGGACAGTTAGACTTTGTGACTCAGGTTGAGTTAAAGTCAGACTTTCGACACTTTGACATGCAATGCAGTCTTAATTACTCTCCAAAAAGCATGTGTGTTTGCTGGTGTGTGACGTCGCTGTCTCCGGCAATTACGTCTAAATGAGGCATGTAAGGAGTGAGAAAAATGAAAGCTTCCTCCTTGTGTGTCTCCCAAACGGAGCAACAGACAAGCGTTCGCCCTGTTGTCCAGAGATCGCAAGTTTGAATCACGACAATGCCACAGCCAAGTGTGTCTGGGAGTCCAAGAGAGTAAAATTGGCCATGCTGTCAGGGTGGGCGGGATTGCTGACTCATTTTTAAACTATTAACCACAGCAACACCAAGCTCATTTATACGGAAGAAGGATGCTTAGTGCTTTCTTCAAACTGTGTTATGCTGCCAAGTGACACTGCAGAATAAGCGAGCTTTGAATCACCTGTCTTGAAGGAAGCATGGCTTAGCATTCATTCTTGTTGGTTAGTATGACAGGGTAGGTGGGAGGGATTATTGGCCAAGAAAAAATTAGGGAGAAAACGAAATGAAAAAAAAAACAGAAAAAAAAAAAATGCATGCAGGATTTATGCAACAGTTCTGACCTTGTGCATGCATTCGACTGATTCGGCTCTTTCGAAAAACTAAAAGAAGGAAAACATTGACTTTTTTTCTTGCAGAAGCCAAAGCTGGTTTAGGTATAGGTCCGCACGTACAGTACATCGTGTTATTTAGCTCCAGTAATACAGTAAGTCTGTGGAAGGAACCCAAAAAAACCTAATAAAATTACAAATGCTTGGAGAAGGTGAAATTTACTGAACCGATAAGCATGAGAGTTGCACCTGCAGTAAAAAGATACAGTGTGAGGCATCTGTTCTTTGTCTCTCTGTTTCACCCTCAGTCTGTTTTATTGCTGCCGAGAGTAATGGGGCGTTCACATCGCAAAAGCCTGGCTTATACAGTCATGTGTGGCGCTATGAATATTAATATAATAAAACACACAATTAAACAAAAAAGTGTAATATACAGTACAGTATGAACAATAGTAAAGGTGAAGTTTGTAGCATTAAACCCTAGACCTTTAATAATCAGATCGAACCACTGTATGCATTGCATTGCAAAACTACACATTTATATTGCTTCCTTTCATCTCCTCCTGCTCATTACTGCGATTACCATCCGCCAATAAATCCTCTCCCTGTTTCAGATCTGGACCTGAATGTCATTCCCACTGGAAAGATCCAGAAAAAGGTTGGGGAGTCCTTGGAGGTAAAGGTTGACAAGAACTCCTCCAGTGAAGCCACAGTGGTCTGGACTAAGGTGAGAAGCACTATGCTCAAGTTCACCGGTTCACACGCTCTCCATCTGCCAGTGTCACTCAGGTTAAAGCCTGCCGTTTATATGCATATTGTGCTTAATGAGAGACTTGCAGCGGTCAGACATGACCACCTGCCTATTATTGAGTAGATCCCCACGGCTTGTGCAAGCAAAACAGTGATGCACTGTGTGTTCTGACACTTTTCTATCGGAAGCACCATTAATCTTTTCAGCAGTTTGAGCTATAGTATCGCTTCTATTGGATCGGACTAAACCGGCCAGCCTTCACTCCCCATGTGCATCAGTGAGCCTTGGCCACCCATTACGCTGTCGCCAGCTTGCCGGTTTTCCATTTTTGGATTACTTTGGTATGTCCAGACCAGGAACATCTCACAAGAGTTGCAGTTTTGGACTTGCTCTGATCCAGATGTGTAGCCAAAGTCATATAACATATACTGTAAGCTTCAGGGACAAAATGTTCACTTGCTGCCCAATAAATACCACCCACTTCCAGGCACCATTGTAACAAGATATTGTAACTATAGCTTCTGTAACAAGTGCCATATCGTGTTGTCTAGACGTACAGTATGAGTCAGAGCAACTCCAAAACCTCAGATCTTGTCCGGTGATTCCAGTCTGCAGTAGTCCAGCCTTATCGAAATGGTCAAAGGAAGGAAAACTGGTGAACCAGTGACAGGGTCATGCGTGGCCAAGGCTCACTGATGCATGTGGGAGCGAAGGTTGACCCAACAGGAGACCTTAAGAAAAGGGTCATGCTGGTTCCCATAGAAAGGTGTCAGGACACACCAGTGCATCGCTGTTTTCGTGCCAAAAGGGGAGATCTGCTCAGTATTAGGGCGGACGTCATAAAATTATATTTCAGTGTATATAGTGCTTAATTAGAATTAGCATGTGTGTATACTGTACGCGACAGTCATGTGACACCTTGGCCAATTCCATGTATGTAAGCAGCTAAAACATATCACATGTTACAGCCTTGCCCGAATACTGCTGAAGAGCTAAACAGATTTCTCTCCTGCAGAACAACGTCAAGCTGGACAAACTACCCAACTTCAGCTCTCTAACCTACAACAACGCAGGTTTCTACATGTGTGAGGTGTCTGTAGCTGGAATCAAACGCAACGCCAGCTTCAAACTGGATGTGGAAGGTACTGGATCGAAGGGAGCGATCACACTTCACCTACGCGCAGTCACACGGAAGGCGACAACTCGCACCAAAGAAAACAACCGCCATTCACTTAACAGACAGATTATATATACATGCAGATCTAAAAATAAAAAAAGCCTGGAATTATAAGCCCTATTTACTGCTCAAACAAACACCAGTTTAAAGACTATGCAATAGTAATAACTGCACAATTATCTCACCGGAGCCCCTCACCTCTCTTGGACTGTCTTTCTGTCTCTCTCTATCTGTCCTACAGGCGTGCCTGTGATTAAGAGTCTGAGAAAAGAGAGGAGCACAGATGGCAAAGCAAAGGTGCTGGTCTGTGAGGTCGAGGGATCACCGGAGCCTGAAGTGTCCTGGAGTGTCAATGGAACCCATGTAAGTCTCAGCCTTTTGCTTTTCCCATGTAAGTCTCAGCCTCTCTCTCTCTCTCTCTCTCTCTCTCTAGGACATCTTTAGGACTAGAAACCCACGGGAAATATTTTCAGGATCCAATAATCTTCTAAAAATGTTAACACCCTTGACGTCTTTTGGAATAATTTCCCAAAATCCCACACCAAAATCGTATTGAAGACATCATGAAGCCCGAATTAATATAAATCCATGATTAGTCTTACAGACAGTTAGAAAACTGCGGTCAGTGTTATGCTATTATAGAAAAGAAGTGAATAAGTGACTATGAATTATTTACAAAGATAGAAAATGATGTCTATGCATAACAGTGACTAGTGATTATCTGAAAGTTTCTCTCCGAGGGAAGTTATTTTCCTGTCAGTCATGATCGTACATAAATTTCGTGATGAAATCATAATCAATAGCGATTATAACCTGATCCACGTATTACAGCGACCGCGCATAATTTGCATCCGTTCCAAATGACAGAATAAGTGCTGTCATTCCGTCATGCTATATTTAGGATGCGCCGGTTATATGCTGCCAAAGCGAACAGGGCGAGCGCAGTGCCTTCTCAGAAAGAAATGTCTGGCTAAAGTTATTTGGGAAAGGGTTAATATTGCTATAGAGACTGAAGAACAGAGGGAGAGGGTGTTTTAAACTGTCAAAGCTGACTACCTGTCAAAACATTTATTAGCCTTCTACCAAGGTTTGTGTGTAAATGTTTGCATAAGCCAAACCTAATGCACAAATTTCCTCCAGGTTTATTACAAAGCTTCCGGAAGTCTTAGAAAGCCTTTTCTTTGCACTCGCATGCACTGTACTGTACTGGACGTGTTGAATGCCAATCACAGGCAAATTGCTGGCTGTGTGCAAGGCTCAGCTGATTTGGAGTCCATGACGTCCAGGAAATCTCCATAAAAAGCAAAGCTTAATGTCAAAAACAATTTCTCAGAAGTTGAAGTTATGTAAAGTCAGGAGGAAAAGAAAATGGAGGAGATAAACGATCTGCACTTTATTCAGTTGATGGTGGACAGCAGGGAAACTCTGCTACTTTAAAATTCTTTTACAGTCTGATTGGGTCACAGTATTTCCGCATGTCACACTCTGCCTCTACTAAATGTCAATATACCGTACTATATAAGCCACTTTAACTTCACAATGTATATGTCGATGAAGCGTCTCACTCGTACAGGTGCAGATGTCTTGATGTTGAGTCATGTCTATTGGATGTCTTTATTTATTTTGTCTTTTGAAAAAAGTTTTTTTTTTTCTTACTCATCCAAGTAGCATCGTCAGTTGCAACCCCAGGAATTTAACATCAGTTGATTTCTATTGCTAATTTTCATACAATGCAACTTCACCAAGTGTTTACTACATTTCCATGAAGTGGACAGTTCAGATCTTTCCTTCCAGGTGATAATAATGTCCTGGACAGATCTTAACACAGTTATTTTCTTTGCCTGATGCAGGCCAATAATTTGACCCTTCTGAAATTATGACCTTTTTTGGCCAGGTAGTGAATGTAAGTTTTGTTTAATTGATTGAAGCTGGGGGCACGATGGGGTAGTGGTTAGCGCTGTCGCCTTGCACCTCAAGAGTCCGGGTTCGATTCCCGTCTCTGTGTTCATGGAGTTTGCTTGTACTCCCCGTGTTTGGTGGGGGTACTCTGGTTTCCTCCCACAGTCCAAAGACGTCCCGTGAATAGTGTGTGAATGAAGGTGTGCCCTGTGATGGATTGGCACCCTGTCCAGCCTTGTGCCCTAAGTCTCCTGGGATAGGCTCCAGGCTCCCCATGACCCTGAATACAGGATAAAGCGGCATAAATGATGAGTGAGTGAAGTAATTGTTTCTTGTATGAATTTACCAGCCCATTTGTTGTTTTTTTTGTTTTGTTTTTTGTTTTTTTTACAACATTGCTTCAGTTCATTGTCGTTTTTGGGCATTCACTTTTGGCCACAGCTCTGTTATGAACTTGCCACATCATTTCAATTTGGAAGTCTGGAATTTGATTAGACCATTTCAACACCTTGGTTCTTTTATTTTTCAGCCATTATGATGTGGATTTACCGGTGTGCTTTGGATCATTGTCCTGTTGCACGACCAAATTTTGACCCATCTTTAGCTGTGACCTCACATTTGCCTATGTGATTAGACTAATTGGTGTTCCCAAATTGGCCGGAGTGTGTGTGAGTGTGTGTATGACTATGTGCAGGAGTGCCCTGTGATGTACTGGCACCCTCCAGGATGTACCCCGCTCTTGTGCCCTAAGTCTCCTGGGATAGCCTCCACACCCCCTGCGACACTGAATACAGGATAAAGCGTATAGACGATGAGTGAGTGAGTGAGTGATTGACGCTGATCAGATAAAGTTTAACGTTATATTATAAGCTTACATATATATACAGTACAATAAACAGTAGGATATTTTTTTAAAAATTCGTAAATTACAGGATTTTTACATCAAGTGTATGTGGAAATGTTTCTAAAAACTATTTATAGTTGTATCTGTTTCCATCCAGCTTCGGGAATTTTCATCCAGTTTTGTTTCCATCCAGTTTTGTTAGATTACCTAAACCTAATGTTTTTGGACTGTGGGAGGAAACCGGAGCACCCAGACTCTGGAGGTGCAAGGCGACAGAGCTAACCACTACATCATCACGGCACCTAAAACAATAAGTGTTATCTTAAGCGCTCAGACAATTCAAAGTATGGAAACAACCAAAAAAAGCAATAGAACAACAGGAAATCGGACCTGCTGATTAGACTGTATGGGAAACCGTCGAGGCAAGGCCTAAAATTGTGCCGAGCAAAATTTACCAGCGACAAGAGATAAGTAGTAAAGCAAGCAGCTATCCATTCATTATACTGTACCATGTGCAGCGTGTAGTTACAGAAGAAGTGCAGCAGTGTTAGTGCATCAGGCAGCAGCAGGGTGCTCGGGTTCAGTCAGTGCAGAGAAACTCGCTGGAACTTAAGTTTTGTTACAAGCTAAAGGCTCTCTTTGTTCCTGTCCACAGGTAAAAGTACATGTTTAAACATTAGCTCAGTGATATAGAATGTGCGCTCGGGGAGGGAAGGAGAAATGTAGCACCGTGTGATGTGGAGTTAATATTAATTTAGACCTGTGAGTTTGTGTGTGAGACAGCAGCATCACATTTACATAAAAAAACTGCTTAATGAAGTAACTTCAAATTAGTAAAATGAAAATCTAAATACTTAGTAGGCAATTATATCAAACGCTAAAAAAAAAAAAAGATCGAATCATTTCTTTAAGTCGGTTAACTGTGTATACACTATACTATATTATCATATATTAGTGGACACCTGAACATTATGTTTAGACAACATGCCAAGATATTCTAGCAGCACTTGACCTGTGCGACTGTGACGTTTTCGCTTTCCACATACACCCATCAGTCATAACATTCCAACAACTCAAAACATTATGAGCGACATTGTGGGGTGGCTCTGGCTTCTCAGTGCATGACTCCCTGACTGTGGTTTCTTGCATCAGGATGTTAACAGCAGATCCTTTGGGTGCTGTGGGCTGTGGGGCGGGGCCTCCCGGGATCAGACTTGTTCGTCTGGGGTATTCCATGAGTCAACAGTCTCGGACTTTACGTATCAGGTTGTGGTGCAATGGATGTTCTGGTGCCTTTCTGTCATGACCATCATTGACCTTTGCTGTAGCATCAGACCAGACAGGTTGACCTTTTGGCCCTTGCAGGCACTGATCTTGTTTCCAGTTCATGTGGTATTAACACACAGTTATGGCTGATCGGTGTATTTTGTGCATATTGTTTGTGCATTAATAACAGCCTCTTTCAAGCTCCTTGTTGCGAGTGGGACTGTTGCGTCTTTGTTACTGTGTGTTCTTTGTTACATGGTGTACCCCGCTGATCCCCGCTGAACATTCCTGTGTGAATTGCACGGAGGCAGATTTGGGGGTTGCTGTTGCTGTTGTACGTTTAAGCCTTACGTTTAAGAGGTAGAGTAGTCACAGCGGCAAAACGAGATCTGTGCATAAGGGAGAGCTGGCATTGTGGAACATGGGGGTGGGGGCTGGGTGGGGGATGTGTGTTGAGACGTGCAATGTGTGCGTTTTATACAGGAGCTTTATACAACAATAAACAGTAACCATTACAGGAAGAAAAAAAACACTAAAGGAACCGACGCTGTCGTCACAGGGTGAATTGGAATGTTCAGCGGGGTACACCATGGACAGGGTGCCAATCCATCACAAGGCACACACTACGGGCAATTTGGGAACACCAGTTAGTCTAATCTCAGTGTCTTTGGATGTCTTTGGAATACCCAGCATGCAAACTCCATGCACACAGACCCTCAATCCTAGAGGTGCAAGGCGACAGTGCTAACCGCTAAGCCACCATGCCGCCATGGCGAGTAAAAGCAGCAAGTCGAAAGGCTCTTCATTGTGACTTTGATGTCCATGTGGTTTCCAGACAATATAGAGACGTTTATAATATTCCAGAACACCACAGGACCAAGCACATACTTAACCACGTTAATCGTCCTCTCAATGTCAGAGCATGTCCTTCTGATGTCTCCAGTATAACGTCAGGCAGCAGGGTAGGATCCATGTTAGTCGGACTCTTTCTCAGGCTGCTTTTAGCCAAGCAGTATTAGGTTTGTGATTGGTAATCACAAAGCTCCAGTAGAACCACTCACTTAATTCACAAAATCTCACGAATCGGAGACACTGTGACTAATTATCCCCACTCTATGTAAATGCTGTAATGCCCTCGAGGCTGTATTAACCCGATTAAATGTCAATACTAGATTTGACTTCCCATCGGATGCGATTCTGTCTCGTCATCTTCCTCCTCTCTCGCCCAGGTGTCTCGCTTGTGTACAGTGAGCTCCCGCTCGTGCTCAGCCTCATTATCATTTCACAACTGTATAATGAGGCGAGAAATACCTAATGGCTGTTGATGTCGGCTCGGAGAGGACGCATTCAGACTTTTTTCGTGTGCACGTCAGAGGCAGACCGAGCTGCATAATGTGCTGGAGAGCTCTACGTGTGTGTGTGCGTGTGCGTGTGCGTGTGCGTGTGTGTGTGTGTGTGTGTGTGTGTGTGTGTGTGTGTGTGTGTGTGAGAAAGAGAGAGAGCACTGAGCAGTGTTCAACATGAGCTAAGCTGTCATTCTGTCACTCATTATCACATTCAACACCAAGTCAAAGGCAAGCCGTTGCTGCTTAACATTCTAACCCTGTCTTGCCTACTCGTGCACACACACACACACACACACACACACACACACACACACACACACACACACGGACACACAGATGTTTGGAGGAAACGCACAGTAACTCAAAGAGGCCATTTGATCCAACGTCGTGTGCTTTATCCTGCGTTTTAATGTATGTATATATATATATATATATATATATATGTATATATATATATATATATATATATATATATATATATATACATACTATATGGGTATAGCTTATTCTCACATCGAGCCTGTTGAATACAGACGCACACACTAAACACACACCAAACCCAGGAATTTCTGGAATTTTCTATCTCATACAACAGTGTGTATTTGAATGCTGAACAGAAATCTTGTATTACTGTATGAGGTCGGCTCTCCAGACCCCAGTAGGAAAGAACCGGTCCGATACCAAGATCCGGGTTTTATTTCAAAGAGCAGAGCGAGGAGTATACTTGTTTTTCTCGTAAAGCAGTATAGTGATGGCATGAAAGCAGCAAAAGGCTGTGATCTGTTAGGGAGGGGATTTTTAATGTCTGTAATGGCTCTGATGCTGGAGGGGGTTGGTAATTGGAGAGCACGGTGCTGCGTGTGGTTTAATTGCAGGCTGATTATCAGCTCTTAGAAGTTCAGTCACATCGGGTTGTTGCCTGTCTGTCCTTGTGTGTGTGTGTGTGTGTGTGTTTGTGATTTTCATCCACTTTGCCTGTGCATAAAAAAAATAAAAAAACCTGGGTGAGAACACAAATGTTATATCGCCCTCTAGTGGTCATTGTTTAAAACAATTCTCCAGAATTTTTAAACACCCATGGAATCTGCAGCCTGTGTGCAGACGAGAACTGACACGTCTTTCCACCCTGAGAAACCAGCCTACAGGATCACTGACTCAGAATAGACCTTTAAGAAAACGGCACATTAATATGCAACTAAAATACACGGATGTAAAGTATATTAGACCGATTCGACCCGACAACCTCTGGACGCTATAAAAGATCAAACGGTGAAAAATCTGTGCGTGTCTTTTTTTTCTTCTTTTTTTTTTTAAACACTACACTACTAGGTCAGGACTTGTTCAATCCATCACAACGTGTTACACTAAGAAATTAGAAATGAACCGCGTCTGTGTGTTCTCTTACAGAGCCAGAGCCAATACAGCAACGGAGTAATCACTTATAAACTAACTGTGGTGCCCAGTGCGAACCTGACCGTCACCTGCCAGGTCTCTAACAGTCTGGGGACAGTCAGCAAGAACATCGAAGTGCTATCCTGTAAGTATCGAAGGCTCTTGCTGTCTAGGACCGGGTTCATACTAACATACTACAGTAGCTCCTTCTGTCTAATCCCTTTTCTCTTGCTCACACACATGCACAGGTCATAGCAGGTTACTGAGAAGGACATATACAGTACAGTAGAAACGATGGCACTTGAGGAAGGTCAAGCTTTAATTGCTTCAATTTGGTAATACGAGGGCTGTTCAAGTTTAACCGGGAGATTGTCTGTCGAGATTTCTCCGTAATGAAGGAGTAAAACCTGATCGGCATTTACAGAGAACTTGTTACCAACTTGTGGAAGAGACATATGTGCCTGTGAGAACTGTTCTTGTTCTCTACAGGAATTCAGCTGGAAGTGATTGGCGAGTGATTTAGGCCGTTAAAGGAGTTCCTGGGAGGCCAGGGTTTCAGTACGGTCATAGCGCAGTGGCGTTCCTTAATGGTGAAACACTGGGATAAACAATAAATGAATGAAAATGAAAAATTCCTTAAAACTACACCACAGCTTTCGCAGGAAGTAGAAACCGCTTGCATCTTCTACAAAATACTCGTGCTTTATGCGAGCATCGCTTCTTTTTCTTTTGAATTCATGGCTGGTCGGTGCGACGCCACACCCTACTGAAGTGGAATGTGGAGCAGAAGATGTGGAGCAGGACATGGGATTTAAGCAATCATCACACAATCAGTTACACAGTATTTCAGTGTTTATAATCTACTTAAAGTATTAAAGAATACTTCAGTACCTGTAAGAAATATAAATCAGAGCGTAACCTTTAGTGCTGTTGAATCCAGTGAAGAATCACAAAACAAACAAGGCTAATCGCTCTAATTGTGATGTGCAGGTCTAGTGTAAATGTTAGACTGCGTCGTGTATGGATAAAGACTTAGATCCTCGAACCAAGCCAGTCTGGCACCAACAAACAAACGCATGACATGATTAATGCACTGAAGGCGGTCGCTATGCTACACTATGGCTCTGAGTTCTAGACTGTGTGGATAATGTAGAGTAGCAGTGGTTACAGGCTGGATCAGTATAATTGTTTTTTATGCAAGTTTGCTCAGGCTGAATGAAATGAGGCAACGAGCCGCGTTTGGCCTGCAGGGCTCGAGTCTGACACGTGCACTAACCGTGTAACCTGAAGGAGGTCAGAGTATACTGTAATGCATACCTGTGTGTGGAGTGGATGAATGGAAAGGTTTGAGACAAGGTGAATGTACAGAATACATTATGTGTGTGTGTGTTTTGTGCTGAAATCCTCTCTCTCTCTCTCTCTAACACATAGTTATCACATACAGCATGAGTTTTTTTTCCCTTCTCATTCTTCTCCGTTTCGCTTCTCATGATCTGTCTCGGCTCTGGTGTTCTGGATCTGGGGTGCTTGACTCTTCCTTCTGATCTGGTTTTCTGATCTTTCGCCTCTCAGGCCATCACAGCATGCTACTGTAGTACTGTAGACTCCTCTTTACTAAAAGCTAGAATTAAGAAATGACGTGTACAGTTTAATTCTGAATTTGCTTGTTTGTTTTTTTTATTATTATTTAAACAAACCACAGTTTGGTGGTGGGCTCAGTCAGAACCTCTGCCTTTAAAGTTAATTTGATTTCATATCTGATTTCAGTACATCCAGAGAAACCAGATTCCAGATCAGGTAAGACATTGATTTGTTCTGTCGGTCTTATAAGTAGAGTAGATTATTTTTATTTATTACATGAAGTGTCCTGAAAAGCTGGAGCCCAGTTGATCTGAATGGGGTGTCAAGCATCCCGGCGTCAAGACAATCATTTTGTTTTTCATATCACTTTTGCCCTCTAACTATTCATTAATGGTATTTAGTCCGCAGTAGCACCCTAACACCACTGACCGGGTTCTCACGCGTCTGTTCGTCTCCACAGATGATGATGAAGACAAGGCCAAGGTGATCGTGGGTGTGGTGGTGGGTCTCATCGTGGCAGCTGCACTAGTCGGCATCATCTACTGGCTGTACATGAGGAACAGGTATTCAATTCTAATCATTTTAATTTCCTACGTATTGAGATTTTCTTCACTGAAATCCAGATGTGGAGGTGACATGAAGGAAATTTGGCAGGGTTTAGAGGAGGAAAGGAACACATTGTGTTGCGCACATCGGACAATGTGATGCTATTTATCCTTTATATTTTGCTCTTACTATTTTATAGTGAATAATTCCATTCAATTTTATTTGTATAGCGCTTTTAACAAAGCAGCTTTACACAATCAAAAGAAAATTTCTATGAAATGTGAAAAATGTGTACGAATCAAAATGATCAGATTGTCCCTGATGAGCAAGCCAAGGAAAAACTCCCGGAGACGGCAAAAGGAAGAAACCTGGAGAGGGAACCAGACTCAACGGGGAACCCGTCCTCATTTGGGTGATAGCGGATAGCAGGGATTGATCTGCATCATACTGTGTGTTAGACAGCTGGAGGTTCAGTATAACAGTTGATATCTTTAAGTTTATATGGAGTCCAGTTCGTTACTGGAGGCTCAGGTAGACAGTAGAAACCCCTCAAGTCCTCAGAGAACAGCAGTGTGCATCAGCCGAGGCGTCTTCACGGTAAAGTCACCACACACATCCCAAAAACAGACCACACGGGGCATCCAAGCGACGAGATCTCAAACTAGAAGCGCAGCACCTGGACGACTCGGACAGGTCCAGACCCACATTACACACTTTACTGGATCACTGGCAGCTCAGGAGCGACATGTGTAGCTCGACAGGCAGAGACGAGAAGAGAAGGAGAGATAACAGCTGGATATCACAGTCACGTAAATTAATGTATAAGGTGAATGTACTGTATATATTCAGGGACTCCTGCAGGACTAACTGTGACGGCATACAGTAACTAAAAGGGAGCGTCAGAAGGAAACACAGACATGAAGAAAAGGATGAGTCTGGGAGATCTTCAGTGAAGCTGGGGTCGATAGAACATGTGATGCATTTGCTGTAGCAGTGGAGAGGAAGCACAGTATACATGCTACTTTATACCATATGGAGTTTAATAACCAAGAATTTAAGAGCCTTTGATTGGATAATTACTGCAGTGATTAAAACGCAACAAGTTATTTAATCCTCAGTGATGCAGTGAGTAGCTTCGCTTACAACCATTAAGTCACAGCCATGTCAGAAGACACCTCCTGTGGTCATGCGAGAGATGTTTCACAAGGGGCAAGTTCTCATCCCGCATCCAGCAAAGAAAACAACAAAGGAGATCAACAACTAAGAACTGTAAAATGCATTATTATTATTATTATTATTATTATTATTATTATCATTAAGACCTTGTAGGATAGTTTTGAACCATTTGAGTAAGAAATGTGGTCAGTGTGTGAAATTCCCACAAACAGCCTCTAATAAGGAAAGTGGACTCCAGATTAACTTAAACATCTCTCATGTTATACTGAACTTCCAGCCGCCTAACCTGATCAATCCCTGCTATCCGATATCACCCAGATGAGGATGGGTTCCCTGTTGAGTCCGGTTCCTCTCAAGGTTTCTTCCTATTGCCATCTCAGGGAGTTTTCCTTGCCACCGTCGGCCTCGGTGCGCTCGTCATGGACAATATTTTCGTGATTGGAGAACACTTAAACAGTTTAAGCACAGTGTGGCTCCTCACTCCATGGAAAATCTTGTGGGATGTGTTGGAGAAAACTGTACGGTGTATTTCGCCTCTTCTTTCCCAGTACAAGATCGCAGGCAAAAATGAATGCAACTCTGAAATGTCATGAGGCTGTTGAAACAATGCGATCACAAATGTGCACTATAAAAAAGAAAAGGAAAAAAAAACCTAAACGCGGTTTAATGAAATACTAGCCTGTGATAGTTCTTTTTTATGCGTGTGTGTGTGTCTGTGTGTGTGTGTGTGTGTGTGTGTGTGTGTGTGTGTGTGTGTGATGCATAAGCCATGCTTTAACCGAAGGGTCATCATTTCAGACTCTGGTGGTGTGCGTTTTTTTTTATATATATATATATATATATATTGACACAGTGTCAGGATTAAATCAAGTGTGTGTCTTGAAATCAGCGTTTCTCATTATGTTCTGATTGACGCCTAGCGAGTCTTATATAAACACAACCGCTGCTCACAGATGCTCTTGTGGACTCTCAGAATGAAGACTGATATGCATGTGAGGTTGACACAGATTAGAGTCGTTTTTACCTTGGCACTGTCATAACCGTTACACTATTCCCCGCGGTAAATCCAATAAGACGTCATCGTTCACACTCGAATCGTAGACTTTCGAGTCTGTAGGTCTTTATGAGTGCGCAGTTCTGAAGCTCGATTACACACTCTAATCGTTGTGTAATGACCAGTGAACGTTTTTGTAATTTTCAATTTGAAGATGAATGAAGTTCAGACTCATTTCTTTCCCAGAAACAGAAATCACACAGGACTTCACTGACAAATGCGAATGAGGTGAAAAGAGTGAATCAGGCTTTCACCTTATGCACCCTAGTAGCTCTTTATACATGAAATGAAGCGTTATATCCAGTTTAATCAGAAGCTGTTTATTCCACAGCAGCTGCAGCTCTAATGACGTTCCATGACACGTTACATTAATGAAAATTGCCTCTTTAAGGCAGTGTTGGAATATTTGATCTTGTCAGCTCTAAACAAACCCCGTGTGCAGTGATTAGTCTCATATCACTACTGAGCAGTCAGTTTATTAGGTATACCGAGACTGTAAGTAAACAGACACCCTGTGTTGCACAGAATGGATCAGGGTGGAAGGTAAAGCTGATAGCATTAGAGTAACACAGTGATGTTTTTTCCAGACAAGGCACCTGGAAAACGAACGAGAAGGAGACCGGGACCTCGGAGGAGAGCAAGAAGCTGGAGGAGAACAACCATAGACAAGAGCCTTAGAGTGTTACACGGGACCGAGACACAGAGACGGTCAGAATCTATTATGTCTAATTAACTGCTTTTTGTGGAATAGAAAGGTGTGTATACACACACAGTCTTATGCAAATGTTTAGACATCCCTTGGTAAATAACAGTTTTTGGTGATTTTTTTTTTTTATTGAAAAGATATTAACAATTAATGTGTTAAAATATATATATATATATTGTGCATTTTTCCATTGCCAAGAGAGACTGTGTTAAACATCTTTTCAATTAAAAAAATCACTAAAACATTGTTTGTTACATATTATCATATATTATACAGTGTAACATATTAATATATAACTTAACTTTATTATATAACTTATTATATATAACTTGTATTAAAATTAATTATATAATACATTTTATTATACATTATATATAATACATATAATATATTACATATAATATATAATATATATTATATATAATGATACTGTACAAACTACAGTATGTATATTATATATATATATTAATCTGTGTATATAATTAGTATTATAATTATTAGATAAACACTTCATGATGCTAGTTCAACATGTAACAATCACATGTTTAAATCACATAATTTAAATATAAATTATAATTCTTATATATTATATTCCATATATGTTATTCTTTTTATATATATATATATATATATATATATATATATATATATATATATATAATTAATATACATACATCATGCAGTGTTATATATATATATATATATATAGATAGATAGATAGATAGATAGATAGATAGATAGATAGATAGCATGATGCTAAAAGACTGACTAGAGAGAGGCTGACTGACTATCATATAACAATCATCACAGCTATATTTTATTATCAATAGTGTATATTACTGAAAGTTATGTTATGGGAATATATAACACGGATCTACATCTAAATCTTATCTTTTCCCTCTTTCTCTGTGAGGCAGATGAGAGGCCTTGTCACACTGAATGTGCTGTACAACACAACAACATATCCATCATCTGATCGAAGACTCCTGATAGGCTGTCAGGCTGCCTACATGCACATCACGGAACCGCCTGGAATATTTCTAGACAGCCACAAAAACCGTTCCTCCGAGCAAAACCCCAGCACCATGCAAGAGTTAAAACCACCTGTGTTGTAAAAATTTAGTCTGCACTGAAAACTGTGTCTTTTTCATTTTGTTTCATTTGATTTTCTTGTGTTCCTTGTGAATGCTCTTTTTTTTCCCCCTGCCATGTGCGTTGCTGGTGTGCTGGGTTCAGCTATTTCCTCCCTCTCTTTTTAGTAGAAAAACAAAAAAAAATACTGTACACTTTTCAGGCCTTTGTAAATATGTCACTGGTGAGCACAGTCTCTTGGTTAGTGCTGCGATTGCTGTATAATTCAGGTTTAAGTAAGGCAGGATTAAGAGAGCCTGCTGGATTATGGAGAGATGAAGACTTCACTGCTGTTACGCTCTCGTTCTCTGTTTAGATTTATCGCGCTGTTTTCCGCCTCGATCAGTACTCCTTTACTTTGTCGACACACGATATCTCGATTCCCGTCGGTCCAGAAGCAAACTAAATTTCCTCTGAATGATTTCAGACACACTGTATATTGGTAGTAATAGGAACATTATAGTAGTTCAGAGTTCTTGCTCTGTGGGTTTCAGTTATAATTCGATGAGTATTATTAAAACCGGGGCATGTCGTAATGGACCCTTCATTACGCCTTATATTATGTTACTGAAGATCCTAAAGAAGACCGTTCGGAGCCCAGACTACTGGCTAAAACACACTAAACAGGGTGATTACATGGGATAGACACTAAAGTCAATGCGTTACTGTCCAGCTCGAGGGCCAGACGAGCATTACAATCCACCCAGAAATAACACTCATACCATATTTTGCAGCCTTGCACAAAGCCTTAATGCCTACTTTTTATTTGACTATTTATTTCCAGAAAAAAAGAAATGAAGTTTAGTTTCTTTTTGCCAGAGAGAAGGTTCGCCTTGCTTCGATTTCTCGCAGCTTATGTAGGTTGTCCATAAGGCATAGTGCGTTTTTATTCATACACCTCAGCACTCGCTGTATGATGTTTTATGTTTAAGTCCCACACTGTAGTTTTTAGCCTGAGTTTTTAGTCGGAGGCGTTGTTCCGTTAACTGTGGTCTGAAGAAGTTGTAAATATGTCCAGTCTTTGTGTCTTAGCTCATGTTTGGCTATTTATGAGGTTAGCTGCAATTCTGCCTGGGCATTAGTAAGCTATAACTAATAAAAACCCTCAGCCTTCCCATCAACATACACTTATTTATAAAGATGGGAAGCGATTCAGTGACGTATTGCGATTCTTTTTGTGGGTTAAATTTTTTTTTATAATTTTATATTTGTAATTGAGCTGTTGCAGTTCCTCTATAATCCTCCAGGTAGTGCACTCTAAACTACTCAGTCAGGGCAGCCAGCACAGTGTCCTGTGTTAGAAGGGAATTATTTAGTGTACTTTTTTTTTGTTTGTTTGTTTTTTTAGGACTGTAACTCTAAGTCTAAAACAAAAATTATCATTGAATCGGGACATTTATAAAATCATGATATTTACAGAATCGCAATACAAATCGGATGGTCACCTAGGTATCACGGTAATATCGTATCGCGATCCCTCCTTATGTTCACAATGTCCCACTGCAGGATGCAGCTGTCTGGAGAAATGTTAAGATTTAGTTGTTGTTTTTTTCCTTTCCTCACTGGATGTATTTGGGAAATTTTGTCTCATGCATATGTTATTTTAAACCATCAGGGCAGCAGTGAAACCAAAGAGGGTAAATGAGAAGAAGGCCATAAAAGTGTTTGTAAATACCAATTTTTGGTTTTGTACTTTTGTTGAAAATAAAGTGTACATTTTGAAGGTAGTGTTCTGGCTTTTTTTTTTCTTTTTCGTTTCATAAACTACTTTCGTAAGTGTTTTATCAATAACTGCAAAAGTGATTCATCTTATCTGAAAACTCTGGTCATGGTTTTACTAAACACACACACAGAGACCCCAAAATGCCATGCCATGTGTTAACCGCATAGGGCTGAATGTTAAGTCCCCAGATGACTCATTAGCGCTTTCAGTTACCACAAACATTGTGTTTATTTTCATTGGCACCCTTTCTTTATCTTATTCTCAGATAGAATGTGACTCTCAGCTACCATATCAGTAAATGCCATTTCATTTTGCAGATACAAAAAGTCAACCCAGGTCAAGTTAACAAACTGGCTTGTGCAATGGTCATCTATTAACTTTCTAGACAGCTGCCTTACACTAAGCTCAAAATATGATGGAGACATTTGCTTCACTAATGCTAGAAAAATGTCCTTTTCCCTCACAGGATAAATGTCACAGTGTCAAGTAGCACAGCAAAGGAGACGTAAAAGGTGCCTTATCAAGGTCAGGTGTAAAAAAAAAAAATTATATATATAATATATATATACATATACATACACACACACACGTGATGCACCTGAGCAGTGTTTTTCTCCGCTTTGCTGTCTACAATTAGCCAGGTGTTCACATACTTTTGATTGTATAATACATATTACTTATTATGCAATAAATATTTCGTCTACTTCAGGACCGGTAAACATAACGCCACTTAAACATAAAGCCTGATTAAGGCTTTAAGGTATTAATTTGGAATCTGTGTTCTGGAATAAAAGTGTCATGTGGACTGTAACTGAACTGAAAAATATAGTATTTTACTACACATGAGGCAGAATAGAGCCATAAACCCATATCAGTGCTAATGATATATTCAGTTCTGTAAGCATGGGTCTTATTACCATCCCCCCCACCCACCCCTTTTACATTTTTTATTTCCTTGGGCTAAGAATAATAAATGTTAATTTTGAAGGACTCTTCCAAGCAGTTAAGATGTTGCTATTCCAAACGGTTGAGAAGTTTCTCAAATATATTTCAAAACAAAAAAGTTGTGTGGCTAAATTTTGTGGTTGTGCAATCAGCACAAATGTTTCGAGGCATTAGAGCTATGTACTTTATTTCTATTGGTGTACTATAAAGAAATTGAAAAGGCATAGTATTTAAACACAGTAGATTTTTTTTTTTTAGTAAGCATTCCTCAACCACATGGTAGAGATGGCTCAATCAACACATTCAACACTTTTTTTCAATCTGAAATATAGTAACTCAAAATATGCTCTACCAAAAGTTTAGAAAATTTTTTTAAAAGGTTGTTTCATCTGATCATTTTGATTCATACATATTTTCTCACACATTTCATACTTATTTCCATTACTTTCTTTTGATTCTGTAAACCTGCTTTGCAAATAAAATGTAATTAAATGGAATTGAGTCTTAATGTGTTATTGGTCTAACAAATGGCTTGTAGTTTTTTTTGTTTGTTTTTTTATCATGGAGACTAAAAAAAAACCCATGCTTTAAATCAATCTGCTAATACTCACTAGTACATTAGACATATTTTGTAGCTAAGAACTCCATTTCTATTTAATATGTTAATTTTAAAGGATTTATTGTGCTTTAATCAAAATTTGAAAGAGCACACTTTTCGGAACTTCCCCGCTCACCTCTGCATGACAACTACACACCAAAACACAGCACATTAATGTTAATACTGGCTTTTATAAAACATTTTCACAAGAACAGATTGCAAGTTAACATCATTACTGAACAATGAAAATAATCTCAGGATATTTTTTTAACAAAGTATAAATAAATTGCACACATTACATGATCCACAAAGGATTATTCACTGAGAAAGGAATAAAAAAAAACTCATTATTTAAAAGCAAAGAAAACAAAATGTCCCACCCTCTACAGTCCTATCAAAGGCCACTTTGTTTGTGTGGTTCGGAAAGAGGGGAGCGATCTGTTGAGCTGGGGGGGAGAGAGACCAGTGCAAAAACAAAGCTGTAAGTAAGAAAATGTATAAATCTGATATGATAAGCATTCAAAAATAACTGCTCATACCTGGTTTAAACATTTAAACATAACATTTAAAGGATCTCAATCAACAGTTTGAATGGTTAGATGGAGGGAGTGTTACATTAGTTGCTCACTCATCTCTCCAGCTCTGACTACTGCAAGCTATACAAGAAAACAATACACTTGGTTCTTTTGAAGTGATAACATCAGAAATTTATCCAATGTCTGGATAGTCAAAACCAGAGGAAATGATTTCTCTCTGTGCCAGACGACCAGAGCCGTCGGCTGCGACCCGATAGCTTTCATAATGCAACTGTTCGACCGTGAAGAAAATGCTGTTTTACTGATAATGTTTATTTTTAAGGAAGGCGAGCAGCTCCGAGATGTGCCTGCAGATAGCTGATCAGTTCTGGTTATGACCTCAGGGCTTTACACACAGGATGCACGGCTATGAGACTCCTCTCATATATTTGAATGCCTTCTAGGAATGAAGCGCAACAGGAACAAATACATTCAGAGGCCTTTCATTTGGCAGCTAAAGAGAAACATAAAAATGTGGCACATTGATTAAAGCGAAAGAGAAAGCTTGAATGTTCTGATGTACTGTATGTTACAATGAAATTCAAGCCTTAATAGGGATTTGCTGCAGTTTGACCCTGTATGGTACCTCCAATAACTAGGGCACCTTTAAGGCATAACTAATCGTGCTTTATTTTAGGAAATGTAGCTCTGCATGGGAGGGGCAATGTTTTGGCAATCTGTTACAATCCGGTTCATTTTTAGCAGCTCAATGATTCACCCCAGTGTTTTTTGCTCGATCCTGCAATGGTGGCCTGTGAGAACTTTTGTTTTTTTCTTTTTTGTTTGAGAGAAAAGTAACACAGGTACAGATGTGCTACTGAGTCAAATTAATTTTTTTTTTTTTAAAGGTTCAAACAGTTGGGGGCAACTGTGTCAGTGACTGCTCTCGCCACAGGAGTTGCCAATGTTAATTGTCAATGTTCATTTTTGACAAAGAAATATTCTATGAGAGAAAATCGAGACTTGGAGGCAGTTCCTCCATCAAAGCTGAGAGCCAATCGATATTGCATGTTAAGCAAGTATGCTGAATCTTTACAACGGTCATCAATCATTATCAGCCATGCAGTGTACGAGTAGCCTTATGCAGGAATCGATCGGAGTTGATCATGTATTTAAAAAAAATAATAATAAATTTTAAAAGATTTAAAAACTTGTGGTCCACCAGCTACAATCCATTGCATTCATCTTTATCTCTCTCCTTTTCAGGGCATGAAATGGTCTTCATTAAATTCCAAAATGGGAGATAATGTGTCACTGTAAAAGGATGCACTCTACCGTTCTCACTAGTAGAGCTTGTCTTTCTCACAGTTTTTCACTCAGAGGGAGGAACAGTAAAAGTAAAGCACACAGACACACACACAGACACACTCACTCTCTCCCCTCCACTGACCACCATAAAAATTAAAACACAAAAGAATTTAGATAGAACTGTAAAACCACAAAAGTGGGTGTGTGTGTGTGAGTGTGTGTGTGTTAGACTAAGGCTTGCAGCAGCAACAGCACAGCTGGCAGGATAGGCAACAGCAGCCTGCAACAAACTGGCAACATCAACAGTCAGGACAGAGTTCAATTCAATATTCATTTTAATTCAGTCGATTCCAGTCCTTGGATACGCAGCAGTCTGCAACAAAATATGAGCTGTGTGAACAGATTCGCAGCTCCTCTACTGAATGGAGCAAGACAGAGTGGCACTGAGCAGAGAGCAGCAGCAGTATTAAGCCACCACGCGGCACAGCACTGTAAACACAAGGCTTTTTCACAGGTTCCACATTTTGACCCCTTTACTTTCCTCCCCGATCCTGGCTGGGCATCGAGCCCGTGTCTCTCTATCACTGTCCAAGTCACAGACGGATGCCTGCAGTCTGAGCCAGGTCAGTAAAGGAGTCACCCTGCATGCTGCCCGTCTGGCGCCCATGTTGAGTCAGACGGAGAATGGAGGGCATTTGGCTACAAGTTCAGTCTTGGCGCCACCAGGGCAAACTCACGCAAAATGTTGCGTGCCACGTCCACTTTATTCTGTGCGATCAACAGCGCCCTCTTGACGTCGTCGAACGAGTAGCCTTCACCCATCAGCTTGGCGATTTTGGCGTCCACGTTCTCCTGTGAGTACTCGGGCGGTCTCCGGTGCAGGATCTCTGGAGGGGTCTTGCGAGGAAAGGGCTTAGGTGGTCTTGCGGGTGCTCGCGGACAATCTCCGGCTACTGGTGGACAGAAACAAAACCATGCTCCATTAAACAGGTCATAAAGAATAAATGAGGCCAATCAGCTCAGATTCATCCTCAGCTCAGACACACTAAGAGCAGTGCCGAGTCATGGTTAATAATTCAGGAAGGCTGCACTTATCTCTCACTAATGGCTTAACTAACATCCTGACAAAATATAGTACAGGGACATTACACAACCTCTGACAGCACTTTAGTGGTACTATATACATCATATTCAGGAAACTGACAAACAGACCTGGCTAGATTTTAATGACGCCCCACACATGACTAGGGAGAATATCACTATCGGTAAGGTATCAGTAGACATGATTGTTATATTATACCAGTCAGAAGTTTGGACAGACCTTCTATCTCTAATGATTTTTGTTTTGTGATTTATTTTCTACATTCTATAACAATATATTATCCTTACAATATCCTTACATTATCTTTAGAGGAGAACTTAATTTAGACTTGCCAGCCTCAAACATCAATTAACAAACAATGCAAAAAAGAAAAAAAAAACAAGAAAAAAAAAAAGAATTAGAAGCTGTGTCTAAACTTTTGACTGGAAGTGTACATATATAGCCTAAGGCGTTTTCACACTTTTTTGAGTAACCAAGGCTTTAGCAAAACTCCTCAGACACCACAATTGACTGGACTTTTGTGATACTGTTTCATTGTGTGTATATAAGCGCACAACATCCATAAAGCCTTTGGAAATACGGGGAAACCACAGCCTACACTGAGAACACTGGCTGGGATGCTGGTCCTATACAGTGCATCCTCCGAACACATTCAGTCTAATCAATGCACCCGTCATGTTTTATGAGGTAAAAGAAAACTGAACCCAGAGCAAACCCACTGGCAAATGGGAGAAACATGGCAAACTCCCTAGGGACGCTGGAGCTGCACGCAACCATAACTTTATACTTATCACTTTTTCAAGTCGGTCTGTAAATCAGAATAAATTGCCTGTGTAAAAACAAACCTGCAAAGATAATGCCCTTCCCTCAAACCCTGAGATCAATCAGGGCTCCAACAAGAATTCTGTGAGTGTGAAAACGCCCTAAGGCTATGCAATATAATATTATATCATTGATTTATTTTCATACTTGATGTAGGAGGCAGCTGGTCGTACTCTTGCGAGTTTCGGAATATGCTGTCTCCCGTCTGCCTCCGAACAGGCGGTAGAGGAGCAGAACCGCTCAAGACATCCAGGAAGGCATCTAAATTTTAAACACATTAAATAAAAAACATATAAAAACACGTCATGTTATAACCACTATAGTACAATTAAAGTCGATTAAGTGCCACTATGACATTCTTGTTCTCAAAATTTGCTGCAAAAAACAAAAACCTGCCCAAATGGATGCAAAGGGATTTTAGTTAATTCTACACAAATTTGTATAAAAATAAATTACTGATGAAGAGCTCTTTTACAGGAGGTTGTATGAATGTAATTAGTGCTAACAAGAATTAAAAGCCATGATATGATGAAAAATTTTAATAGAAATAAAGCAAAACATAATGAGTGTAATGAAGCCTATTATCATACTTCAGTGCTGTTGAATGCTCCATTCTGAGTCGTCAGAAGCTGTGACTGTCTAAACTGGTACGCATCTGGTGACCAGTAAATCTGCATAGTTTTTATAACAGTACTTTGTTTGCCAAAAGTTGTGGTATGTTGCACAGTGACGTTACCTGAGTTGAGAAGGAAGTGTCCGGATGTGGGCCGAGCAGCTCTGGGGCAGGATGGAGATGATGATGAGGAGGAGGAGGAGGCGTCTGGGAAGCTGTGTCTAACAGGGGGCGGAGGCGGAGGCTGTGACGGAGGAGCTGTGTTAAATGGATCTTCTGCTGGCAGAGCTAGAAAGAACGGGAAAAACAAGTTAATATGCGGATCACAATTTCGCCACTAGATGGCGACATTACAGCTTCACTAACACTGTCCCAGCACATAACTGGCATAAGGAGAAATACACAGCTACAGTCAGGTTAGAATGCAGAATTATTACATCGAGCAAACTGTTCATAATTTTTCATAAATTTTTCATAAATCATAATTATGAAAAATCATAATAAATCACTCATTTTCAGAATTTTCATAGAATAAATCATAATTTTTCCTGTCCATCATGTGTTTAAATACAGGTTGCTTTCATTTCTGAATGAGCAAAACCTTATTAACAACCAGAAATGAAGATTTCCTGAGAAAAAAAACTATTAGCTAGCAAATTAACAAATTATTGTTAAAAAATTATTAATAAAGGCAGCAGACACAGACTTGAGGGTTTTATGAAAAACACTTTAACTGTTGAGAGTCAGAGGCCACAGTCCATGTAAATATGCTAGCAATCCTACTTAAAAAAGCAGTCAATCAGAACACATTTCAACAGGAGGAGCATTGTCATTGGTTACCTTGTGGGGGCAAAAGGATGTCGTAGTCTGCTGGAGTGCGGTTGTTGTGGAGGGGACACTGTATGGCAGGAACTATGCCCGAAACACCTACGTCAAAATCACCTGAGCGAGATGATAAACAGTTACACTTACTTACTGCTACATATGCTAATGAAACAGCACACTGAGCTTGTGCACAGCAACTAATGGTTTTAAAACACAGGGTTTTTACAGTATGTGTTATAGTGAGTAAACAAACATTCTCACTCACTCATTCATACACGCGCACACACTCCCACGCACCAGCATTTCCGACACACAGAGTATACTTGGGCGGGCCGTCCATGATTGATTAGCTAGTAGCACACAGTTCCCTCCCTGACGCACCTCTACCTGTTTATTCTGCTACTGCAAGAGCAAGAGCAGTGCACTGAGAGGTAGTACATTTATACTATACATTTTTGATTTACACATATTTTCTCACACATTTCATACTCATTTCCTTAATCTTCTACTGATTCTGTAAAACGGTGGCCCCGTTTAAAAGGGCTATATAAATAAATATGAATTTAATTTAATTGAAATGCAACAGATGCCAACTGCAGTATAAAGTATAAAAAGGGCGACACACAGTTTCACCCGGTGATTGGGCTCTTCTATAGAAAAATAAAAAATAAAAACCTCAAGTGGCATAAATCCATGCCGGCAACACAGCACTGGTAAAAAAACAAACAAACAAAAAAAAAAAAAACAAGAAAAACAACATAGCTGTTTATACAGAAGTGCTGCCAGTGTGTGTGGATGGTGGTACACTTCAGACATCAAACTGTGTATTTGGGTGTTCTGATAAGTCATGTAGAACCAAAGTTATTATTACTTTTAAGACGCATAAAATTGTTACTGCTACCAGAATATAGACATGATGTCACAAAAATGTAGAACTCAAAATGTGCATATTATTATTAAATGTGCATTTATCTGTCAGACAACCATAAAACACATGATTTTATGAATCAATACCTGTGTAACAATTTTTTCCATGGTTGTATAATTGGTTAAAATAAAATTCAGTACATTATATTGCTCAGGTCGTACTGAAAAAAAGTGTTAGTCTATATTGCACAATCCTGACCACTATACTCAGAGGGCGTCCCAAAAATGTGTACATACTTCAACAGTTATTATCTATGACCTTTTTTTAAAACTCGAATTGAATTATGGCAGCAATGATTATGATTCCTCTAAAGATGTCAGTAGTCGTAACATTGCTGATGTGATCATGTGACAGTGAAGGCATATATTTGTTTTATGTAAGTGTGTATACAGTACATTTTTGGGCACCACTGTTTTTATTAAAACATAGAAATGCATATAAAAAAAGGCTTAAAAATGCTCTGTTTTTTAAAGGCTACTGTTTCGCTTGCAAGTATATTTCAGACCTGTGGGAAACACTGCACCCACTCACACTCAAACACAAGAGTGTTACCATGCTCTGGAGCTTTCAGCTTCTTCCCTTCTGAGCTCAGATCAGACGAGTTCTCCGCAGACCTGCAGAAAAGACAGTGTTGTGTTAATTTAAACCATCACAGGTCATTTCACTTTCAAGGAACCGCATTGACGATCTTTGTTTACGATGCCAATAATACAAGAATAGGATACATGAAGTATGCACTACTCTAAATACAGGGTGGGCCATTTATATGGATACACATTAGTATATGTGAGGGGGCAAACTTTTCAAGATGGGTGGTGACCATGGTGGCCATTTGGAAGTCGGCCATCTTGGATCCAACTTTTGTTTTTTCAATAGGAAGAGGGTCATGTGACACATCAAACGTATTGGGAATTTCACAAGAAAAACAATGGTGTGCTTGGGTTTAACGTAACTTTATTCTTTCATGAGTTATTTACAAGTTTCTGACCACTTATAAAATGTGTTCAATGTGCTGCCCATTGTGATGGATTGTCAATGCAACCCTCTTCTCCCACTCTTCACACACTGATAGCAACACCGCAGGAGAAATGCCAGCACAGGCTTCCAGTATCCATAGTTTCAGGTGCTGCACATCTCGTATCTTCACACCATAGACAATTGCCTTCAGATGACCCCAAAGATAAAAATCTATGTGGGTCAGATCGGGAGACCTTGGAGGCCATTCAACTGGTCTGACACCAACCCACATTGGATAGATCCCTCCAAGACTGTTGGAACAAAAAAAGTTATGGTATGGTGTGGTATATGGGGTACAAAGATGGTGGGGCCATTCTTCATCAATGGAAACCTCAAGGCCACTGGATATTTGAAATTGCTACATGATGTGTTTCCCTCTTTATGCACTGAAGCTGGCACGTTCCCTGAGTTTTTCCAGCAAGATGGTGCACCACCACATTATGGGTGTCAGGTCCGAGCATTCCTAGATGAACAGTTTCCTGAAAAGTGGATTGGTCGTCGTGGGGCAGTTGAATGGCCCCCAAGGTTTCCCGATCTGACCCCCTTAGAATTTTATCTTTGGGGTCATCTGAAGGCAATTGTCCATGGTGTGAAGATACGAGATGTGCAGCACCTGAAACTACGGATACTGGAAGCCTGTGCTGGCATTTCTCCTGCGGTGTTGCTATCAGTGTGTGAAGAGTGGGAGAAGAGGGCTGCATTGACAATCCATCACAATGGGCAGCACACTGAACACATTTTATAAGTGGTCAGAAACTTGTAAATAACTCATGAAAGAATAAAGTTACGTTAAAACCAAGCACACCATTGTTTTTCTTGTGAAATTCCCAATAAGTTTGATGTGTCACATGACCCTCTTCCTATTGAAAAAAACAAAAACAAAAGTTGGATCCAAGATGGCCGACTTCCAAATGGCCACCATGGTCACCACCCATCTTGAAAAGTTTGCCCCCTCACATATACTAATGTGTCACAAACAGGACGTTAATATCACCAACCATTCCCATTTTATTAAGGTGTATCCATATAAATGGCCCACCCTGTACATTTACAGAGGTTATTACTTAAAATACAATTTCAAATAGCAAGGAGCTTGTTCTTATCAAATGCATACTGAAGGAGAGATGATGTGATGTGTAACTTCATTTTCATTTCATGCACAAGCTACAATTTCCATCCATCAACTTGTGTTTACTAATGAGTTCTTGTTGTTTTTGGTTAAATCATTGGGTTGGCAAAAAAATGTCTAAAATGACCACCAACTAATTATTCTAAGACAAACAAAAAATAAAAAGCATACTAGGTAGTTTGTTTTTGAGTTGCATAAAATAAATACACACACTTCATCTTTCACAGTAGTCAATTGTACAACAAAATACCCTAACCACTTTTTTTTTTGTCAAAACCACACACACACACACACACACACACACACACACACACACACACACACACACACACACACACACACACACACACACACACACACACAGAGAGAGAGAGAATGAAACTGTTGGTTATAAAGGATGTGGTAGCATATAAACAGCAGTCAGTCTTTAGATGGAACTAAAATTACTTTTTTAGAACACTCTTTTTTTTTTTTAACCAATTAGCTCCTGGGGTTTATTAATGAAATGCAGTGTCATTACACCTGAGCAACACTTACCAGGAAGTCTCAGTGTCACTGAAGTCAAGCTCTTTTAAGTTCCCTAAAAGACAGCTGTATCCTGTATATTCATCATACTTTGCATTTTTTTTTTTTTCAGTTTAAAGGTCCTATATGTTACTATTTCAGCATGAAGCTAACAAAGATCTCAGACTTTGTACCAAGTCCCTGTTAGTGAACAGTTAGTAACCTTAACAAATTGGACTTTATATCAACTAAAGCATATTTCCCATTATACAATTGAAATGTCCACCTTAGAGACCACAAATAAAGGTTATCTTTTGAGTCTGGTTGCTTCCTCAGGGAGATTTTAACTCATCACGATTACCTCCAGCTTATTAATTACATACAATATGTTTTAAATTATATCCAGGATTTTCCATCCTGTAAAGCTGCTTTCCAACATCCATTGTTAAAGGCGCTATACAAATACAGTAGGACTGAGGTAAACTGAATTGCTGAGCTGAGCAACACATGTTTACTAAGGTGTTGTAGTGTGTTTGTTATTGTCCGAGTTGTATTTTTAAAGAGCAGAGCTTGTCCAGATATGATGCCCATACTGTATGTGGCTTTAAAACTGAGAATAGAGAACATCTGTTTTAACTAGTGACCAAAAATAGGAGGATTAGATCTCCTCTGTGTGTAAGAATCAAACTGTGAGTTAACTACTGCTCATATTGTACAGTGAGTTTGAGAATTTGTGTATTGAGTATTGTGAATATATATAATAAGTGCATCATGATGTCGCTTAGTGTGTGGGAAGAAATGCGTTTGCATATGTACCTGTTAGGTATGGGGGCAGAGATGCACACAGGAGGCTGCGTGATGCACACAGGATGAGAGGACGGAATCTGATACTCATCTTCTACCCTGTCTGTTATCCGAGATCTCTCCAAGCACATGCTGCTGAATGGGTTCGAAAACCTGCAGCACACATGCACACACAGAAAAACACAAAAACATGACCGTAAGAACTACTCATTATCAGTTCCTAAAATGTCAGTACCCAGCACAATGCTATCACACTTAAACAGAATACTGTAAGCCTCTCATACAACCTCATTAGCAGCAAACACAGAGCCAGCGCTTAATTATGCTGCTTTTGCTCTCTGTGACGTGGTTAGTGTTCTGTGTGAAACACATTTTATTTACCTGAAAGAACTTAAACTGTATAACAGTTTAAAAATGCAATCAAACTATCACAATATTTAATTTTTTTTTTATTTTTTTTTTTACCTTTAATCACTAATTGGGACATCTCATCAATATTTTTGCTTAATTAAATACCTCTGTGTAACTGACTGTTATTTGCGTACCTGTAGCTATTAAAATTGGTTTAAAGAATGATGTAAAGAAAGAAGGGTATCTTTGGCAAATTGCCTGAAATCTATCTGAAATCTTGAATTAACATCTGGTTAAAATTTTAATGCTCTTTATGTCAGGTTATTTTAATGTATGGGTAACACGACCGGAGTTTAATGCAGGTTAAAAATGTGGCATTATGGGTCAGATTTAACATGAACCTAGAGGGAGACATACAGCCTCAGAAAGAGGCTGCACATGGTTCGAGAGGCGCATGCGGTAACGCTTTGTATAATGCAATGTACGATTTCCTTAAGCTATTTTTATGTGGTTTGTCTGATTTTGTACATTTAAACCTGTTCGTCTATTGAGGCAATATTAAGAGACAACTGAAAAATTGATGTACATTATAAACCTCATGTTGTGACCTATTTATACTTGAAACTCCGTACCTACTGGAGTCACTTTATCTGTAGCTGCACCTCAGATCATCTCTAAGCCTATAGTGCACTATATATATATCGCTTTTCTATATTGCACTACGCTTTTATTACCTTAGAGCGTTCCTGTAATCCTGAGCTCGGGTTACTGTCAGTGTAGAGTTTTACATGTTCTTCCCGTGTTCAGCTCTGCGGTTCCACTCACCTCATGTAAAAATAGCAGTTATGTGGACCACTTATGCTAAATTGGCGCTAGGTTTTAACATGGGCTCGTGTCCCATCCGGAGTGTATTCCCTACTCACGCCAGACCCAGGTTGAGAGGCTACTGGGGATTAATAAAGCAATCAATGTACGTTACAGCCCACATACTGAGCGTGAATGAGCATCCAAAACTACTCCTGCTAAAAGTTCAATATGGATGATTGCCATCTTTAAGGCCACACAACAAGGGAACATTCCTGTGAGTACATAGATGAAAACAAGCTGGATGAGAAATGACATCAATGACATTTGCCTGTTTGTGATCGTGTTTGATTAAATAAGTGACGGGATGTTTGCCTTCCGTGACAGAAAAAACTTGTTCATATCTGAAACCTAGACTACTATATCTAAGAATTTGACATCTACAACGCATCGTTGTTACTTAAAACACACAAATACATCGCAAACACAACAGAAAGGAATGTGATGATAAATCAAAGATGTCCGTGGTGCTTGAACACCATCATTCACCGGTGACAAAAAGGTCTTTGCAATGCATTAAACAACACACTCAATCATCTCTTAGCGTTTCAATCTTTCTCTCTCACACGAACACCCACACACAGCTTTTACACCAACTCAGCAAGAGCTCCACTACCACAACTAGGTCCAGTGTTCACCTACATGCACACAATCACCTAGTCCAACAGTCAGAAATAAATACTTTACTGTGCAAAAGTCTTGACCCCCTTCTTATTTCATATATTGCTTCCAAGGAGCCAGACATTCGTGCATTTTTAATGCAGTCTTGAAGAATACTTCTCCAGGCTTCCTAAAGGACTTTGTGTCTCTCATTTTCAGTCCAGTCCCTGTATCAGTTTCAGAGAAATGTTTCCGCTTTGTGAAGCCATACATATGAATCATTCATGCATAAAAAAAACATCTATCCTGAGGCATGAACCAGTGAGAAACAGGTGCGGATGATGACAGATAATCAGGCTGGTGATTAGTATACTGGTGATTCTGAATGCTGAGTGTTTCGAACAGACAAGAGAGGAAATGAGGTTGCTGATGAAGTAAACATCCAATTTTTTTAATTGTACCTTTAGGTAATTTGCAGCTTCTCACAGTAAAATATTTGTTCTCATTTCTTCAATTTAATTAAAAAAAATTTAATTTAGAAATTATTACGAAGAAATAAGAGGAATTCAAGACTTTTGCACAGTACTGTATATAAAAACACGCACTTCTGAACTTCTGAAGTGCAGTGAGCTGTACTTCTGAACCGGTGTGAGGAATCAGATAAAACGAAGGTCGTTCCTTCATAATTTCCTGGTTGAGACACGCGTGCAGATACGCATGCACAAAAACACAGGCCGCTTTTACTTCCATGACCACTAGAGGGCAAAATAAACACAAGGTTAATAAAGAGAGTGTTAGCCACTTCAGCTGTGAATCAGAACAGAGTGGGCATGGTTCATTTCTCAGAAACACTAAGGCGTTTATGGAATTATATTTTCCACCTCTTCAGCATCATTCAGCCAAAGTACTGTTAAAACAGTGACTGTGTGCATGTGTGTCTGTTTTTCCCCCAAGGTGGAAAATTACATCAACAGTCCCAAGTATGTGAGCTGCTCGCTACAAAGAATCTACTATGCCCTGAGCCAGCAGATCAGTGTGCACAGCTGCACTTTAGCCTTTAGCTACTGAACAAAAGCACACACAGGCAAACACACACACATTCAGTGAAGGTTCTGCTGCCATTATCCTTTACTCTATTCAATCACACACTCTACCTTTCCATTGCTATGATATTTAACACATACACTCAAAGAAATCACTCTGTTTTTCACTTCGTATCACTATTATTTCACTCACATAATGCCACCTATTTCAACACAGAAAGCTCCAATGACCACACACACTAAGCTCTTCCTAAGCCTTCTGTCCTCTACTGTGTGTACACAAGTGTATCTGTGTGCAATGAACACAAACAACAAAGCTGGTTGTTTTTGCATAATTGTAGCACGTGTCCAAACAATGGCACGACTGGCACTGACGGAGTGCCGCCCAGACTCGACACGCTCACACGTTAAGCCTAAACATGCCAGCACACATCGATACACATGGCTGATGAGCAAGGAGGCATCGCTACACATGCACACAGGAACAATTGTTTCACAAAGAAAAAAAATAAAAAATAGTCTTGCAAGGAAGACACATCTTGCCTATCCACTAAATGTGCTACTTCTTACACTGAAACAGCCAGGGCACATCTATGCTTCCTAATAAAGTTTCTGTCAAGGTTTGATCAAATTCCCATAGAGGTCGAGTGTGATGACGACAGACACCGTCTGATCATGCGGTGATACGATCCTCTTTTGCCACATGCAGGCGACAACAAATAAGAAGACAAAATGAGATGGCAAGACTAAGAAAATAATAAGAGTGGAGATTGTGTTGGATGCGTGTGCGTGGACGTGTGCGTGCGAGTACGTCTGTTGTGTGTTACATGATTCCAGTGCCTGTTTAAGGAGCCGGTTCCACCAAATTAAGAGCAAAGCTGGATGCAAAATCATTCCATCTAACAGTTTATTATTTGCGATAATTGTATCTCATTCATTATAATTTAAGTTTCATGAAAAACACATGAGGATACCAATACTGTCTGGCTATAAACCTGGTAGTGTAATTACGCAAGCTGGATTGTTGTTGTTCTACCCGTTCGCTTTTCAAATATCCAGACTTAAACTGATTTTACTGTAGGAAAGTGCAAAATGGTACGAGTATGACCGTGTGTGAATGTGTGTCAGAAAAAGAAAGAGTAAGATACCTCTGGTTGTTGGTGCTGGTGAGGGAGGGTGGAGGAGGGGAGTGACGTTGAGGGGGAACATCATACCTCTCAGAGCTTAGCAGGCCGTTAGTGAGCTACAGAGAAACAAGACCAAATTCAGACACAGCTTTCACAGAAACAGAGAAATTATTATCATTTTATTATTATAACCCCTAAAGCTTTCCTTCTTTTTTCAATTGTCTTCACTATTGTCACTATATCTTTGAGTGCAGAACTAAATGCATGTGCTCTATTTATTTATATTTATCTATTATTATTCTATTGCAAACTATTCTATATTTTCTCTTTTTTATTACGTGTTTTTAATTACAACTTTTTATTCTATCTATTCCTGTTATTTTCTTCTGACTTCTGTCTATATTTGACATGGCAAATAAGCACCTTTGAATCTTGACAGAGGGGGGAGGGGGAGATTCCCAGCCACACACTTTGAGAATGCCGCAGTGCCACAGCACCACCTAGAGGTCAATGTGAGTGTGTGTGCGCACACATGTATGTGCGTGCATGTGTGTGGCGAGTGCTGCTCTATTTCACACAGCCTACATCTCATAGGGTGGCTAAAAACAAGATTTATACTAAAATTAGCACTTACTTTTAATAAGTACAAAAAGTTTGATGTACTCCTGTGTGACCCCATCGCATGCTGACTCTCTAGTTGTTTTTCACACACACACACACACACACACACACACACACACACACACACACACACACACACACACACACACACACACACACACACACACACACACACCACAACACACACACACACACACACACACACACACACACACACACACACACACACACACACACACACACACACACACACACACACACACACACACACCTTCCGCCCTGCTGAAATCACATGATTGTGGTCCTGTGGTGATATTTAATGAGAGCCCTAACGCTTTTAAATGTCACCCTGGCAGGAAGAAGACACGTGGCCATCTCTGCCTTATCCTCCCATCCTCTCTTCTGCCCCCTCACCCACAAACACACTTCCTCCCTCAGGATGATGGGCACTAGAGCCCCTATTTAATACATAATCCCCAAATCCCACGGATTTGTGTGTGCACGCGCGTGTGTGTGTGTGTGTGTGTGTGTGTGTGTGTGTGTGTGTGTGTGTGTGTGTGTGTGTGTCAGTCTAGTTAACTCATAAGCCCATAGACTATAGCACATGCTGGCACACCAAAGCTATATTTGTCATCCAACAACTGCACCCTGATGGGTTTGATTCTCCTGCGAGCGCAACAAAGAGATGAAATATGTGGAGAGTGAGATGACAAGTTTCGTCTTTAAATACAAGTAGACATTTCTTGCTCCAGTTCCAGGCTATGTTCTTTTGCACACCACACATGGCTTAAACAGCCTGCAGTGAATATTTCGCCTGTTGCTTGGTAACAGATTTAGGCAATCCTGACTATTGTCTGTTCGAAATAGAAGTGCTAGAGAACTACTGACCAGAAGGTACTGCATGCTCCTGACCTGCTTGGTTCTGAGTCACTCAAGACCTGCAGTGTTATCTGAATGAGGTCAGGTTTCTGCACGGTACCTTTTAAGCAAGTGCTGATAGCAGAATTTCAGATCAGCATCACAAACTAATCATTTGTTAAGGCGAATTACAGTACAGACCAAAAGTTTGGACACATCTTCTCATTCAAAGAGGTTGAATTTGTATTATGGCAAGAAAAAAAGCAGCTAAGTGAAGAAAAAAACGAGTGGCCATCATTACTAGGTCAGTCAGTCCGAAAAATTGGGAAAACTTTGAAAGTGTCCCCAGGTGCAGTCACAAAAACCATCAAGCGCTACAAAGAAACTGGCTCACATGCAGACCGCCCCAGGAAAGGAAGACCAAGAGTCACCTCTGCTGCGGAGGATAAGTTCATCCGAGTCACCAGCCTCAGAAATCGCAGGTTAACAGCAGCTCAGATCAGAGAGCAGGTCAATGCCACACAGAGTTCTAGCAGCAGACACATCTCTAGAACAACTGTTAAGAGGAGACTGTGTGAATCAGGCCTTCATCAGGTAGAATATCTGCTAGGAAACCACTGCTAAGGACAGGCAACAAGCAGAAGAGACTGGTTTGGGCTAAAGAACACAAAGAAAATTGTTTGAAAAGTTGTGTCCAAACTTTTGGTCTGTACTGTATATTACTTTATAGAACAGAAGGACACTACCAGACAAATGTCTGGACAGCTTCTATTGTAATTCCAGAGTCTTTCCTGATTTTTATTTGGTGTCCAAAATATGTAATAATCTTCAGTTAATATTTAGATATGCCTGCCACTTGCGGTCTGTAAAGCCATCATAACGGCTTTATCCTGAGGCTCTAAAACTTCTCTGCAGCAGAGGTAAGTTTTGGTCTTGCTTTCCTTGGATGCTCTTCATGAGAGCAGGTTTCATCATGGTGCTTGGGTTTTGCAAATACACTTGACAAAGCTGTTCTTGAAAGAATTCTTGCAAGTCCTCCACTACAGGTAAACTCATGTAGCCACACTGATTTAAACTGAGTTTTAGGTTGGAACACACCCATTAGTTAGTTAAATTGGACAGATAAAAAAAAAACACGAATTAAGTGAGAAAAAAATTAATCACTAAGTGTGAAATCAATCTCTTATATTGCCTTGCAATTCACTGGGGACAGAGCACAAACACACAGAAGCACATGTGTTACTGTCTGGATAAAACTAGTCACAACATAAAAACATTAGACGCACTGCCGACCATTTCAGTCACCATCTGGAGCCCTGGTATGTGTGGGGTGGTAATTATATGTTGCTGTGCCTGAAGGTGGGCCAAAAAATGGCAAGAAAAACACAAAAGAAAATAAATCTTTGACTATAACATACTTTGAGACAACAACCTTGAAATGCTTGTCTTTATGTTTTTGTAAATCATTCCTGTCTAAGGCAAAGATCATAATTAATGAGGAGTCTATTTAACAAACATGATGGTAAAAACAGTCATTCTGCCTAAACATGAAGATCTTCCTACCTAAGTGTGATTGAGCTACAGCAATAGTTAAATAGACATAAGCCTGATCAACTCGGTTCGCACTTAAATGCCAACTCTCAGGATATCCTCTATGCTGCTACGCTGCGACTGGGCACTCTCTCTTTTCACTTTCTGGTGTAAGGAGACTTAATAAGTAAGAACGCAAGTAATAAATACTATGAGAAATGTATTACTAATGTATACAATAATGTATGTAACTATAAAGAGCAGAACATTTTAAATATTTAATCACGTAAACAGTTTTTCTCTGAATTGAGCAATATTAAATTTAAGAATAAATGGATAAGATGTGAGTATTCGAAAAGTCGTTCTTTAAAATAATAAAAGACTTCAAGACGTGATGTTATTTCTGTTAATTATTTTGCTGTAACACTGAAACATAAATTAGTCTCAGTGTCTGTTTTGTATTGCAGTTTTCCGAAAATCACAAAGGGACTGACGATATTTATGTATTGATAAGGTGTGTCTCACCTTCGTACAGTCCGAGTGTGTATCTGGTCTATATCCGATGGCGCTGCAGCTCAGTGGTCTTCCGTTGAGGTGAGCAGGAGCAACATGGGCAAGTTTGGGTGAGCGCTCCGCTCCTCCTCTGCCCTCTACCAGGTGACTGGTATCTTTTGGGCTCCAGGCGTCTGAGGGCAGCGACAAATCCCGAGGAAGTCCAGAGGAGGACGTGGGTACTGCCAGCCAGGCGGCCCTGCTCTCAGGGGGAATTGGAGGAGGGCGTTCAGGAGGTGGTGGAGGAGGAGGGTCTCTCTGAGGGGGTGGAGGTGCTGGTAGGGGCTTGTCCTGTTTCCTGGAAGCACCAGGTGAGCCCTGGAAAAAGGAGGACAGTATGTAGAAACTATTTTAAGACTCATTCTGTAATATAATGACATGCATTCTTAAAAAATTATAACAGTGCACAACTCGAACCAATAGAACTTGAAAACACACCTTTGGTGAACCGGTGGGGCTGGCGGCAGGTGAGCGGATCACGCCCTTCTGGATGAGGTCGAGACGGGGTGGTACTGGAGGCAGGCCCAGATGCTGAACACCTGCATGATCTGCTAGAGGTTTCCTGCGCTGGCTTACAGGAGAGGAACTGGGAGACATAATGGGGGAGTTCTGGAGCTCTGTACACTGCAGAGCGTAAACAAGAGAAAAAGAAAGAAAATGAGCAAGAGCGGAGAAACAAAAAGAAAGATGCTTTAATTATATTAGAATATTAAACAATATTATTAGAGCCAAGGCATAATTAAAAATGATTGACAATTAATTTTTAGTGTATTCTATTTTTGAATCATTTTATTATCTCTTCATTGTTAACTAAATCAGTCTGGTCCAGAGCTACACGAGAGATTCAATAAAAATGTCACCTATTATATTTGACTACATTTGTAGTCACTGTACAGCATGCTCTTTAATCTGCTAACAGAAGTACGAATTGACTTGCTAATGTCAAGCAGGGTTCCACAGGTCTGGACAAAAGCCAAGGCAGATATCTTTCTCCTTTAAAAGCGGCTGACATTTCTGCCAGTGAGAAACAGGATGTGCTCTTTGAAAGCTGTCTGCTGTAAGAACATAGGTCCGGTTCAAAGTTGCTCACCAGGACAGAGTGACAGATTTGTTTGAAGAGGAGCATGGGAGAAGGACAGAGAGAAAGAGAGAACACTAGATGTGTAATGAGCACAGTGGATACAGATGCCTCCTGCTGTCAGTGCTAGTATAGAAGACATCTTTAAAAAAAATAATAAATTAAGTGGTAGCAGGGTATGAAAGGTAGGATAATAAAGAGATACCCGGATATTTCTACACTAAGGAACTCCGCAAGTCTTGCATTAAATCTTTGTGGTATAGTGAGGTGTAAGCCGAGGCCTGCACCAAGGATCACCTGCGGTCCTGTCCTGTTGATGTAACTAGATTCATACAGCAGTGCTGATGACTACTCAGAAGGTGTCATGATTTTATTTATTTATTTTTTTTAAATAAAAGCATGGTTGTGCCTTCATGGCCATTTATTTCTATTACAATATTTTAACTGTAATCCTTCAGTGCTTTTGTATACAGGATGTGCTTTATAGTAATCTGCTCTTGTAGTTTTTTTTGTTTTTTATTTATTAAAATGTATTTTCTTTGGCTTTGTCTTGAAAACCCAGCAAGTCAAAGACTGTTTATAGCTGCTGTAATGTAATTGAAGAATGGAGTTAACTGGCCTTAGACATTCACACAAATGTAAAAATGAATAGTTAACTACATTAAAGAAATTTGTTGTGGCATAAATATAAAAACAAAGTAACTTTGTATGACATAAAGCAAATCCAGCAAGGTCAGAATAACACCACACTGTGCACTTGAGTATTTTTAAATTACATTTACCTTCCTGATGTTGGTCAGGCCGTTCATCACTAAAGAGTCATCTCGGTCATCGTCGTCATCTAGATCCAACATGGGCGAGTTAAACTGCTCCAGAAAGAAGCACTTGGCGCCTTCATTCCTGGGGTCAAATGGGTCCACAATAATTGGCTCTGTGCCCTTGATCTCGCAGCGACAGAAGGGACAGCCCTGACCATCTGACTCCTGCAGGAAGTCGGAATGTTCCAAATTAACTCTAAAGAACAACACACTCACTCATTCACACATGATTCCAATGCAAATCAAAGTATCTTGAACAGTCTGCAACTCTTTTAGCAGAAACAGACACAGGCATGCACTGATGCATGGACATAATCACACGTGAACGCAAACGCCTCTATAGCGAAGCCTGTCCCAGCAGCTCAAGCTTGCTTATTTGTCTAAAGCTGTAAACAGGGTCCTGCTACATGAGGAAGTGCTTTGCTTGCTGTATCGGAGGCGACACGAGCGGCAATCACCGGCAGCTGCAGAACACATGCTCTTGTTCAGCCCTGATCTACCAGCACCAGCACCTCAGTACTCCTTTTCCTCATTTTGAATCACTGAGTCAGTACCTTACTACGCTTTGAAATAACCCCTTAAAGGATGGATTGGACACTCACAAAAAAAAAAAAAGGAATTCATAATCTCAAGGGCTTCCAAGCCTGGTGACAGATTGCACATGGCAGGAAAAACAGAACATTCATCTTTCATTTCCTCTACTTAAACTCAACGAATCAAAGAGTGTCAATATTTACAAGAACAAAAGATGATTATGGAGGCCATCTGGACGGGGACTTGTGCGACACATCAAAGCACAGGCTGAAAGCTAATACTAATTAGAATTGTGGGAAGAAGGAATGAGAGCTCCATCATCAAGTGCTATTAAAGCCTTTCAGAACGCGAAAGCGAAAATGTCTAACGACAGGGGGTGTTAAAGTGGGGTTCAGCAGCCCTAAGGAGCATGGGGTTTGTGATTTTTTTTTTTCCTCTGGGAAAATGTTTTTGGAAATCACGACCCAGTATTATTAACACTTTCACATTTATGACATAGTAAATAAAAATAAATAGATAAAGTCCCTAAAAGTTAATGGTAAAGCAAGAAATCAAGACAGCATTCTAGAAAAACAGATGTGTTAATGCAACACAGAACAGATAAAAAAAAAAATAATAATAAAAAAAGTGTCACCACTTATGGGTGCACAACCCTATTCCTGTACCTGTTTCACACTCACACTCTCACACACACACACACACACACACACACACACACACACACACACACACACACACACACACACACACACACCAAACACACACACACACACACACACACACACACACACACACACACACACACACACACACACACACACACACACACACACACACACACACACACACAATGCTGTACTGCTGCACACTATTCTCAGCTAAATATAGGCTCTAGTGGTATATCTGGCATATATATAGTACATGTTCTCTCCAGAAAACTATTTATTTTAGAGCTACACATATGTAAAAAATTTGGTGCAGGAAATCACTACATAAAGCCGTATCCCTGAGTCATCATGGAGATTATTATAAACATACACCTGTGTAATTATGTGCACTCAGATAGGCATGTGCACATGAGGAAATCAACAACATGTACATTCTGGTAAATACTTTCACTCATATTTGTGGGTCATGTGGGTCAAGAATGTCAGCAAGGGACTTTCTGTCCTCATTCCCAAGCTGTTAAGGTCTAGTAATATTCCAGGGAAAAAATTCAGTTATGTTACTATATCAGTTGCGATACTTTGACATTCTTGTGTTCATAGTTGTATGCAAGTGCTGTTAAGTCAGAGGCGATCAATGTGAGCATTAACAGTCATTTATACTTTCCAAATAAATTTCTGGCCACCTTGGTTTTATGGTGTGAACTACAGTATATCTAATTAGTCTTTTAATAAGGAGATTTATGCTTAGTAATATATTTAAATGTGGTTTGTTACGTTGTGCTATAATGCCGAAAATCCTGTTTTGTTGCAATGCTGTACCTTTTAACATTTCTTTCGATTTTTTTTTTTTTAATTCCTCTTAGTCGTACAGAACATTATTTCTTTAGGGAAAATTCACTTTGTTATACTGTACGAGTGCAATCCACGGTAGACAATGTGCGTGTGTGTGTGTGATATGTATATATACACTGTATACACGTGTGCATGCACACACTAAGTTAAACCTTGGATTGGGAGCATAATCAAACATAATTCAGTAATATAATAATTTTTCAACATGAAACTCATGTTACTAATATTAGATTCATTACACACAGGCCGATATTTTTCGAATGCTTATTTTGATGATCATGGCTTACAGCTAATGAAAATCTAAAAATACAATGTCCTGGATACATCTGTGCGTGGTGGCTCTTGAACAACTGACTCCCGCTGCAGTCCACTCCTTGTGAATCTCCCCCAAATTCCTGAATAGGCTTCGTTACACAATCCTCTCAAGGCTGCATCCATCCCTTTAGCCTAAGGAACCAGACTGAGGGACCACTTAAAGCCTCAGGAAACCTTCAGGAGTTTTGAGTTAACTAGCTGATTAGTCACATTTTTTTGAGATACTGAATTTTGGGTTTTCATTAGCTGTAAGTCATAATCATCAAAATTAAAAGAAATAAACACATGAAACGTACCCGTTTGTGTGTAGTGAATCAATATAATAGACGAGTTTCACTTTTTGAATTTAATTACTGAAATAAATCAACTGATATTCTAATTGCACACAACATGTATACAGTACCAGTCTTGTACTGGTCGTTTCTACACACGAACAGTCTTTCCTAATGTTTATTTTTATTGAAAAACAATGCTGAGGGCATCCAAAATATGAAAATCTCCTTCAAACAGCTGATCTTGAGATGTGTCTGCTACTTACGCTCTGTAAAGACTTCATAGAGCTAACTGGAGGTGCTGCTAATTGGTGATTGTTTTAGGTTGGTAACTCTAAATAAACTTCTGCGGTAAGTTTTGGTCTTTCCTGTGATGGGCTTCATGAAAGCGAGTTTCATCATGCTGATTGATGGGTTTTGCAAATGCACTTGATAATACTGTTCTTGTATTATTTTTTCTTGTTTTCATACAAACTTACTTCTTTTGATTGTGTAAAGCTGGTTTGCAACAATGTCAATTGTTAAAAGTGCTATGCAAATAAAATTGAATTGAATTGTATTATGATTTAGTTAACCCTAACCATAACCATAGTTTTAGAGTTAGAGTCTAAGAATAGGTCTATCTAACTCTCTAAAACTAGGGTTATGGTTAGAGTTAACAATCATTCTTTGTATTATACTTTAAATCAAATTTGCAAGCTCTGAATAATTATGTATTTTTTCCACCACGGGGAAATCTGTCGAAATACTTGTTTGCTACAATCTCGTGCTTCCTCTACAGATGCGGTATATAAAAATAATTGTCCAGATTGTGCAAGAATTCCTAGAAGTGAGAGCTATGCAGTGCTGAAATGGCAGAAAGTGTAGAATTGTTTGTGTTAGGATAAGCCTGTGGGATAATCCAACGACGCAGCAGACATCCCCAACTGCCTTTCATTTCTGCTTTTGCAGTTCTGTGAAGCTTAACTTCAGAATACAAGCTAACCTACTGATAAGCTTCACTGTGAACATCAAGACCCAAAGTCAAAAAACATAATCAAGTCTCTCACAAGAATCACACTCTTAGCTGAAATACACTTTACATGAAGGCTATGTGGATGTACCTGCCACGCCGTGAGACAGGACGTGCACATCAGGTGTCCGCAGGGCTCGATCTTCACGTCTTTATCATTCTCTGCACAAATTTTGCACAGCTGAAAGGTGGAGCCCATCTCACAATACAGCTCGTATTGCTCCTGTGAAGAAAAAGGTCACGTCAGACAAAAGCCACGAATGCATTTGCATTATGATATGCATGAATGCATGACTGCAAGTGTGCACAAAGGTGCATGACCACACCCACCCAAATCTGTTCCTCACCTGTGTGACTTTAATGTGGTCATGTGGGGTAGGCTCGCACAGGCCGGTCAGGTCAGGGTTATAACTTCGACCGTCAGGAAACAGATAACTGCAGAGGAACAGCCAGCATGAGGTCAATGCATGCAGCAAAAATTAACAAAGCAAATCCACTATGGTGTGCAGCGTGTAGCACATTAAGTCTGCTGCACTCAAAACCTCATGTGTGCAGATAGGATCCCTTTTCCCTGCCAATTCACATTATAGTAACCTCCCTATTCATCTCTCTATCTGATCACAAAAGCCAGCTTCAGCCTGTGGAGTGAGAGAGGAGCAGTCACGCTGCATTAGCCACATTTATACAGCCAATCAGCCAGGGCAGGCTTGAAAATGACAGAATCAGACAAGGAGAAGGAGGAAGACGTGTCTGTTTTGCCAACATCAGCCATCCGAGAAAGCACGAGTATGGCTGTTCAACACTGTGTACCTTTTAAATATGTAATTATTTATGGGCTGAAAACACCATGGTCAGGGATCTTTTGTTACAGAAGCCACTGAACCAGCTTTTTAACAATTGTTAATCTTTGTTAAAAATACTATTTTACAGCATTATGCATTTTAAATCACTAATCATATTCACACTCGTATTCAAAAATACAAATATTATATAACGTTGCTATTTGAAAAATGTTACATATAATATGTTATCAGTGTTACAATTATTTGATCAGTTTTCTAGATGTTAATGGTGGTGCTTACTATTGACTGGACGATTATCGATTACCAGTTGATTTTCTGTGCATTTCGAGCAATTGATTACAAAAAAAAAAGTAATAAAAGGAATAAAAATTCTAAAATGTAAAAAAAAAAAAAAAGCAATATTGCATGTTTTGCGTATCCTCACAATTTGAAAAAAGGCTTCATATAAATCTGCTGTGAAGGGCTTTTTTGAATGGCAAAAGAGTTTTGGAATTTTGCCCTGTTTAGTCACACTGTACTCATTTTCTGGGTGACAAACTTTAAGGTGGGTTTGAAGAGCATTAAAATTTATAATGTCCAATATAAATAATAATAATGCTGGAAATCTAACTAAGATCTGGCAACCCTGGTTAATGTTATCCATTAGCTCTTTAAAAAGCAAGTCTAGACTTTCAAACATCTAAAACCGACTGTGGGCCAGATGACTGTATGGCTACTCTAAAAACCTATAGCATAAGTCAAGCATGACCGACTCCCGTCTTAATATACCCAAGGCTGTGTTTATTAACGGCATTATGTTGCAACAAAACCTATAGTCACAAGCCGTTGCTGTGTGGTTCCCAATCTATGAAGCATGTAATTAATGACTAGCTCATCATACGACATAACGACAATGATGTGAGAAGTGTTGTGTTCGCAGTCTAAGTATGTAGTATATAGAAGGTTGTTCAGAAAGACAGGACTGACAGACACTGCTAAAGCTGACAGGATTGTTTTCAGTTGAAATCGAAGGAAAAACAGAATTCAAAGCAATTTACTTAAAGTTTAAGGGTAAAAATCAAAATGCAAACCTGATAGCTGCCTTAAAAGCAAGCAAGTCAATTTAGCAACATTAGCACTATATCCATTATTAGCACCTATTATCTATAGAAAGTTTCTATGTTTATTATTATGAAAACTCAATGAACGTGTGGTATTTCTGCCTTAGACTCCTGGTTTGTATGCGTGTGTCTCTAAGTAGGTTTCCTCTTGGTTCTCAGGTTTTCTTTCAAAAAAATTAATATAAAGTGGACTGGCTAGGCTCAACTGCTCAAGGTATGCATGTGTGTGTTGTCCTGTGATAGACTGGTGCACAGTTCAGAGCATGTCCTCACTGTCCTCACATTCACTGATCCCAATTGTAGACCAGGACAAACTGCTTAATGAATATGTCATTTCTACCTGGTTTAAAAAATTTAGAGCTATGTTAAGAAATTAATTAGGACCCATAGTGTGGTTTACATCACTTCAGAACTGCAAACACAAACACAACCAAGGAAGAAGTATGAAATTTTATATAAAGCCAATTTAGCAAATTGATAGAGAGAACACGCTCATGTAGGCACTTGAATTCGGTACATGTACAATATGTGACAGTTTATTATGAGTCTGCTTGAAATCTAAACCCAGCATACCCTTTAAGAACTATCTAGCAAATGCACAAACCTCAATTAAGTATCACTTCCTCACTTGTCATTATATGCAGGATTTATTCACACCGAAAGTTCAAAACACTCTAGTTTTTTTTTTTTTTCTTTAGTACTTGGGCTTTATAATATTCTCTCTAGAGTGTTGTGAGTGTGAAATGCAGCACTTACAATCCTTCCCGGCAGCCATCGATGAGTGCTTGGAAAAGCGGTTTGTTGTGGGGGATGGTCTGTAGGATGTTCCCATCACCAGTGACATAGCCGATGGCCCACTGGCCCAGGCGCGTGCAGCTCAGGCGAAAGATATAACTGCAGCAAATAGAGAGAGAGCGAGAGGGGGAAAGAGACATGGAGAGAGCTTAAGAACCAATTTATGCTTCTTATACAGAACTTATTCCTACTTTGCATTCTTAATTAAGGTGTGTCTTCCAGTCAACTTGTGTTAAATAAGTAAGAATTAACACATGCCAATTTGAGCTGTTGTAAATAAATAACCAATGATGGGAAAGTATAATGCAACCTGATGCAAATTGAGTTACAGGTACTGTACTACCACAAAGTAAATTATTGTCATACTTGTCATACAGCAAGTCCCAAAGTTCCTGTTACTACTTCCATCACAGGTTCCCAGCCCTGGTGCAGGAGAACCTTACGCCTTGTGCACTTTAGTGCTTTCCTTCTAGCTCACACACTTCAACTGTAGAGAAGCTGGCATTATCTGATTTTTGGTCACCCAATCTTCTTCCTAATTTAGTAGTGCCCAATTCTTAACCATCTCTTCGGGCACACCCCTATCAGCTACCTGGGTTTCCTTCAAGGCAGGTTAATCAACCAATCCTATCTTTTCGACCGGAAGCGGCATAAGACACTCAGACAAAAGTGCTTCCACTTGGGAGTTCTCAGATGCCCGTGATTGACTAGCGCCAATATGATTGATGCTTTCATGACAGTGTGAATGCGTTTCCCCCATAATTCCACTCTGAACATTTTCTTAGCCTGTTTCTGATTAGACTTGATATCTCAGCCAAGGAATTAGTTGCTACAGCTGGCACTATACTCAGAGTTAATCAACACCTTCTGACCGGTCCGATTTGAGAATTCATTATTTCATGAAATAATGTCAGCAGAGCAAACGATAATGTAAAGTGTTTGTTGCAAAGCTTAATTTTTCAGATTTGCTCAATATCAATTCACCTCTAAGTGCATGGCATGTAAAGATACAACCTAAACACTTAACTAAATAGCCTCTGCTATCAAGTAAGGAAATCAATTTAAAAGCCATAACATCAAAAAACTTGCATTGATTAAAAGCCCTAACTACAGGTAAAACTGAATAGAAGTGCAATTCCATGTATTTACAGTGTAGATTTCTAAATAATACTGCTCCTGTACAAAAATCAAGCATGAGAAGGTGTGTACCTCCATATATCTAAAGCAAAGACAAGACAAACTACACAGAAGCTCTTCGAGGACACCTGTCAATTTGTGGTATTATACGGTGCAAAACTGTAAAGTGGGAGAAAACGTATTGCGCGTTTTCGCTCTGAGCTATTTAAAGAATCCTCTCAATCACCTAGCAACAAACACTCTGAATTTCATTATGATGAATGCATAGGCATGTGACGACGCATCAGGGCACGGCTAAGCCATTCAGCTGTATAATCGATGACTAAAAAACTGCTTAATTGCAAAGAACAATGTCTAAATGAACAACAGGAAAAGGAAGTGTTTGACAAATCAAGACATGTCACATGACTAAATCTATAAACCGACAATGAATCAGGGTGAAATAATAGCACTTGTGGGTTTTAAGTGCCTTATATAAAACAGTGGCATGTACAGTCATAAAATGAAAGTTTTCAGCTACAACTCTCAAATCTGCAAGGAACGTTTAATATTTTTACCTACACACAGCATTAACTAATGATATGTAACATGTTCATTCAGGTAATTATTCATCACAGGGCAGCAGTGCACTGCATTACATTATGCAGATACAAATGAACTGCTTCAGTGAATTTTCATATGCCAGAGAATGTTTAAAAATATGATATGACTTTGGTTGCGATTTCAGTAGTTTATACAGAATGGTGCACAAAAAATATATATATCAAAGAAGGTCAAAGGAGAATGGTCAGGCTGGACGAGGCTGACATGAAGTCTGCAGTAATGCAAATATTGACCCTACAATCATGTTGAGTAGAAAAGACTCTCAAAAAGCACTTTGAAGAATACGAGCTACAACAACAGATGTCTCCAGTCCTGCCAAGGACACGAATCCTTGAATGTAGAACATGTTGTCTGTTTAAAAATTCATGCGATAACTGAGGACGCTTACACTTAATAATAATGGTTTCACTATGATGGCTTTTAACAGCAATTGCTCAAATAGTTTATGAACCGAAATTGCCACAAACAGTCCTCATCATAGCACGCAGTCATATGGTCTCACTACCAGGTATCACTCAAATGAGAAAGAGTTCCCTTTTGAGTCTGGTTCCCCTCAGTGTTCCTTGCTCACTAGCAATTCATACTTGAGATTTTTTTTTCCTGTAAAGCTGCTTTGTGACAATATAGAAATTAATTTAATCTGAACAGAATCGGGCAGCATGGTGTTGTAGTGGTTATCACTGTGGCCTCGCACCTCCGGGGTCAAGGGTTCAATTCCTTCCTCAGGTCTGTGTGCATGGAGTTTGCATGTTCTCCCCATGCTTGGTGGGTTTCCTCTATGTACTTCGGTTTCTGCCCGCAGTCCAAAGACATGTAGATCCGCCTAAATAGAGTATTCAAATTCGCTGTATTGAGTAAGCATATGTGTGCTTGTGTGGCCTGCAATGGATCGGCACCACCTCCAGACCAACAAGTTCCAGTTTGTTCACATGAAGGGAAAAAAACATGATGTGTTCAAGTAGCTACATAAAAGTAATATACTAATAAACATGATTTGACATGTTTAATAGTCTCTAAATCCATATATTATGCATCCAACAACACTAGGGACATTATCAATTTTCTGCCTGGCAGAAAACTACAGTGGCAGGAGATTACACGCAGACAAAGTTTAGGCTGTCTCTTGGTCAAAGCAGGAGATGAAGTGTAGCCTGAATAAACAGCCTACATGACAATGACCTCAATTTGGTTTCCTTTCATTTAACGAAATTACAGAATCCTTTGTTTATCCATGCAGTCTGTGTGCGATGTCAGTAGAATAAACAGCTGTCACCATCAACAGCTGGCAAAAGGGAAAACTGGGAAAACTGAAATACAGCCGGTAATCTAATTCACCCAACCAAACAAACACTTTAACAAAAACTGATCTACGTTACAAACATAAAAGAACAGAAATACTGGGTGCATTCTTTAAGCAAATAGCTCATATACATTAGCTAGAACATGCTAACATGGTGAACAAGGTTAGCCATCTTAAGAATGAGAAGTTGTTGGGGCTCCTGACTGAAAACCGCATGTTCAGATCCCAAACAGCCCAAGCCATCCACTGTAGGAGGACTGACATACTCTCTCACATCCCTGTCATTTACAGACGCACACTATTCAATTGTGGTTTTCTGGGAGCAAGTAGAAGACGGAAGCAAGCAGTTTTCTCCAAAAGTGTTACATTGCTCTGTGGGGCACAACGAGTAGCAGGTTGAAAAGATGCAGTTGCCCAGCTTTAAGTGTCTCAGTGAGAGCATGTGCGAACCTTCACCCAGATGCAGCTGTCGTATGGGAAGCAATAGTTCCTCTTTAATAATTCCAGGTAGGGTCACATTAGTTTGCTTTCATCAAACCCTCTTGAACCTTTCTCCTTGATGAAACTTGTTTAAGTGGAAGCGAAAACTTGGATTAAGTTCACATTACTGACCTGAAGTGACCCGAGGACAATCCGATCAGATCTGAGTCACTTTTTCATGTGGTCCTAGTTCAGATATGTTCAGTACAACAACCACTAAAACTAAAACCTGATTCATGAACTACCGATAGACATCCAAGGAGCAAACTGAGCCAGGGGATAGAACTGGAGTGCTGCTACAGCATGATTTGTTTCACTGAAGATCATTTAAATGCTAGATGTAATAACTGCATCAGTGACTTAGCACTGCCTATGTGCTATTTTCATAATTATAAGCTTGTTACCCTAAAAACAGAATTGAATCATAACATGCCCCCCTCTAACCCAATGGTCTTACATTTTATTTATTTCCCCCTATTCAGTTTGTAAACACCATTTCATTGCCTAAAGCACAGTAGCTGTACAGTCTATAAAGAACTCCCTCTCTTTTTATTGTCTCATCGAATACAGTACGAGTTTATTTCTGCAGTTTGTCTCCATGCCACCAGAATTCAACCCATTCATTGACATGTGATTTAGTTATATTCTGTTTCTATCACACCCTCTGTGCTAGTTAAAGCCTATTTTCATTTTGTTCAGTGTGTAAACCTGTCTAATCTTGTTTACACTGCAGATCATATAATGCTGTGTAAATAATTATACATCACCACGGGATTTCCTATTAATATGATTCTAGATCACTATTCTACAGAAAGTGTTACACACCGGCTTCATAAGAGGTAGCTTTCAGTCTGACAACAAGGAGATCCAACCTTTCGCATTTAATTTACATCGTTCGTGCTGAGCCTGCCTGGGTTGTCGAGAACGCACAGAGCTAATAATCTTACAAATTGTGCCATTTATATCTCGTCTTCATATTATATATTTATCTACACATTATTTAACTTGAACTAATTAAGGTTTGGACGATCAAGATTTGTTTTGCTTAAACAGCGAATGCAGACCAGGCAAACAGAAGCATGTTGAAGTGTTACATTAAACAAGGCTGCATATTCTTCTGCTCTGACAGCAGTATGACTCAGTAAACAAGGAATCTGAATAGAAACAGAATCCCACATGTGTACACGAGCACGGCTTCGTATTTGTGTTCAAGCAACAACGTTGCTCTATAATCTATAATTCAGTTTTTGAGCTGTGTATTGTTCTTCCGAGTACTACAAGCGTCTTGGTTTTAAAAGAGACAGACAGAATGGAAGAAACAAATAAATAAAGAGGTATTATTTGTCTACATACTTTTTAGGCTACCATTATTTGAGCTTAATTAACTGAGCTGAGAAATGCAGCACTGCGGACAGCAGGAGAGTTAAAGCTTCAGGAGGTAGGAGGAGGAGATCTAAGAGCTAAGAGCAACGACGCAGGTTATGAAGCCCGTTCCCTAAAGCCTTGTTAGATGTGCTTCTGAGAACAAGGACGACTTCATTTCTGGAAGATTGAAATGTTCAGCAGGAGACGGTTAGCTGTTTTCATTTGGGGAAGTAAGCAGCCAGTCGAAATGGGTGGGAGATTCATACTGTTGTCTGTTCAAGTCAATCTGCAGCAAGAATCGATAAAATCAAGAGTTGCATCATCATTGTTATGTTAAGCAAAGATGATTATCTCTCCCCCCCCCACCCCCCCAAAAAAAGAAGAAGAAGAAAAAAAAATAAAAGAATCAGCTTTCTGACTGTGATGACACTAAGAAACTTGACTGAAACTACATATGAGTTCCTTTTTCTTTAATATACTTTATTATCATGGACAATCTGACCATTTTAATTCATACATATTTTCTTACACATTAAATACTAATTTTCTTTTAATTCTGAAAAGCTGCTTTGTGACAATGACCACTGTTAAAAGCGCTATACTGATCAAATTGAATTGAATTTAATAATTGTGCTTATGCTGTCCTCTTGCTAACATTAGGTTAGGTAGAGATCGATTTTAATAAGTATGTTAATAAGAACAGTCGATCTGCATACATGTGTCTTCCTAACTGTGCAAGTTTGATTTTCTTGCAAACTGCATGTGATTTTTTTTTTTTTAAGGCTACATGACACAGTGAAACAGACATAAGCCTGATCAAATCCACTGTCAACACGTCTGTGAAGCACATGTGGCAAAGATAAAAGGAAACACCATTTTCTCTTTTGTTACATATTTCTTTAACATATTTCAGGTTGTAAATTTCAACAACAAATAGAAAATGTAGAAGGGGTTTTCCCAGACTGCAACACATTGTTCAAAGGCTGTTCAAGTCAAACTGGGACTTGATGACCTTTCTCTTAAATGAAAGAATAAAAGTGACAGAAGACAGACAGAAGACTTCCATCACAGTACGGTGAATTAGACTAAATCCAGCAGCTCTAGCAGCCCCCCCCCCAAAAAAAATTAGGAAAACTAGTTTTCCTGTCCAGTGTATACATTTTCTTTTATTCTTTGTAAAAACTGTCAGGAGCCGTGATATAGGTTTGCTCTTGTTGCAGACTAGATGCTTCACACCTCTTAGACTGTCTCATCTTAACATCTCATTCTCATTCTCTCATGCTGGAAATACTGGTGTTATCCGTCACTGAGCAGACTCCACGGGAAATTCCACAAAAGACCTGGACTTCCTCCTGAGTCTCGTTCTTTTTAATGGAACCGCACACTCCACTTCAATCTCCCTCAAGATTCTCGTCTCCCGCACTCTTCAGACAAACACCAGAACACACAGACACAACCACAGAAACAAACCCAAAGTGACAAACACATACAGATAGACATACAAAGAAACACCAAAAAAACAAACAAAAAAAAAAACCAGATACACACAAACGCAGAGAGACACACAGGTACTGCAAAAAACATGCAAACATAGAGGAAAAACAGCGACAACCACACACACACACACACAGCTGTTGTTTCCCTTCAGTAGCTCTCAGTATCTGCGTTAGGGGATCAGAAACAGTTCAGCGTGTCCACCTGCTGGCTTCCATTTTCTGCTGTTTGTTTTTCTCATGTAAGTGCACACATGCACCTCAGCCATCTCGCATCCAATCCTACAGCAGCAGCTCCTTCCAACCTAACCCCTAGACTTTATACTTCGTGCTCTGCGTTTAACAATAAATTAACTAGGCACTTCTAAATCCCAGTAATGAGGTAAGTGACTAAAGTCACTAAAGATCATTCATCTATAGAGTGCATTTTCAGTCACATGCAAACATTCCTGACAAGTATTTTTACTTTAAAGACATTCTGAGAACTACTTATTTTAAGGGATGGGGGACATACCCTCATGTATGCGGAGCGTTCAAGTCAAACTGGTACTTTGATTGCACATAAAACTCCCTTTATTTCTCTATATGATCCTCTGGTACACTAATGCACTTATCCCAACATTTCACCTGTGCTTGGATACAATCGAGGTAGAAGGTTTTTTTCAGTGTGCTCTGACTGCCTGTTACACGTGAAAAACACTGGCCTCCCAGGAACTAAACATGTGGAATTGGCTTGGAGCAAGGTCAGGACTGTACGGAGGATGCAATAACTCCCAGCCGAGTTCCTGCAATGTGTAAGGGGTGTCGGTAAATGCTTGTGAGTACAGTTCCCATGGACAGATGTGTCTCTTCCACAAGATGGCAACAAGTTATCTGTGGATTTTCACTGCACTGTGCATTAAGTCTTCTGTAAATGTAAAATCAGCTTTTATGCCTTCATTGACTAGAAATTTCAACAAAAGTCCCAGTTTGACTTGAATGCAGCTCGTTTCATTCGAGTGACAGCTGGTATAAAAAGCAATTATTTTAAAAATGTTTAGTGGGAAGGTTCAGTGTTAGACCCTTAAGGCTTTATTCACACTGCAGGCAAAAACAGACCAAATCAATTATTTTCACTCATACCTGTATGTTACCCAGATGAATTTTTTTTTTTTTTCCTTTCAATATGGAATCTGACCCGTTCCATTCTGATTCGGCCCACTTCCATGTGTGTACTATATCCGATACAGGTCAGATTCTTTTTTGCACTTGGACCCCAGCGTGAACAGACTAATAATGCAGAATGACAACTAGGGAGGATATTAGTGACATGATAGTGTGCAGACGCTCCACCCACTTTTTTCTTCAAGAGAGGAAAGAATATCTGCATAAGGATATCTGCATTGGCTATACATATTTTATTTATTTATTTAAGAGATTGAAGATTCAATCATGAGTAATCAGTCAAAGTTACCAGCAGTACAAAATATTGTAACCTTGAACACATGATGTAACACATTGTTCTTTTGTGTATGCTGGTTGCTTTAGCACATCTGCACAGACTCAGGTCAGCTATAGGTCTCAATGAAAACTTAAATAAAGAGCATATTTAAAAATTAAATCTAATTTGGTCAGTAAATCAGATATGAGCCAATTTTGCCTTTAGTGTAAACGCAGCCTTGGACTTAGACTAAGCCTTGTAAGTGATATATTTAAGTGTTTAAATAAATATAACGTTCAGTTCAGGCAACATGTTTAAATCATCCGTGGTAAATAAATACACTGAAGAGATGGGCGATATAGGGCATAAATCAGGGAAATTCCATTAACACTAGAGATGCTGCTACTGTTTGTCGAGAATGGAGGGTGTCGAGTGGAGAGTGTCAGGGAGAGGAGAGTAGAACAGGGTAGAGAGTCAAGAAGAGGAGAATAAAGAGGAGAGTGGATAGGGGAGAGGAGAGACGAGAGTGTAGAGGAAAGTGCATAGGAGAGATGAGAGTGTAGAGGGGAGATGAGCGTGTAGAGGAGAGTGTAAAAAGTGTGGAGAAGAGTGTAGAAGAGAATGTAGAGGAGAGGAGAGAGTAGAGGAGGATCCGTTTCAGTTCATTTCTTCCCCCACTGTAATTAGCTAACAGATCAGTCCAGCCCTCTCACTCAGCAGCCATCTGCCAGAGAGAACGAAAAAGCAGCTGCTTGACCAGCATGCACCGCAGCATCGATTACAGCTTCCAACTCACACACACACACACACAGACAGAGTTATTTCCCTATAGATCCTCCCCAAACTCTACAGAGTGAGTAATAGCAGTGTTTCTCGGGTCCAGTCATGCACATGCAGTGTTCTTTCAGGTCCCCATTGCTCTCCCATGTCTGACTCATGGTAATGCTAAAGCCACCTTGCTGAGCCTGAACGCCGGTGAAGTATCGAGATGCATCATCACATATAACACATAGATGGAATACAGAGAGCTGTCCGTACCTGCCCGGCTTGTTGATGTACTTCTGCAGTCGCGCCTTCACCTCGTCATACGTCAAGAAGGCCATGTAGCCCGGGTGAGTCACGGCCAAGAAGTTCCAGTTCCTCAAAATCGATCCCCAGGGCTAGACAGAGAGAGAGGAAGAGAAAACGTAAACGGAGAGACATGGGGACGTCTGACTGAGCAGAGTCTGCTGTATTACACGTTGCTGGAATCTGATGCCGAGTGATGGAGGAGGTGCTCAAGGTCCTGCAAGCCAGGTCAAATTTATAGTCATATTTATTCGAAAACATCTGAACCGGTTATTAATGGGGGGGGGGAATGGGTTGAGGGGGAGCAAGCGGTAATGATCAATCAGCAGTGCAGCCTCCTCAAACAAAACTCACGTAATGACTACTGCTTTCTGCCAGAGACCTCCAACAGTGCTGACTCATCATATCCATGCTATTCAGCTCTCATGTTGATCAATAAGCAACCACAAATAATTTCTCTTAAAAAAAATTATTTTTTTTAAAAAGTCACCATTCACTTAACGGGACTTTGTCCTTTAGGCAACATGTGACCTTAAACCAAAGTGGAACTGAGCTGAAAGCCAAGGAGAAGAGGAAAATCCTAGTCACTCTGAGTATGAAGCCACAGACTCGTTTCAGTGCGACTGAGTCTAGGGCTGTACAACATGGCGAAAAAAACTGAACTAAGATTAGTGTTGTGACCAATAAAATAACATATTAAAGACAAAAGAGGACAGAATCATGGCATAGTGGTTAGCACTGTGGCCTCGCACCTCCTGGGTCAGGGTTCGATTCCCACCTCGGTTCTGTGTGTGTGGAGTTTGTGTGTTCTCCCCATGCTTGGTGGGTCTCCTCCGGGTACTCCAGCTTCCTCCCACGGTCCAAAGACATGTACTGTAGATTAGGTTAATTGATGTTCCCAAGTGCGTGTCTGCCTGCGTGTCTGCCTGCGTGTCTGCCTGCGTGTCTGCCTGCGTGTCTGCCTGCGTGTCTGCCTGCGTGTCTGCCTGCGTGTCTGCCTGCGTGTCTGCCTGCGTCTGCCTGCGTGTCTGCCTGCGTGTCTGCCTGCGTGTCTGCCTGCGTGTCTGCCTGCGTGTCTGCCTGCGTGTCTGCCTGCGTGTCTGCCTGCGTGTCTGCCTGCGTGCCTGCCTGCGTGTCTGCCTGCGTGTCTGCCTGCGTGTCTGCCTGCGTGTCTGCCTGCGTGTCTGCCTGCGTGACTGCCTGCGTGACTGCCTGCGTGACTGCCTGCGTGACTGCCTGCGTGACTGCCTGCGTGACTGCCTGCGTGACTGCCTGCGTGACTGCCTGCGTGACTGCCTGCGTGATCTCCTGGCATAAGCTTCAGGATCCAGCGACAGTCTGAGCAGTATAAAAGTCAAATTAATGAATAAATATCTATGCAAATAAATACTTTAAATGTCACGTGTGTGACTCCTTTTTAACAAGGGAACATAGGTCTTAGCTGGGGAGATTTCCAGCTACAATACCACTCTTCACATTCATTCTGGCTTCCTTGACATTCCTTCGGTGTCACTATTATTCCAAACACATTGTTTAAGTATCTTCAGCTTTAAAAGCAAATGCGCTACTGCTCCACTGTCCCTTTGCAGAAGTGGATTATTCCAACTAATGAGAATTTATTTCCCTGAAAGCAGAAATAAGCTAATTGTTTGTGCTTCTCTTTTCCTAGCTTGGAATGATGTTTAAAATAACCTCCCGGTATTACACCATGTTTGAGTACATTTAAGAACAAAAATGGAAAAAGTAATATGCAATATTGGCATCATAGGGCATATTTTTTTGCTTGAGCTGCGGCTGAGTGATCAGGCACGTCTGAGGTCATGCGAAGACAGCCAGGCACAGAAACTGGTAGAAGCGCGATGTGGGTGAGAACAGTGTCCTCTGAGAAGTGTGACGTGAGATTTCTAGCAGGACGGAAATCAATACCATGTCTCGGAGACATGTTTCTGTGCCACGTCAATTTACAGGAATCCGCAGTAAAAAGAGCTGAACTCTGACCACGTGTGCTTCGTCATTACCACACAAAAAGAGCCAAAAGGCCTGAGTGAGAGCGACACACTCGCACACAGAAACCGATGCTATGTGAGAAGAATTGGATGCCACTGGAGGAGAAAAGATTTGTAGACCACAACGATGTTGGCTTAAATCTGGTCAGAAGGTGATGATTTTTTTTTCCCAGCTCTGGTATAGCTGCCATGTGCATCATGGGGTTTATAGAATTGATGCTATAGTTTAAATGCTATAAACCCCTCTGGTAATAACTTGCACAGGGATATATTTTATATTCAAAGACCTTTATTTAGCATTTTTCAAAGGAAGTCTCCATGTCAACATTTGATGCAACACAATGCATTCTTGGTAATTTGATGTGCTTCTTTCATTCATATTAAGCACTTTGGAAGAGGGGTGGTGGGGAAACACTTGTGATATTGGAAGGTAATCTCCTTCAGGGTAATATTGCAACACTTCATCATCGTCGTTCCATCATGCGTTACAGGCACACAGGTAATCAACGTGACCTGTTTTTACTGTCAAGATGACAATCGCATGTGTGACAGAGGGATTCCTCGGTAAGCCACCCACTTCGGAGAGGGAAAGTGAGCGAGAGTGGGGGCGAGTGATAACATCAGAGGTGCTCCCCACTTTTGGAGCCTCACTTTCCATCACCCATGTCTGAAGCAGCACTGTGGTCACTGACTCATACTGAGACATCCCTGGGGTACGTGTTGTGATGGATTTGAAAGTATCTGCAGCGTTTCACGAGGGAGCTAGCCCTTTTTACTAATTGTCAATCCGCCCCCGTGGGGGATTGACAAAGGGAAAGAGAATGACAAAAAAGGGGAGGAGATCCCTTTGTTTCACTTTCACTCTGACTGCAACTCTGCCCTGAGCCTCTGACATTTCGACTGACATTTAAATATTATCCAGATATCATCAGCTCTTTGATATAAATTATGATACAATATGAACTCCGTTTTATTCCCTGCTATAAAAAAAAAAGAAAAAAAGAGCAAGAGAATTTGTCAAAGTATATTGATTGAGAAGAGTACCTGGAACAGACGTGTAAAAATGTCAAACTCAAAGACGGAGATGTAGTCGTTGCAGGTGAGGTCGATCGTGGACTTGAGGGCCATGGCCTCCAGGCCTGAGCTGATGGGATGCATCTCGTGAAGGCACTGACGAAACACTTTCCATGGCACTATTGTCCTGCAGAACACACACACAAACATGTGTGCACACACTTTATTCAACTACTAAAGACTCATTAATAAACCAAGCATGTCTTTCTAGCAAAACAGCGACTGAAAAAAAGAAAAAAAAAATTACATATATCTCAAGTTATTTTTACATTTGACATATGCATGTAGTTCAGAGTGCAAGATGGTCTGACATTTTAACCGACATGTAATCAAGAAACTAAAGCATGAACGAGTGACCATGAAAGTGGAAGAAACTGAGACAAAAACATCTCTCCCACACACTGAACAGTCTCCAGTTGCGCACACAGCTTCTGAGGTAGAGCACCTTACCAACAACATTTATGCGCAGGAACTCACTCGTACACAGCAAGACAGAGTCAAAGTGTGAGACTACTGTATGACGCATATACCAACCCATACCTACTGCAGTCAACAAATAAAGGTCAAAGCACCATCACCTGATGTTGTCAAAGAGGACATGACCATGCATGCAAAGCAACGCTAGAAAGTTTCAGCATGCATGCTTATTTTTAGGGAAAGGAGAGACAGACAAAAATTGTCTGCAAGTATATGTTCCACGCCCACACACACACACGCACACAAGCAGATTAGTAGGAAGTATAGAAGAGTTGCTTGAAGTATTGAATACTTTCATTACAAAAATTATTTTATTACTACAATATGGCAAACAATTCAACACCCTTTCAGTATTGTTAGATTTTATGAGCAAACCCAGAGGGTTTTTTTGTCGTCTTTTTTTTTTTTTATAATAAATTTGGACACAAGTTTGGGATTATTTGCAAAATTCTAGAATAATACTGGATTTTTTTTCAAACCTGTGGAATAACACTATGACATCAGATAATTAAGCAACAACAACAACAGTCAGTTATTTTAAGACATGAAGGTCAGAGCTGCTCTGGAATAGTTCTTGCAAGAACCGAATCGTCAAGTGCATTTGCAAAACCCCTCCAGCACCATGAAGAAACTGGCTAATGAGGGTTAAGGGCCTTGCTTAAGTGTCAACTTTGTGGTGCTGGTGTTTGAATCTTGGACCTTCTGATCAGTAGTCCAGTTCCTTAATCACCAAGTTACCCCTGATCCCCAGCACCTCTCATTAGAGTCGTTATAAAGGCTTTACAGTGTAAATAAAAAATGAGTCACACAAGCCAAGGAACAGCACTTTTTCGGTTGTTTATATGACCAAAAATAATAATCATATGAGCATTTGTAGAGTTTTTTTTCCCCAAGGGTATTTGCACATTCAGACAAAGGTAAAATTTGTGTGTCAGACATATCTGAAAACCACTTGATGTTTTAAGGGTTTTAAACAGTCACACGTCTACAGTTTTGACAACACACATGAGCTACTTCTGCGAATTGTTCACATCTACGAATGACGGTAGATCCGCAGTCCGTTCGTCTCCGTGGAAATTTGTAACTCGAATTTTGTAAGTCAGGGACTTTATATAAATGCAACCGCTAATCTGACACGTAAATAAAAAAAAACTGATGAATTTGACTAGTAAATTGTGTAGCCTAACTCAGAAAAACTAAAAACAGAAAATACTATGAATGAATGAATGAATGAATAAATAAATAAAATCATGTTGAGTTTTTTTTTTTTTTTGTATTCAACAACACGTGCTTTTAATCCCAGAAACAACGGACACTTGAACATTAGACATTTCAAGAAAAAAAAAAGTATAAGTATTTCCAAATACAAGACTAAAATAAAAAATATATAAATTTGGTAAACCTAGAGTAAATATTTTAAGCATTCATGTTTTTGTTTTATTGACAAAACTTTTTAAAAAAAATTTTTATAAAAAATAAAAATGAAATTCCAGGAGAATAAAAAAATTTCAATCTTTAATTTCTATAACTGTATCAATGGCCTCAATAGGTTTATATTTGGTTTACTGTAATAAGAAACAGCAGATAAATACTTTTGTTACTAGCGCAACTAGCACAATAGAGGTCAATAGATGTACTCTGTACATGACACAAGAGCATTTGTATTACCAGCACTGATGGCTCTGTACTGAATTCAGTATTAAAGTAAGTAAGGAACACCATGCCTACATCTAACCCCAAACGTAACCTTGGTAACTCGGTTCCTATTTTTGGTTCCTTTCTTTTCTCCATGTAGCTGACTATGAGTCAAATGTCTCCACAAAAACCACTCTTAACACGCAGTTCTGTCTTTATACAGATCTTAGATTCCTGTATAGAGATTAATATACCCCCTTTATTACCTTGACATCTTTATAATAAATTTTGATTAGCAGCTATTAAAGACCTAAACCCCTCTCTAAAAACATCCGAAATCCATCGCTCACACTCCTCACCATGCACAGTGCTTAGCGCTTTTAGAGTTTTAAACCTCACACACACATTCATCCCCTTAAGCACTTGGCTAACAGCCTGCCATTAGCACCGGACGCCTCTAACCTACAAACACAGAATTGCAAGTGTTCAGCAAAAAGAAGTCTGGCAGCGCTCTCGCTCTCACTCTCTCTCTCTGGCTTGTGTCTCTGTATACGTCTCTTCCAGCAGAAATCATTTCCTCTGATTCTGAGGAGGCAGAAGTGGAATAGGCCACAGTCAGCAGGACAGGCAGAAATAATGGAAGGATCTGAAAGTGCTGCGTGTGAGACTTAGCGCTGGCTATTTCCTGCAGACACTCATGATGTTCTGCAAAAGGAGCGGATACAGGGCAAAGGTGGAGCGTGAAGGAGGCAGGGAGAGAAAAAAGATGCATCAACACAGAAGTTCTCAAATGTTTGGCATCCAATTACGCATTTACTGTAACATAAATTTCATGGACCTTTATGTTGCACCAGAGGTTTACTTGAGGAACATTACTTAAATTAGAACTGGCAGACTGGTTTGGATTAAACCTATTCACTATCAACAGCTACAAGAACTCTACAATATATAGTCAGGTCCATAAGTATATGCACAAGGCCACATTTTTCATAATTTTGCCTCTGTACACCACCACAAGGTATTTGAAATAAAGCAATCAATATACAATAGAATTACAGACATTTTACTTTAATTCAGCAAACCACTTAGGAACTACATCTTTTTAACAAAGAAGAAATTTTCCAAAGAAACTGTTTAAGTACTTGGATACAAATCCTTTGCCAAATGCCAAAGTTTCCTGCATTGAGAGGTTTTGCAGGCTTTGACTGTGTTTCTTCTTGGGTATTGATGTTTCTTCTTTCAGTTTTGTCTTCAACATCAGCTGATGGTCCTTTTGTCAGGATGTGAAAAAGCACGCTCCACTGGGTTGCGGTTAGGTGACTGACTCTGCCCTTTCACAACATCCCATTTCTTTGCCTTGGGTTGCTTTGGGCCATCGTTCACCTTTATTGTGAAGTACCATCCTATCAGTTTTGCAGGATTTGACTGAATCTCAGCAAAAGGTATAGTTTTATACAATTCAGCATTCATCCTGGTGCTTCTATTAACAGTCCCATCATCAATAGGCATTCTCTGGAACATAAACCCTTTCAGAGCATTATCTCCTCTTCTTTGGCTCATCTCCCCTAAGAATCTAGTTTCAGGACTAGACAAACTTGTTTAGATCTTTCCTAGAAAATTATATTCTTTCTTTTTAATAAAAGTACTCTGGCCATTCTTAATGCTATTGCTATAGCCATGTCCAAAGTTTCTGCCTTATCTCTGATTGGCCAGTTTTATTTGTCAACCTTAAGGTGTGCTCCTTTACTTGCATCATCTGCATACAGTGTTCCCATGAACAGCTAACAAATGCAAATTCCACAGATTTTTAACAAAATCAACTCAGAGTACATCAGAAACTCCAGGAAGTTCATTTACTCACAACTTCCTTATTGCTGTATTGTTATTAGTGTTACGATTAATGGTAATGTCAGTTACGTTCACATGTGATTTCTGCATTCAGTTAAGTATCTTTACCTTGCTGTCCAGTGCAGAAGCACCAACATTTCCATTTACGGCATGTAGAAAACACACTTATCCGGCAAGTGCGCTTTGTAGTCTCCATCAAACCCATGTGCTCATGCTAGTTCAGTCAAGTCATGAGCCCAAGCATAACACCAAACCAAAAAAATAAATAAATAAATAATTTTATTTTATAAGCACCACCATGAGCAGTCAAATGTTAGGATGAGAAAGAAAGGAACTCGATCACGCCTTGAGCAGACAGGTGACAAGAAGATGAGCTTTGTAATCAGAGCAGGGTCCTTGGCTAAGAGTTGTTTGCAAGCAAATATCACGTACACGAGTAGACGACAAGTGAAGGCCCGGGCCATTGTGACAGGCCGACCGGGAAAGCAAAAAGAAACAGAACACACAATGGTAGGCTCGAAAAAAAAAGGACCATTTAAAAATACAGCAGGTGTATTGTAAATGTGACGATAAATGTGACGATAAATGTGACATGCTTGACTCAGAGGCTGCTGGCATTGAAATCCACTTAATAACAGAAATTATATGTTCCATTACTAAAGTGTGATAATGATAGATGACACAATAACATAATATCAACAAACACAGCAAGAAGAGTTACTCTGTAATAATGGCCAAGATAATCATTATGATTATTTTGCTCGATATTTATTCTGAAGAAAAGAACACAGAAGCAAAACAGGAAATTTCTGAATTGAAAATCAACATAAGACAGGTCTTATTGTGTAATGTTTGCAAGTGTTTGTATGAATGTGTGCACGCTACAGAAAAACTAGAGGTATATAATTCACCTGATTTGCCTACGCCAAGTTAGAGTGCCTCCATGTTGTGGAGTTGCCACTTAACCAGAAGTTCTTTATTCTGGTCCTGATGTGTACAATTTGGAAGTTTTCCCTGCAAAGCTTTTCCCTGCGAAGCATTCCCAGCACACCAGATTCAGTATAAAGCCCATGACAAGTTAGGCATAGTGTACATGAGTGTAAGCAGCTGCCCAAGAGTAGAGTTAAGAAACATTGTTAATGATTTTAAGGTCTCATGAGCCCTTAAGAGATATGGTTAGTTACAGAAGAGTATCTTCTTATATGAGGGTATATTAGGGGGAAAGTCTAATTTGCTTGTTTAAACCCAGAGCAATACAAAAATGGAAAAAGGGACATTTTTGTTTGTACAAACACTGGAGACCCAGTCCCCCACTAGAAAGTGAAACAATGTTTAAATGCACATAAGGGGCAGTGATGGCTTATACGGTTAGGTTAATGAGTTTCAGGGGGTTCGAGCCCCAGAACCACAAATTTGCCACTGTTGAGGCCCTTAACCCCATCTGCTCTAGGGGTGCTGTATCCTGGTTGACCTGCGCTTTGACCCCAGTCTTCTAAATGGGAATATGCAAAAATTATTATTTACCTTTAGGATCAATAAAGTACTCATTACTATTATTATACCATGCAGAGAGAGAGAGAGAGTGAGAGAGAGAGAGAGAAAATTGCAAATACGCATCTCATCACACATGCTTAAAGATAAATGCTAATCTGTACTAGTTTACAAATCAATAAAGCATTTTGTACAGCTGTTGTATATTATATGTAAACTACACAGCAAAATCCTTAGTCTTGAATTAACACCCAGAGTGTTGATTTAACACTTTCAGAGTACATTCGTGACCATTAGGTCATATATAAACACTTGGGGTATTAAATCAACACTGGGAATTTTGCAGTGTAGGAATGAGAACTACGAAGGATCAGCTGATACAATATTACAATACCTAGGTGGTCAATCGATTTGTAATGTGATTCTGCAAATCGCACGATTTTATAAATATCTCAATTCAATATAATTTTTTTTCCAGATTTCGTTACAATTCTGAACAAATAATATGCGCCTACCACACGGGACTTCGTGCTGCCTGCAAGTGTCCGAGTAGTTTAGAGTGTAGGATTAGAGAGGAACATATTACCCCCTCAAATGCAAAGATATACAAACTAAAATTTTATTTTGAAGTTAATTTGGCAATACATGAATCGCAATACGTCACTGAATCGATTTGTTCCCCTCCCATCCAATATAAGCATGACCATAAACCTCACAATCTACTGCATACTACAGTCATTGTGATGTGGTAACAATGTTGTATGGTAAAATTTATCTCAAATCTGTCATTTTGAAGAAGATTTACCAAGTGTTTTGATCTTATTCATCACAAGATATATGCATTCAGCTCATAAATCAACTCAGTTTCCCTGGTGACAAGAGTGCAAGAAAAAGAAGCAAGCATGAAAGAAAAATACAGAACTGAAGAATGCCAGAAAAACAAAGAAGCAGAAAAAAAAGAAAACGGGGAAAATGAGAAATTAACCACAGAAATCTAGAAAGAAAGAGGGCGAGAAAAGTACGACAAAGAGATAGACACATGAGAAGAAGAGAAAGAAAATGCTTTGAAATGCATTTTAAAAATCATCAAGGAGCACTGTTTCTCCTTACAGCTTTTGCAGGAAGTGTGTTTGTGTATGTGTGTGTGTGCATGCGACTGACACACATTGCCTTTCTGCATCTCTCTCTCTCTCTCTCTCTCTCCATGCTATTAGCTTCACCTTCACTTTAACCTGTGTGTGATCTTTAATGCCATACACTGTATTTATTATATTCCAAACTCTCAGACTGTAAAGTTTAGATGACTAAAACTTTTGTTGACTTTTAATGTCCTACCTCATCATGAAATAGAACACCACCAAATGAGAAAGACACAGATAAATGACAAAAACAGGCAAAGAGGAAAGAAACAAAAGAAAGGAGAGGAGAGAGTAACCTTAAGACCCACCCACATCATCACACACACAAACAGCATGCTGGTTTATCCAGGCCGTTATCTCTGCAGCTGTATGCAAAGCCAGCCAAAACTCCTCTCCCCGGTACGCTTGACCGGCCGGTTGGCCTCTCTCGCCCATTCTGACGCTCGCCCAGGGATAAAGAACAGCGTTTCAACATCAAACAGCCTACAGCGTTCGTTTTAGTTTACGATCTCATTCTGCTCCACTTCGTAGTAATAGGAATCGTGTTTATTTTCCCACAATTCTCCTTTCGAAAATCATGCGCTTCCTGTTCAACATTGTAGATTTGTAAAATTGTTCTGGTCCGACACGTGACCTTACTGAAAAAGGTCTGAAATTACAAGTTTCTGCTTATTTTCCATAAAACCTTTAAGGAACTAAATATTTCTTTAAAAATAAATAAATAAATAAATAAATATTGATGGTTTATGATGCTTGATTTCCCATCACACTGAGGGAAACATGGCATTAAATAAAAAGTGACCACAAACTGTGTGGTGCAACATGGGAAAAAAGAAGCAACATGATCAACATGAGGGACACTGGATTTGATGCTGAAATGGTTTGAGCTTTTAAAAGCATAGCTCTGTTCTCCATTTCTCCAATCTGATTTGGCCAGATGGTGTTGTTTCACTGCAACAATTATATCTTAGCAAAGAAAAATATTTTTAAAATAGTAAAATGTATCTACACGTTCTTAAAATATGGTTATAACAAACAAAAGAAAAGATTTTAAGCTTATTTCCAATCAGATCAAAAAATAATAATAACTAAAATCACTAATTAGGCAGATAGTTTTGCTAGTTTTAGGAATTCATTTCTTGAATGAAGCAAAAATCTGTCAATAAAACAATTACCGTAACATTTGACTACCCAAAACTTCATCTTGTATTTGGCTTATTGTAAACTTTAGAAATTATAGATTAATAGATTCTGAGATTTCTAAAGGGTTTGTTAGATTTGCTAAGATGCCATTTTAATTTTCAGTGCTCATATATCATGCATATGCTCCATATAATGTGAGAACAGGTTGAGCACTTGATATTTATCCTAAAAATAAGAAAAAAAATCTTGGAGGAGACATTTGTTAAAGCTTTGAACAAGGGAGACTCCACCGCTTCAGAACATTAAACAAAAGGTAAAACTTTCAGTGTTCTTCAGAACAGAGGATGCTGTGGTTTTTCATTAACGTGCTGCATGTTTTGTGTATTTATACCGTAAAAATAAGATGAAGTGACGACTGTTCAAAGCTACTATAATGCAAGTGATAAGATATTGAATGTTGTGATTCATGTGGATAGTATTGTGTAAATAAATGTAAAAAATGTATATAAAGTATTTTGGTGTAAAACACAGTGGTATAAAATAAACAAGGTCATGGCCGGGGGGGGGGGGGGGAGGATGGTAACTTTATCTCCCAATCATTTACATTAGCAGGGAGGAGCTTGGACACAAGTTTGGATTTATTTTCTATATCCTAAAACAATACTGAATTTTTTCAAAACTATGAAATAACCCTTATAGAATAAACAACAGTAGCGGTTAATAACGGTCGGTTGTTATTTTAAGACATGAAGGTCAGCTGCTCTGGAATAGTTCTTGCAAGAACAATGTCAAGTGCATTTGCAAAACCTATCAAGCACCATGACGAAACTGGCTCTCATGAAGACCTCCACAGTAAAGCGAGACAAACTCTGCTGCTGAGAAGTTCATTTCGAGTTACCAGCCTCAAAAATCACCTAGGAATTGCACCTCAGATTAGGGCGGTAATGAATGCTTTACAGAGAACAAGTAACAGACACATCTCAATACATGTTTTACAATGTAGAAACAGAAGGACTAAATTAGAAGGTGTGTCCAAACTTTTGACTTTTGAATGTAATGCATGTAACTGGTCCCAATCATGTTATGAGTGAGAAAAGAAATCTTACTTTTCACTGAAAAACCTCCTCCAGAACTCGGCCGCGTCTGCCTTGGTGATACGAAAGGTGTCTCCCTGAAACTGGCCTTCAGGAAAGATAGCTTTAATCTCGGCCAGCATGTGGCTGAAGATGAGTGACAGCTTGGTGAGGTTTCGTCTGGAAGGCAGGGGGAGAGAAAGAGAGGGAAGGAAAAGGTCAGCGCATAGATTTGCAATCTGTACTCCGTATTCTACGCACACACATTCATCCGTACTCGCAGGCAGACAGATGGAGGAGGCACAATGAGGTATCGAGCAGCTTGTCCTTGAGTTAATGCATGCCCTTTATACAGGAGTGGAAATAATGGGCTAATAAGCTAAACCTGTGTGAAGGGCTTTCAACAGTAACAATATAAACACAAGACCAACACCCCCTCGCTAAATCCCAACCATGAGCTCGAGCACAAGTGAAAGACAGAAGAGAAAGGCAAGAGCGCAGATTCATATTCAAGCCTCTGATTTATCATTAGTGAGGCGTTGACGGGTTTCTACTACACATTTGCGTTAATAATGTGATTAAGAGTGTCCATGAAAAACGTGCAACATGACACCTAGTGAAAATATGGAAAATATTATGAATTAACACTGTAATTACATCATAAATGTATATTTCAAATATTCATGATGCATTTAGAACATAAAACTACGCACATCGACATGACGGATGATATGACGAACATTCTGAAATGAAAAGGATAATGTTATGCCATACAGTAAATGTACTATTATTTGAGTGCCATAAATAAGTACTTTTTTTCTTTTGGTGAAGATAAACATACAACAATATGTATTAAAAAAAAACAGCAAGCTATTTTGTCATATTAAAGTTTTGATTTTAATGTCAGGGGTTTTCGCATCACGAATGGCTTATGTAACTAACAAACTAACAAACAAACGAGCTCCCAGCCACGCCTCTGACTACATTTATTTCCTGAGCAGGTAACAAAAATCCCCGCATCTGGAACCTTTGGCCAGCAAGTGATAAGCGAAATGAGAAATAAAGACAGCTTTGGTTCCTCATGCAATGGGCTGGTGCAAAAAGGAGCCGAAGAGACAGGAACCAAAAAGTGAAAAAAGTGTCGCAGTTTGTTGAAGTTTCTCAGGTAAGCTCAGCATTACCATAAAGCCACACACTAAACCCTCTCACTGCTATAAGCAGCACTAAAGCTGAAGCTCAGTTATCACTTACTCACAGACTTGCCTCATATGACTGCAGGCTTCTAGAGCACTGTGGGGAGGAAAAAAGGCACTATAACAGGGAGTGACGCGCACACACACTCGCTCGCACGCACGCACGCACTATAGCACTTACTGGGAATATAAGAAGTATTTATTACATCACCAACATCACAGACCTCGAACTTTGGTCCCAGTGGCATTTATGGCTCCTAATGACACGCTCAGCTCAGCAGCAAGCCCTCTAATAACTATTCTCTCTCTATATATCTCCCCAAGTGTGTCCATCTCTACTTTCTCTCCCACTCTCAGGTAGGGCTGCTACACCTGGAGCTAGAAGCTGCACTTCACACACCAGATAACTAGCTCCTTAGAGTGTTGTGTAGCATACAATCATTTTGTAGAAGTCAAAGACACCGGAGCATATGAAAAGAAATTCCTCCTCTCTCTAATCATCAATAAGGTTTTTTTTCTCCCACTCGTTTAAACTTTATCTAAACCATGGTTGCACTGTGGTGTAGTGGTTAGCACTGTGGCCTCCAGGTCAAGGGATTGATTCCTGCCTCGGGTCTGTGTGTGTGTGTGTGTGTGTGTGTGTGTGTGTGTGTGTGTGTGTGTGTGTGTGTGTGTGTATAGAGTTTGCATGTTCTCCCCATGCTTGGTAGATTTCCCCTGGGTACTCGGGTTTATAATTTCATGAAAAAAAAAAAATCTAATAAATGATTATCATGTATATATATTTTCCCCCAGTGTTAGGATTGTTAATCCTCACACTTTCAGTTCTTGGCGTGTAATTAGCTGTGTGCCGGTGTTGGGTGCGGCAGCAGCTGGGCTCCATCTGAGCGACACACTGCAACAACAGCCTGGACACATTTTTACTCCATTCTACAGCTGTATATAAAAACACCGACAAATATAACTTTAAACCACATCTGCATGTGGTTGGTTTTTGACTGTAAACTGTGTGAGAGGAACTATTGCTGATACACTGAACTGAGCTATTTAGAATGTTGTGTGTGTGCACGTTCCAGCTAAAGCTCCTGTCCTCTGTTAAAATTACTCTGGTGTTGTTACTCATTAACTGCTGCAGTTCTCCACTGTGGTGCGCTCTACTAAGAGAAAGCCAGCTGCATGAAGCTCACAGCTCCAGCCATCACGTCAGCTTTCTTATCTCGTTACAGGTTTCTGCTGGACCAACAAGAGCATGATTGTCTCTCTCACGCAACATGTTCAGAACTCACTAAATGCTCTGGCAAGTCTTTATCCTTCCATTACACGGGTTTTCGTCTTAATAGGCGAGCGTTCACTTCTCAACACTCTGGAGTAACCTCGCTCAGGATGATTAGTTAGGGATCTTGAACTCCACAGGCAGCTTCGCCCACACACATACATACATACATACAAACAGAAACATATATCATACAAGTCAACATTTTGGACATCCGGCCAAGTCTTTAAGAACAGATTGATGACAAGGCCTCGGACTCAAACTCTGAGGTTTGAGCAGCTTGGGCTTTTACATAATGCGCTCTGTGAACAGACTGCTTAAATACGCAAGCAAGCCATGGATGAGGTTCAAGAACAAAGTGTGTGAGGTTTCTGGCACATCACAAACAGGACAGCTACTTAAGTCGAATTTAACGATGACGGCCATCTTGTAGTCACGCTCGTACTTACTCACCCTCCCACCCTCCGATCTGTACAGGAGAGATATTGTGAATACGGATGCAATCGAGCGCCGTTGAACAAAACAACATTATCGCAGACGTGGGCACCAGACACTGCGTACACGTGGACGTCTGCGAATGAATTTCAATTCTTTAAACCACTGCTTTTAGAGCAACCTCGATCGTTTTCTACATACAAATACATCTAGCATATAATTCAATAAACCTGACATGGACTGATAATATGCTGAGGAGCCTTTGAAGACAATGTGTATGCGAATGTGTGCGCATGTTAATCCTACTTCAAAGCATTATGCTAGAAGAAGGAAAACCTTAACAATTTAGGCAGAACACTGGCATATCCTATATGACTAACCATAACACACAGCACTGAAAAGCCTTCTTGACCAAATTATTCTTACAAAATTACAATAGCTTTTTGATTAGAACTTTCTGCTAGTTTTTTTTTTTTTTACTCAAAAAGCAGTTGTTTTGACCGTAACTGAAAACTCGACAGTCCAGTTTCTTCAGAAATTCAGCGCATGAACTATACAATTCATCCTTTAAAGAGATTAGACAGTTTTTCTAAGAAGATAAATCAGGACCTATTGCACTGGCAACTCAAGTAAACAAGGAAGCACTTTTCCAGCTGATGATGAGAAGAGCCAGGTTTTGTTGTATTATATGGAGGAAGAAGACGAGCAGCTCCAAGGCTGAGTCAACAATTGTCCGTACTCCGGTTATATTTAATCTTTTGCTTGCCTTATTAGCACTTTCCGTTCAAGGCTATGGTCTCCCTGTTCACTGCAATGAGGGGTGACTTGGTTACATAAGTTCATTTGTAAGTGCAGTGTGCAAAAATGGACGCACCACTTGTGATTTGCATGAAAGAAGAGCAACTGGAACAATATCAAGAAAAAGCTTAATTAATCAACAGTGATCGTTACAGTGAACTGCTCATTGAAGAGCTGAAGCCTAAACATTGGACTAAACACAACAGAGACTGCTTTCCGGGGGGCATTGTGATCGTGCGTGGCTCACATCTCAGCCTAAAACATTTTTAAATGAGGGAATACGAAAGCTTGTTGACAGATGGACGACATGAATTGAAAAGAAAAGCGATAATGTTAATATATATTTGTCTTCTTTAAAAGTTAATTAAAACAATCTACAGCCAGAGTGCGTTGATTTTTTAACTTTTTAAACTTTAGAGTTTCCCTTGTGTTTGTCTCATCCTTAATCATTAAAGCATGTCATTTAGAAGTTCTAGTCGAGTGCATTGCATGCTCCAACATGCTCTTCACCACGGTTATAAAGAGTAGTTATTCGAGTTACTCTAGCCTTGCTGTAACTCACTCGAAACAATCTTTTCTGACTTTTTCAGCTGTTTATGCAGCTCTCCCGCATGCTTCCGTTTTGTTTCTCCAAGGTCAGCATTTGTGTCACATATGAACAGATGCACCACTCAGACAGCTTTCCATGAGTCTTAGGTGTATTCATGTCTGTGACGTGTTCCAGTGCATGCTGGGTGGTCAGACGGAGGAACGCGTGTGACTCATAGCTCATTCAGGAGCAGGTGACCACTCGCACAATATATTTGTAGGGACGCGTTCACGCACTTGTTTACAACAAGCGAAGGTTTAGCATAACCATTCTGCCTACATGCATGTTTCTGGACAAGGGGGGGGAAACCAGAGAACCCTGCTGAAACCCACACAGAGAGAACATGTGACCGAGCTCAGGATCGAACTGAGGTGCTGAAAGCCATTCATTCTACCCAGTTCAGTGAGCCAGCGCGCACGCACGCACACACACACACACACACACACACACACACACACCCACCCCCCCTCAGGCCTATTTTCAAACAGTCATTAATTTTAATTCCAAGCCTTAAAGGTTCAGTCTATAAAGTCTACTCCAAAATACTTAGACTCTAAAGCCAAATTTGGAAAGGCAAATTTGCACAAACGCACAAACACACCTCCAGCACTCTCAGTTCACACAAGAAGCACAGAATCAGTGAGTCATTAAAGCGCATGTGTGGCCATTGATCGTTCTGTGAGTCAAAGTTCCTGTGTGAGTGGGTTTGAGTGTAGAACAGTTGCTTATGGCTTCTTGTTAGTCAAATACTTTCAAATAAACAATGCTTTCCTGTTTTCACGCACATTGTGCTTATTTCCAGCCAGAAATGTGGAATAATAGGTTGAGAATATTGTCTTATTCATTTATTACTTTTCTTATAACAATTAGAAGCGGTCATTAAAGTAGTGTTAACTTTTGTGTTAAATATATTTGATTCAATTATTTAACAGACATTTCTGAGAGTGTTTCTGGTTCAGGAGTGACTAGATACTAGGAATGCAAATTGGAAGGCCATTTCCTGAAGACACCTTTGTATGGTAGTTCTTGATGCACCGACTCCAGCCTCACTCAAGTCATTGTGAAGCTCTCTCTCTCTCTCTCTCTCTCTCTCAAGTGCCCGAATCGCCATTGGCTGACAATTTTCTTAGGGCTTCAGCCATCCCTGTTGCTTTTGTACCCTTTTCTACAACACTGTGGCGTACCGTTTTTATGATCTCTTTCTGGATAACATCAACAGTCTTCCCCATGCGTGTATTGACCTAGACCGAGAGATGCACAGTATTTATACAGTATAAGCAGTAATTTACTCAAAATAAAATATTCAAATATTAGGAGATACTGGATTTTGGATTTTCACGAGCTAAGCCATTTTTTTTTTATTGAATAATTTTATCAATATTAAAACATTCTTGTATGTCACTTTAAAAGTAATGAATGTAAAATTTAAGCAAATTTCACTTTGTAAATTAAATTATGATTTTTTATTTTTTATATACAAGTATAATGCATGGAAATCACCAGCGATCACATGATACAGACATTATCCTGATACAAATCAAATTGGCAGCTAGGTATCATTAGTCTGTTTTCATTAATTCAATTCAATTCAATTCAATTCAATTTTATTTCTATAGCGCTTTTAACAATGGTCATTGTCTCAAAGCAGCTTCACAGAAATGAAAAGAAGACTTATGGAAATTTTATAAAGTACCCAGATATAATACATCTCTAATTGATATAATCGCCCAGCCCTGACAGAACCTCAATCTCACACCACTGTGTCTCATGCAAACGCTCTCCTTGGCCATTTCAAGGCTAACTACAAATTAGAGAAGAATCTTTCAGTGTCAATCAGTATGTAGTCTAATACATCCGATCTAGTTTTCATAGCGCCATTTGTACACTTAACCAGCGTAAAAGATCAGCAATGCAATAACGAGACGACTCCCTGGCTCCTCGTTAACATATCACGATGGTGGAAATCTACTGAAATCTAGATGAAACATGACAGATAGGGCACGGCAAGCTCTCAGGGGACATGCTGGACGTCTAAGAGGCTCACTGCAGATTTTGCACTAGACAGCGGACCAGCCGAAACGGTCATCATTTATTATTATCAGCGAAGACGGGAGTATGAAAGTGTCGTGTTGAAACATGGGTTATTTTACGATAATGGCTGGTCAGGGCAGAGTACAGGGTTAAAGTGTCCTCTCTTCCCATCTCCAGAGGAAATGGAGACTTCATGAAATTACACTGCACTGCCTGGATTTTCCCCACCACCAATTACATGGTTTTCCGGTTTCAACATTCAATATCCATCTCTATAACGCAAGTCGAACTCTCTTTCTCATAAACATATACGTACATGTTAGACAATTAGGATGTTCCTCCCATGCCACGTGGTTTGTGTGTGCTTCAGGTAAATGATCTCTAGCGCCGCCCCTTAGCAACACCAAACAAACAACAATATCCCTATATCATTGACACAAATCAAACACTTCAGAACTATAAGATGTTTTAGCTGCACAAAACACAATCCACGCATGACATACCAAGCATAGCTCTCTACAAACACTCCCATACAGCATGAATCGTTGAATGTAGCTGTTGATCAGATAAACTGCATTTCACCTCCACACCAAAATGACGCCTGCATGCACCACCACAACAAAAGGGCAAAAACATTAGTGCAAAAATGCTCTCGAGTTTCACTTTGCCAGTGCAGGAATTCTCCGAGTGTTACGTAGGGATTAGCAGCAGTAATCTCATGAACGCCCAGGAGGCCCAAGTGATGACTGAAAGATCACAGAGCACACGCACTGACAGTCTGTTCACATGATCTACTATGATTAAGTTACAAAAAGTTGGCTGAATTGCAGTAACTCGCAGAAATTATCTAGTTCGCATGCATGGATGCGTCATCTCGCTCGCTCGCTCTCTCTCTCTCTCGCACACACGCGTGCAGACACACGCAGAGCAGCTAATGAGCCGTCTTTGAGAGATCTTAAATGCACCATCATGCTAATTATGTAATACAGATCCAATACACCAGCACAGACATTTAATAAAAATTTGCAGCTAAGATGGCTATATAACTCATTTCCAGATATTGATTTAAATTGGTTTTGTTTTGTTTCATGTTGCTGCTTCATGTTACCACAAGCTGCATAAATAATTTCTGTAAAAGTAAGTGATGAGCTATGACAACTGGAGCTGCTACAGAAGCTGCAACGGCTGGCAGTGTTAAAAAAAAAATAATTAAACTTGAGCGACTGAAGTAATTCAGCCGAGGTTTCTTTCCACAGATCTGTTGAAAGGCTTTACTGGGTTCACATCAGGATTGTGCGCCACCTGTTGGTGACCCCTGCTATAGCATAGAATAGAACCAAAAGTCTTATTCTACGCTATAAAACGCGCGCACATACACACATCCCGAAGCGATCACGTCCTCCCAGGCTCAGCTGGGTTGTAGAACTTGCTTTTTTTTTCTTTTTTTTATTTTAAAATCTAATCACTTCCATTCCTCGTAATTCTATCCCTCCTTTGCAAGCCAGGAGCGTCTGCCTGGAAGACGAAGCCTTTCCAAGCCACGTAAAGAGCACTAAATGCTGGATTGTGCAAGCGTGTGGTTGCTGGACTAAATTCACCACAATACTCTGGTTTCAGTATTGCTGCAGCATATGCTGCCTGTCCCAGTGGAGACAGCAGAGAGCAACCACTGATTTGATTAATAGCTGGACCATTTAGCCACAAAGAGAGAGAGAGAGAGAGAGATCTTATCCAGACACACAGCCATCCATTAAGATACATATGCAACATTGCAAGTGACAAGTACAAAGTCTCAAAAAAAAAAAAAATCTTCTTCTGTTGGATTTCCTTCTTTGCTTTTTTTCCCCCCTCTACCGAACCTGAAATATATAGAGACAAAACCATATGCTGTCCTACTACAACAAAGACAAAGCCATAAGCTGCCCTACTAACATACACCTCACATTATTAAAACTGCTGCAAATGCCAATACTCCTGCAAACACGTTTATAAGCCAAAAGAAAAGTAACACCTTGAAATGTTGGTATATAATAGCAAAACAGACGTCAGATCTCATCTATGACCCACAATTCTCAAGGGTGTGTGAATGTATGTGTGCGCGCGTGTGGCACCTGTTTAACGAGTGTAACGGACTGTGTGACGAGGCACAGGTGTACAGGAAACCATGTGCACATCTCATAATGTAACTTAAACTCATCCAAACACACACAGAAAGTTTAATGTCAAGTATAAGGAATATTAATTTTATTGGAGCAAAAAGAAAAATAACAGACTTTAATTAAAAGGAACAGTTTAAATTTCAAAGGCAAAAAAAAGGTGAAATTATTATGCAATTTCTTGAATATCCCACAGACTGGACTAATTTTCATAGGAGTATGGCAGATGGCCTCACCAGGGTTCTCCTGTTCACTCGGTCATTTGAGATCAAGGCAGAATTATTTAACATAATAATTAATAATAATAATAATAATAATTATTGCAATTGGTAAAAAAAAAAATAGAGCTGCAAGAAGTAGAGATGCACCAAATCGTTAGAAATCAGATGGTTTTGATCATCTTGATTAGTCAGGACTGATGACTGGCTAATGTAACCATTCAATGCTGGTTGTGTGTACTTCTGAGTGGCACGACAGTAACACGTTCGGTCTATCTTCAAGGCATTACGAGTTTGAATTCCTTTATCGTTCAAAACACCTCATGGCCACAAAGAGCATGTTTCACAGCAAATAATTTTCCTTAAAACAAAGAAAGTATAAAACACTGTATTCCTGGATAATGTGTCAAAAATTGGTGCACTCCGTACTGACCTGCTTCACACACGAAGAGAAAAATAAGTAAAACATTCTCCCTTTTACAATGTCAAAAACTTTAGAAGAACCCTGATATTATCTCTTTTTCACAGTAGCCTTTCGCATGAGTTAAGTGTGACAACCCGGAGGCTATTTCGCTCCAAGTTCCTTCTGTTTTAACACTGCATGTATAATCAAGAGTCAATGTTTCCACAAACACAAAAACAAGCGTTGTATATGGTTCAACAAGGTCAATTCTGTAAAACGTGACATTCGAGAATAAAAACACACACGCACGCACGTCTAGAAAAGGTTCCTGTAGCTTAGATTTCATAGAGCATAACCTTTTTTCTGCTTAGTTTCTTCATGGTATGAAAAGCATAATTAGCTAGACTAATCAAATGTTACTACCATGGCCTTACACAAATCATGCTAAAATGTAAAAAAATAAAATGACTATATATTTTTACTCATTACCAAGAGTTTACCTAAAACTTCTTTGGATCCAAGCAGACCTAATCCAATCTACTGGAACATGACATGCTAATCCACTCATGGAGCAAAAAAGATTTTTGGTCACAAAAATTTTTGGCCTCTGGTCACATGCTTCACTATCTTGAAGGCTGCAAGCTAACAGTTTTTGTTTTTTTTACATTTAGGGTATTAGGCAGAGTAGCTCAGGGGTTAATGTGTTGAACCACTGATCAGAAAGTTCCAGATTCAAACCCCAGAACCACCACGTTGCCCTGATTAGGCCCCTAAGCAAAGCCCTTAACCCTCAACTGCTCAGATGATCAAAGATCAGCTGATACACGGAGCACAAGAAATCTGTGGAGCGAATTTAAAATAAAGCAAGTATTTAAAAGAAGGGTCAAAAACTAGAGCATGCAATTTAATCAATGTTTTATTAATAGATTTAATTACTTGAATCAATGTGTGTGTTTTTGTTTCAGAATCTATTCACTTTTGTTCATCTTAAAACCATTTCAGGTCAGAAGGCGCAGTGTGATGAGATCGCATATTACATACTAGTAAGCATTTGGGTATGGTTACCTTACATAGCAATTCTCGTGTACTGAAACATGCTGGATTTTTGCAATCAAGCGTACTCAGATCTGTGGCCACATCACTACTGTGAAAGCAGCCTTGTGAGACAAACATTTGTCCGTGGTTTTTTTTTTGTGCTGTTTTAGTTTCAGTTTAAAGAGCATAACATTACCACCCGTTAAGATTCTCTGTTGTAACTCAGAGAGTATCTCGGGCAGAAAGAAAGAACCTTTTATTCGTCCTGACTGTGGAGCCACATAAATGGATGAGCAAGCAAATAAATAAACAGATATGCATCACTTTGAGGTAATGTGAGGTCATCAGTGTTGGCTCTGCAGTCAGACTGTTTCCTTCTTCATCAGCACGCTCCCAGGAGGACCGAGCCCACCAGGGCAGGGAGCGGGACTCATCAGGATAACAACACCTGGCAGACAGCAGCACTCTGTTAGCCAAGATCACTGTGTGTGCGTGTGTGTGTGTGTCAACCAGACTGTTACACAGCATGGTGAGCCAGCTGATCAACTGACAGGCATGCACACACACTCAGACTGCCTAATGGCAATAGAATACATCAGGGCCACAATATACTGTATATGAGGTTTAATAAGTATCCCCTGCGAGTAGTAGTGTGCGTGTCTCTCTCTCTCTCTCACACACACACGATAAAACCACTGAATATTATTTGTGGGGGGAAAAGTGAAACGCTTTTCCATTACAGTAGTGGGAGGACATGTGGCACACAAATACACACCTCAGTTGTCATCTAAACCTTGACGTACTCAACGTTTAACAAAAGAACAAGAGAGGAGGAACAAACAGCTATGGCGCATGATAAAGCCTGACTCGGAAGAGATGAATAGTCTCCCCCGCCAGATTAATTCCTGCCCAATTGTGACTAACACGCTGACAAATAAATCAAGCTGTCAGATCCATGCATGTCCAAACGTCCATCCTGACAAACAAATGTTGCATCGGCTTCACCCTGTAAACACTGCTCCACGAATAAATGTGGCAGGAAGCATTAGAAGTACATCGCTTTTTTTTTTTTTAGGAACAAGAAGCTCTGAAAGAGCACTAAGCGCAGCTAAAAAAAAAACATCATTTAGCAACAAAACTAACACAACCTGGACTTGTGACAATCATCACATATAGAATAACTTTCCTGTTTTGGGGTTTAGTTGGTTTTAGGTTCAGAAGCAGGAACTTTAACCACTGAGCTAAGTAAAGCAGCTGAAGTCTGTAGGGGAAGCTGATGACTGGTTCAGGCGTGATGTCGAACTAACACATGCAGCATGTTCTCTAAAATGTAAACGTGCATCAGTGAAAGAGACCATCATGGGTTATCGCTTACCAGTCACAAGTTTAAAAAAAAAAAAAAAAAAACTTTTACACGATACCATAAAACTAACACACCAGCTAGAACATCAAAACAACTTCTCCAAAGCACAAAGCTGAGCAAAACTCAAGCGGCTAGCTTTGAAGACGCACAAGATGTCTTTAAACCTTATCTGTCTCTTTACATTTGATCTTCCTCGAGTCGGTCTGCGGCAAAGAGCTTCTTTAACTCGGATATACAAGGAGACTATCATATCGCTTGTATCATCTTATTAGATTAGGAATTTTGCCAACGATCTATAATATAAACACATTTGCAGCTTGAACGACCTATGGAAATGAGTCCATTCAAAAAAATCTATTATTTTCGTTTCATTTCTTTTAACTCTCTACAAATGTCCAGTGTTTCATTTTTTTCCCCCTTTATCGGTATATAATCACACTTGAGCTAAAAAAATAAATAAAGATAAATTAGTTCTTCTATTAAGCTTTAAATGCTGCTTGTAGATCGTAACAAGCAGCCAGTGTTATCGCAGCAGCCTTCTGTCACACACACACACACACACACACACACACACGATTGAGCATCTCAGCCACATATCCTGGCAGTTATGGGCCTGTAGTGGGATCCCAGGATTCACTGCTGCGCTCATAATGTGCAAGGTGTGAATCCAAGTCACACAGAGATTAACTCACAGTACTTATACAGTGTGTATCAGCCTATGTGTGAGTAACACACACTTAGTTTGTATTACTATCCTTATGAGGACGGTCACACAATATTCACGGTCACACAAAATATATATAAAAAATAAAATAAAATAAAAACCACTCCAGGATTGGGGGGAAAAAAAACTAAATACAAATCTAAATTTACATAACATTTGTGTATATATATATATATATATATATATATATATATATATATATATATATTTATTTATTTATTTTATTTTATTTTTTTATATATATATATATATATATATATATATATTTATATTTATTTATTTATTTTTTTTGTGGCCGAACATCCTGGGCTGCAATGGAAGAGCAGAAACTTTCTGTATGTTTTAAATAATGCAACGACTAGCTGTGTCATTTTCACACTTGTGAACTACATGTTCAAAAAAAAAAAATAAAAAAAGTTATTCCTTGCATTTCCAACATAAAAGCGTTTTCTCCACTCTCTTAAAGGACCCCTATTATGCAAAAATCATTTTCTGATAATAGTCAAAACTTTAGCGTGCACGCAAGCAAAAAAAAAATGTTTTTTTTTTTCTATATTTTTTTTGTCTATAAATGTGCTTGAACACTAGGTTAAAATTTTGTGCCTGGTATGACATCATTCCATGCAAAAATAATAAGAAGAATTTGCATAGCCCCACGTATGGCGCGAGTCCTCAACATCGCGTTTAGGAAAGTCCCGTTTCCTGCGTTCTGACTAAAGAAAAACGCATTTCCATAAATGGGCATGTGGGCAGTAGCTCGTTTGCATTTAAAGCTACAGACAGTGAAGCAGTACATCTGTAGCAGGAAAGGAACAGACGGAAATTCAGAGATTACACTGAATGATCCGAGTGTTATTTCAGCAGGGACATTAACACGGATTTGGGAGATCAGTAAGATGCACGTTAGTGTAAGGAGTGTATTACGGCACCTTTAACAGAGCATATAAGGGTGTGTATTGTGGCGTTTTAAAAGCAAGTAAAAAAAATTTTTTTTAATTAACAAAGGAGACTGAAAAAATTATTAAACAAGAACTTCTCTTTTGATTTCAGATATTCAAATCGTACACTCCTTAGCATACACTTTTCAGATTTTTAGTGCAGATAAGAGAACCAACACTGCTGACTCATGATCAGCATCTTTAACCTTCATCTGTTCAGCTCAAGACTATGTCGTTTGGGCAATAATTTATTTTACACTGTCAACATATCATAAAATATTAAATGAGAGACAAAAAATAAATAAATGTAGATTTGTTTCAGTAAGTGTATTTAATTCCACTGCTAGAAAATAAATATAATCATGATGTTAGTCAGATCTTCCCATACAACACTGTTCCAGACTTGAAGAGAAAAAAATAAGAAGTCCTCCAATTAGTACTGTTAGCCACTATAAATGTTTTGAGTACCGCATACATGCGTATGCGTGCGTGCGGTAAAAAGCTGGCTCATCCTGTTCCAACAGATTTTGGACACTTCTGCCTCACGCCACCCCCACCGTGATTAAGTTCTGTCCCAGGGGAGCCGGAGCCAGGGGAGGGGAGGAGAGGCGTGGAGTCATTTGGGAGAAGGTGTTTGGACACATGAGCGACCTCATCCCTGTCAAAATTGATGAATTGGCTCTCTCTCCTCTTTTCCCTGCTCGCCTGCCACCTCTCCCTCATTACGCACAGTGTCAAATGGATTGTGTGTGCCCCCCCCCACCAGCCCAACGTCACTTCAGTGCCATGCCCTGGCAGCCACATTAGCTCAGTACAGGGTTATCTCTCGCCCTCTCTCTCGGTGTTGCATAAGTACGAACACACAAATAGTAAAAGACAGAAAGATGCAGTGGAGACACGCTATATAAAATCAATCTTTTTGTTCCCACTGGATAGATTTATTGATTCTAATTTGCTCTGTGCTGAATATCATTTGACAAGCTCTAATCAGCTCAGCATACTGTTTATCAGGGTTTGTCACCAGAAAAACCGAATAAATATTTATGTGAGAGAGAAAGAGAGAGACGCTGAGAGAAGGGGACAGAGAGAGAGAAGCTGCCACTTCCAATCTCTAATAAATGCCCATGTGCTACACTATAATAACGCCTGGGCTAATTAGTTCATCAGACATTCTTCAAACTGTGCTAACAAAGAGAGGTATGTGTGTGTGTGTGTGGATGGGTGTTTATTTTAAATTCAAATCAGTCACTCTTGATATTACTGATTAATTGCTGCCTGTTATTAACACACACAAAATATCTGACTGCCGCCCCCCCCCGAGCCCCTCCAACTCAACTTAAAGGCCAAATGTTTTTCTTTGATTACTATGGCAAGGGTTATGGCACATTAAAGTTAGTCATTGAAGGTCCTCGGAAATATGTGACAAACTACACTGTGTGGTTTGTGTTGGTAGGTTTTTTTTCCCCTCAAAATAAACACACCAATATGAAAAAAAAGTAAAAAAGATTGTAGTCATTGCACGTAATAAAACCATAGAGAGAAAGTAAACTTGCCCTGACAACACACTGTAATATATTTCTATGCCTGTAATAATGTCTTATCAAGCTAAATCTTTTTATGATTAGATCCAGAGTTAACAAGAAAGCAAATCAACTCAATTCAAATGAACAGCAATTAAAACCAAAAGGCTGACTTCTACATGAAAATAATAAAGATTACGGCACATTCTGTACAACATTGTTGGGGGGTGTTTCCAATTTGCATATTTATATTATCTCAATCTCCTAATCAGAGTGCAAGTCTAGAAACATCTGTTCCCCTTTTTTGTCGTCTAGTGACAGATTTGTGGAAACTACCACATCAAGCGATTTATTAGTCAACATTAAAATACATACAGGTCTTCAACACAAGCTTTGAGTTTGCCATCCAAACCATCTGCAGAAAAATTTCAAAGTCTTCATAACACCCTAACATGCAAAACGCGGCATTTATTTTGCATGTCAAATATAAACCAGACCTAATAATAGCCATATCATGATGTTGACCGTGCTCAGTTTTTCATCTACTATATACTGTTCGTTACAATTAAAACCAAATAACAGACTTTTATATAAAAAAATTATAAAGATGGCTTTCTGATAAAAAATTGTTTGAGCGAGGAAAATGTCTCCTAATTAGTGTCATTATAACTTTATTACCTACAGCACTTTCTGTACATCAATCACTCTCACGCCTTTACATATGAATCCAATTACCACACTGCTATTTATTGTAAATAGGCCAGTTATGTACTTCTGGTTAGATGCTCACTGCATTTCATTGGCTTTGTACATGTACTTTGCACAATGAAAGTTAAATCTAATCCAATCCAATCATTAGACTTTATTCAGTTAGACTACACTCACAAACCAACTGCAAAATTTAAGGCAAAATTATTTATGAAGTAAAAATTCATCATGTAGGACACAAATTCATTCATACATGAACTTCATGTCATTTATAAATACAGTGTTGTTTTGTTGGTGTTTCGCCATGTGCTTATTTATCCGTTTCTGTGTGAGTAGGTTGAGGGCTACATGGTCTGGCCCCTCTCAGTGGTAGGTGCAGAACTACACAGTACACACAGATACAATCTGCTTCTCTTTCTCTCATCAGCCAACACCACTTACCACTCCAGGGAGAGACCGTCTGTCTACTTCAGAGATGTGCTGATATTTTGCAACATACCATCATATTCAACTTGTCTGGTATTGTTATTACGGACACAACAGCACACAGCTACCCCATAGGACAGTTAAGATACTAAGTTGTCAGGAGTGGTTTACATTACAAGTCAAATCGTTATGCTCTGTAGCAATAAGACTTTTTTTCTGATTAGTCTCACTAACACGTGGTTTTCTTATGGCTACACAGGTGTTTAAGTCCAATCCTGTGAGATCTCGTTGCATGCATGTATGGAAATTCCTTTTATTTAACTACTAAACATAGCTATGGTTTTTAACTGCAGATTTTTACCATGCAACTTCACCAAGTGTTCAAGTGATTTCCATTTCCGACCACATTTCTTCCAAAAAGTTGACACTTCAGCACTATCCTTCCAGGGTTTGATAACGTGATAGAGCTCTTAGCTCAGTTCCAGTAATTTTAAATTTCCTTAGTTTTTTCTTTGCTTGATGCAGCACAATTATTTTAAATGGCAAAACTTTTTTTGGTCAGACAGTGTTTTGGGTCACAATTCATAAAACTCCATCAAGGAAAAAAAAAAAAAAAAAAACTGAAGATAGCTTTAATAAAAGAATCGTGAAGGAAAAAAAAAAAAAAAGACGTTCATAATTGGTCCATAACTACTTACAAACCCAATGCTCCTGCACATAGTGACACACACACACACATATAGATATATATGCAAATGTAATGCATACAAAGTAGCCTTATCATTGCTCGTGGGCACACATGAGACATGCCCTAATAATAAAGTGTCAATCAGCAAGTCAGGCTTCACTGTGATGTTCAGTAGGAAGGTGTTCATTGCTCCTGCAACGCTCCATTATCATTATTCGCTTGACAGTTTCACCAGGGCCTGTCACATCTGCACTTTTTCCACACCAACAAACAGAAATAATATAGCAGCAAGCAGATATGCATTAGGAAGAGAGAAAGAAGGTATAATCCTTAATTCACTGGGAACAGACAGTGTGATTCTTCACCCTCCCACAGAGACAGGAAGCGCTGCAGGAAATTAGCTGGAAATGATATTCACAGCCTTCTGTCAGCTCCTGAAATCCAGGACTGCATTTGCTCGCATGTACCAAACGCACAATACTAAACAATACAAAGTGCATAATCATGCTTGTGAGCAGTGCTGCTCTGGCTTTGATACAGCATCACTGTAAATGACAAATGAACAGCACGGGTGCCTGGAAGAAACAAATTTCATGTAAGGCTCTTTGTTTTCTTTAATCCCAGGTTCCATGGGGACATCCAAGTCTGTATGTACCTCATCAAAAATAAATAAACAAATGCTTGTGTTTGGTATGTTCGGTGAAAATGAGCAATATATTATGAGATAATAAATATTAAGAGATGCTGGGCAGAATCAAGAAATAAGTTTACTTGCGACATCAAGAGGAAACATCAAAGGTCACGCCTCAAACTTGCAAATTAGTCTGCTGACTTGATAACACTTTGGTGAGATCGCAAAAATCATGTGCGACATCGAACAGAAGAAATACAACTGCCCGGAGTTACTGGCGTAACTAGCTAACTAATGTATGAATACATGAATCTAATACTTCAGCTCTCGGTTGAGTACGCACACAGCTAATCTGAGTAAACTTGTAATAATCTACAAGCAAGCTTTTTTGTGGACTCTGCCTACACTAGCTAAACACACCAGATAAGAAATGTATTAAAGTCATTTGTATCTGCTTCCTTTCCATGCTCTCCAAGCTCTCGGTGACATGCTGCTGCCCACGCACAGCAGACGCGCTCTCTGGCACTGCATGGGATATACAAAGGATACATTATCACTATTTTTTTTTTTTTTTGCACAATATTTATTTGACTGCTATTTGCACACAATATTCTTGTCAAAATGTAAATGTTTACTGCTGCTCTTCCCACTACCTCAATTCATACTTCATCAAAAAGTACTGTTATGTGTTACATTGTTGTGTCTGTCATGTACCTCTTTGTTTGCACTATTTGCACGTGCACTTTGTCTATTGTGTATTTTTGTATAGATATTTGATAGTTCTTCTTTTAGATTAACTTAAAAATGTAAAAAATGTGTGTTGTAAATTTATGTTGTTGCATGTATGTAGCACCCTGGTCCTGGAGGAACGTTGTTTCGTTTCACTGTGTACTAACTGTATATGGTTGGAATGACAAAAGCCTACTTGACTTGATGCCTCGACAACAATGCTTGCTTCCGTTCCATCGCGGCCGAGCACATGGCCTCCAGACTCCCAAAGAAATGAGAGGTGGCCACAGCCTCAAAGGAGGGGGGGGATGTACAGGAAACCACCGAGATGAACTTCCTGTATGGCACTGTTGGCGCACCTGCAGGCAAAAGCTTTTGGAGTTTGGCGCTCGGCCATATGGCGCTTGACACGTAAGAGAGCCGTAAATTCTTAACGAGTGAGCGATCTGAAAAAACAAAAAGAGAGAAGAAGGGAAACCACAGAGCATGCTTCCCAGCACGAGTACTTAAGAAGGATGGTGGGGAGAGAGAGTGGAGGTGGACGTGGTTTGGGAACCGCCTTGGTTTGTCATACATGCCATATAGCTGTGTATTTCTTTGCACGTGTGTGTGGGAGCGCACATGTAATCGGGGCTTCCTTGGTGATGCCCAGCTGTGTCATCGGTAAGAACTGGTTGTTCTCTGAGTAATAGTTCACTGTTAGGAATCACCTCTCTCATCATTCCATGCCTCACGCTTTCATTCCCATCATATGTCTCACTTCATTCAACTTTACTCACCGTGCATAAATAAAAGTCCCCTCACACACTCACTTCCTTAACAGATGTCTTGGGTTTCTGACGCTCTCTCGGCGTGTGAACATGATCACTGTTAGGAGAGTTGCAGCTCGTGGGAAATCAGCTGACGTAGAGGCATGAGGGATGTCTCACAGGAGGCTACGTGTTAGAAGCTTAATCTTAGCATAAGCAAACATGGCCTCTGTGGTTAAACTCTCCATACATCAACATTAAATCAAACACAACTACTTGTAATGATGGGTCTGAATAGTCACAATATGGCTTAGTAAACCTTGTTGTAATCAGAAATGCTTAAAAAGATCGTTCTGGGCTTCATTTGTTTTTTGCCTTTTTTTTTTTATTATTTTGGGGTCAACTGTTTTGGTATGATTTAGAAAACTCTCTTGTATGCAGTTTAAGAGCATTTTCACATTAGACATGATTGATTTGTATTATGCCCAGGAACAATTGCCCTCACGCCTCCACTGGTCAGGGTTAACATTATGTTTGTTATCCGTTCTCGGGTACACTTGCGCATTTACACTCTCCGACAACTTTGTGAGCGTGAGTGCGCCAAGAGAAGAAGAGAACAAAGATCTTCTGTTAATAATCCTTATATTATTGTTATTTTGGATTTTAAAAAATGTTAAAAAGTCAAGAGCAACACTCGTTCTACTTTATCAGCTATGGCTGTTTAGGTCTGTAGGATGATACTCTCATGTGCTACACACACATGGAGATTTCTGAGGAGAGAGAAAGCACTGATGATGTCGCGTCTGAACAGAAATCTAGTTACGTTCTGAGGTATGACTGCTTCCATATCTGACTCGATCGGCGTCCACAGATCCCAAGCCTGGAACGATTGTGTTCTCACTGATCAAAATAAACCAGACTTTGGGGTCAAGTGTTCTCGTAAAACAATCACGGGGTGGTTAAAATGAAGTTTCTACTACGTTATTCAGTGACCAGGACTCTACGTTATACTGAAAACCAACAGACAGACAGGGAATAAGCCAATTTATGTATGAGGAAACAGAAGGGTGGTTTAAAAGGCATTTCTGTTAAAGCGGCCAATGCTTGTAATATAATTAATAGTTAAATTAAAAGATTTTTTTGCCTATTTTTTATTTCCCTTTTGTTTATTGTTAAATGTCTTTATAATTCTTTGTCTAAGAAATGACTGTAAAATCTATGCATCTAGTGAAATATTCATTCGTTAGTCTTTAGTAAGCACTTTATCCCAGTGGGATGCAGAGCAGCATTTTCAGAGGAAACCTGTGAACATGTGAAACTGTACGCGGTCAGTAACCCGAGCTCAGGATCGAACAGGAGTTCTTGGAGCCGTGAGGCAGCAACATTGCAGACTCGGAAATGTTCACTACGCCCAATATTAGACTTTTACATGTATTGGGGGGGGAAACAGTCCCTAGACGCTTTATGTAATGATGCAATTTTGCGAAGCTTGGTGAAGACTGATTGTGTCTCTTCTGTGGGTCAGGAGTGAGCACCCTGAGAAATCCTCCTCTTAAAATGTCCTAGTTTCTGTAATATCTCTGCAATTTCTAACACCACCTTTTCCCACTAAGCATTATCATCTCCTTTTCACAACATGACAAATGAGACATGCCTTCCTGTGCATGTGCTGCACAAGGCTTTTGTGATTTCCTGATTCATACCCAGAAGCATCATGTCTAAATTTTCATTAAAAGTTTGTGGTATAATCTCCTGAAGCCAACAGTAACTAAGGTTGTCACCCTGAGAAGAACCTGGTATGATCCGATATGCACTTTATTACAAACTACAAACAAGATAAAGGAGCTTGTGGGTTGTGGCCTCAACAGAGCCTCAGGTGTGTACACACACGCGCGCCAGGAAGTCAAGGAAACAGAATGAGATCACAATCATGAAGGACATTGCAATGTTACTTCCTGTACAAATGTCAGTGTCCAGAGCGATAACATCTGCCCAAAACGGAGCGAAGATTTTCTCTGTAAGGAAACTACTTTCTGCGTGCCATGCAGAATAAATGCATGCGTGTGAGAGCACACACACAGATACAGGAATATCTGAGTTTTATTTCCAGATTCATGAGGTTACTACAGGACACTTTACACGCTTAAGACGTGACCTTGCTACACCAAAGAAACTAACATGCCTGTGATCGACAGAAACACAACACACAAGAACAGGCACAGCATACCAAACTGAACAGTCACAATCACATGACAGGATGCGTCAGTACACTCTTAATGTCAACATTTAAAAAAAAAAGAGAGAGAGAGAGAGAGAGAGAGAGAGAGAGAGAGAGAGAGAGAAAAAAGTGTGCATGTGTGTGTTAGAGCTCATACAGCCCTCATACTGCAAACATATAGCAAGAGCCTGCTGTTGGTTTCCAGTGAGTGGTTGTAAACAAAGGGACGGATAACTCGGTTACGGCTGCATCCTGTTTCCTGGCACAGTGCTGTTAAAGCGTCCTGATTGTGCACTGATCGCTTTAGGAAGCAGAATGAAAAGGAGTCGGTTACAGCGGCAGCAGCTGCGCTCTTTTCTCATGGTTGTGTATGAACAGGGAGACCGATGAGATGAGCGAGGCCGTGCTCGCGGTTATGGTAAAGAAACCTAGTAGATATGCTGTTGTACAGCGTGCCGGATTGTAATAAGTTCTCCATATCTCTCATTATAGGTCAGATCGATAAACGTATACAATACAATAAACACATCTATGGTTGGCATTGATAGTTACTCATAATATTTAACACCTTACCCATTTTTTTTTTAATATATATTTCATAATCTTACAAACATGAACTCTGTTTGTTTATTGGTGAGCAGAAATATGCAAGTGAGCTCGAGTATGGAAATATATGGATATGTTCACATTACAACCTTCATTGTTCAATTCTGACATTTTGGTCAGATTTGAATTTGCATGTCATGACGGTTCATATTCATAATTACAATTCATATTTATCTGATTCTAATGTGGACATGTCGGTCTTTTGAAACAGAATGCATGCGCACATTGATGCATCTTTGCTCACGCCCTCTGGGTTAAAACATGTTACAAGTTTGTTTAAGCACTCATTCATTTCAAACTATGGATGCAATTTAAGAAAAAAATATGTTTGGGATTTTGCTTTGGAGGACGGCAAGCTGTTAGTCGGCTGGATTTGTTGAGGTCCAGAAGCAACGAGAAACCCAAGGACCTCGCTTTAGCTGTATTATCAGTTCTTCTTAGCACTGCTATGAAATCTCCATGCTGCTGGTCCTGACTGGCATCAGCAAGCGCCTCCACACATGCGCAAGGGACAAAGGACAAATAAGTATCATGAATTCTGACCTGATTGTTCTTATTCAGGTCACATAACTGTATTGCATATATATCTGATCTAGGACCACATACGAAAGTGACTCAGATACAATCTGAAAAACATTGTCAGATTAGAGTAAATAACTGAAATGAAATCACTTCAGGCTGGTAGTGTAAACGCTGTCTATGCTTACTACTGTGTAAATGCTGCTCAGAGGGTAACCATGGTGCCTGGTACAAAAACACCTTCAGATGATGTCATCTAGGATCTTTTTTCTTTTTAGCCTAAGTTACTTTCCTCGGAAATGAAATCTCAACATCATAACTACAGTCTTAGTAGTAATATAATCTCCAGATATGTAAATGATCATTTCCACAGCAGACAGTAACCGGAGCAAAAACATCTACAGCAGTAACAGTTACTTGACAAGGCTTGCTAATGCTTAAGAGCTAAAGCAACGATCCAGGGACGATGGACATGGGAAAAGTGAGAGAAAGTAAGAGGAGCCGACCTCTCCTCCTTCCTCTATTCTCCCTGTTCCCGTAATGAAACTGTTTATGGCGTGCCGCTCCCAGATCAATATCTGCTCCAGTAGAGCGAAGCTGCTTAAGGATCTCCTCTAGGATCTCTCGCTCTCTCTCGCCTTATCAGAAGGAGGGAGGAGCAAGTCAGAGCACTTCCACACTATAGCATTAAAAAAATAAAATAAAAAATTCACAGCTATATGCCACAGATGCTATCAGGCTAATTAGAGGCAAAGTTATCAGAGGCCTCACACACAGGATTATGATGATTCAAAAGATAAACACAGTCAGGGACATTTTCTTTTCTCAAGGCGAGAAGGTTAAAACAGGAAGTAGATTTATTTGGTGTATGGAGGCACTTAGTTAAATGCAGAGTGCCCTTTCTACAAATTTGCTTGTATACTTTTCTGTTTGGATGCGTGTGTATGTGTGTGAGCATAGGAATAACTGACCATTTTGACTTGATTTATCTTCAATAGCCCTTTATCCTGTGTACAGGGTTGCGGGGGCTTGGAGCCTATCCCAGGACATTTGGGTGCCAATCCATCACAGAGCGCATACACACACAAATATATACACTATGATGAATTTGGGAACACCAGTTTACCTAATTTGCCTGTCTTTGGACTGTGGGAAGAAACCGGAGGACCCAGAGGAAACCCACCAAGCATGGAAAGAGCATGTAAAACTCCACGCACACAAACCCGAGACACGAATGGAACCCATGACCCACAATGATCGATATTATTCCACCATGACAAAAATAATTTTTCTAAAAGAGGCCAATTGTTTTTTTTTTGGGGGGGGGGGGGATGGGGGGGTGTTACTACGGTTATGGTTATGATTAGATTTAGGTGTACAGCTGATAGAAGGACATCACAAGGATAGTGCAACCAGTGTGTGGTGTGTGTGTCACGCGGTTTAGCAGTTTGGAAGCTGAACATCATGCTTCACAGCAGGTGACATATCTTTTCTATTTGAGTGACAAGAGTAGGAGTAATGTGAATGTCATTGGCAGGTGCGAGCAAAAATCCTCTCAGATTTGGTTACACCAGGATCCCGAGGGGCCTTGGTTTCCACAGTACTTGTATTATCGTCTAGTCATCACCAGACTTTCCCATGGCACTCGGAGTGGTGAGAATGATACGTGAAGATAAGGTGTGAATTTGTGATGCTGACTTCTGCATGCTTAACTCTGTCTCAGAGCTGTTTTTTTGTTTTTTGTTTTTGTTTTTTTTAAATCCACAGCTTGTCTTCAGGTCTTGGAGCATGTGTGTGTGTGTTAATGTGCATGTGGTGAAGCCTACACACTTGGGACTGACGTGTGTGCTTCATGTGGTTATTGAGGGGCCATATGGGCCTGAAGGCAAAAAAGTAGGCGCGTGCAGGCAAACACACACACACATCAATGAATCAACCATGTCAGCCAGACTCCCGACGGACCAGGACCACAAAGGCACATCACTTACGGACAAAACATCTCCAGACGATCTTCACGCCCCCCGCTTCTTAAAAAACACTCCCACTCCGACATGCACATCTGCCAGCAGGACCTGGGCCAACCAACAGCACAGGCACTGACATGAAATGGTGGACTCATTAAAAAAAAAACCCACAAAGGCCCCTCCCCCTCTTCCCCCTTTCTCTGACTCTAAATATAATTTTATACTTCGAGCTCCAGCTGTCGAGATTATTATTATTGATTTCTGCCATCGGCAATCTGAATCAGTCTTGCCACTTCACCTGCTCAGCTGGAGTAAAGCAGAGACGTACAGACACGCTCTGGGAAAGACCGGCATCCAGGTGGGGCTCTGACGTCACACAAGCTGCCGTGCAATCACACTGCTTATAAGTAAGTACTTCAGCAATCGAGACAGAACTGACCTTGCAGCTAGATATAGAGAAAGGAAACAAGGAAACCAGATGGTGTGCTGTTTAACTCGAAGACAAATAAAAGGCCACACTGTGATTAGGAAAGTGCTGCAGTGTGTATTCATACGCGACTACGTGCGTTCGGGGTTTGATGCCACAGCTTTTCCACATGACATCAGCCCGAGAGAAACCTCCCCCGCCCCAGCTGTTTGAGGGGGGAAAAGGCAGGACCGAGTGGTTGAGTTTACTCACGGGGATATTTGTCGGAAAAGCAGAGTAGCGAGTATGTCTTTGTATATGTGATTTAAAGTGGACGGATACATGTGTTTGTGCATCGTTGTGTGTTTGTGTGCATGTTTCAGGTGATGGGTGGGCCTAAGAGGACTGAGCAATGCTACACCAGATTTAAGGTCATACTTGTGTTTGTATGTGTTTGTGCCTGCGCAAGCATGTGTGTGTATGTGTGTGGGGTGATAATAAGAGGGTATAAGTAGAAAGGAAACACATGAACAGGATGTAACTGGGTTTTTCCCCCTCCCTACGTTTACGCGCTCTGTTCCCAGAACACTTAACCTCCGGCCGAGAGTAAGGAGTAACTTGCTCTGATATTCTGAGAGACCAAGATCTACAGCAGCTTTCACACACTGCTCATCTCAGACATGCACACCCTGATTTAGGCTTGATCTGAGGGTTTTAGTGATTCATTACAGTTATTCATACAGCAAGCATGCATTAGATTCCTCAAATCTCATCCCTCATCAACATCATCTTTCACATGGTTCATTTTGGTTCGGTAGCTGATGTCACTCTGGGCCTGAACCCCTGTTATGGAAACGCAAGAGGGTGAAATAAGCACATGTTCCTCCTGAACATATAAGACAGACGGCTCGAGTCTTTTTCGGAATCACTGAACAAATGCGATTTCAGGAAAGCGGAATCCATCATCATCTCAGGGTGCTTTCACACCTATTAGCCTGTTTGCCGATCAGAGCAAAACTGATTCATTTAGTTTGTCTGACATTTGATTTAATTTACTTCCCCACTGCAGGTAGTTTGCGGCAGGAGATCTATATACACTGCGTAGCTCGCTTAGCAGCTCATCACATCTAGAGAGAAAAAAATAAGCTACAGGCAAAAATTACACATCATGTTTTGCTTCAGTTCTTGTAGTGTCGATCTGATTCAGAATTGAGTGGCTTTTTCCATAGCAATCGAATCACTAAAGAGTTCACTTGAGACCAGTCTGATACCACGTCGCTCTGTCAATCATGGATCGGTTTAGTCCATATCGGTGTGCGACAGCTGGGGTTTCACCTACACAAAAGAACCACATGAAGAAAACACAAAAGTTCAATTCAAACTTCCAAAAAAGAAGTAAGGCTCGATTAAACATGCACTGCATACTTGTCTTTTTTTCTTCTTCTTCGAACAAGACCTCTGGTACATTACACGGTCCTCCGGATCATGTCATAAGTTCGACACCATAGCCAACCCGATTCATTCTCCGTCCGCAGTAGTGTCAAGAGCTCTAGCAGGATGTTGCTCTTGGGTATCAAAAAAATTTTAGAATGTGGTTTCAATCATCTGAAAAGAAAAGGCTTCTATTGTTCCTAAGTTTCTATCTAAACCTAATAAAACCTTTAACCAAAAGAAGCCTTTAGTGTTCTAGATGGAAAGCTCGACTTGTGAAGTATGTGTCTGATATATACAGCTGGCTTTATTCTCAGTGTATGGCGTACAGACTCCCACATTTTTCTAGAACCACTCTGGACTAATTGCAAAAAGCAAGAATAAGAAGCCAAGCCGGTCTTCCCACCCAGCGAGAATGTAGCCAACTCTGCTTGCGCGTGAACTCCAAGCAACACAACACAACTTTCTTAACTTCGAGTCAAACTATGTTATTTTGTTTTGTACCCTGTACAATTAGAAAGAGTAGCAAGGTGTAGGAATAGGAGATAGCAAAGCGAATTCATCGTGTGTGCCAGCTGAATGCAAGTATGCTTAATGTTAATTAAGCATTAAAAAGGGAGCAAAAAGCCAATCTAATGCTCAGCAACCTTGGCAAAGGACGTGCAAGTGGCACGTAGACGAGAAGGTAAAGGAAAGCGAGAAAAGAGAAGGGGTTATTTTAGGAAGTCTAGTTTCAATCAGAATGACGTTTCAGCACAAAGAGCCCCTCTTTTGAGGACACACTGTACTCATTTTGAACAGTAACAACAAAAGCTAATCTCTGAGACACTGCTTATGACATGCTGATAAAGCCATCCTGACATGTTTATCCCAGAGGTTTCATGTGAGTTCACAGCTCCTGACCCTGATGCCACATCAGTCTCATGACGTCCTGGGTGCGAATCACAGACGGTGTTTAAACAGATTTCCCTACCATTCGGCGGAACGGAAGAGGTGCCTTGAACAATGAAAAGAGATTTGAAGTCTGAAACACAACTCCAGTCACTGGACACCATGTTCAACATGATCTGGATGACTGAAAACTTTCAGAGACAAAGAAAGAGAGAAAGAGCACAGGGCAGAGCCCCCTTGTAGACTGGAACATCTGGTCACCGGGCCCCTGCTCCGGTGTCGTTTGAACTTCACTAAGCTTGTGTATGTGTGTGTTAGACCCAGCTGTAAAGGGCTGGAGTCGTGTCTAGGGGGGGTGCAGGGAGGGGCAAATAGGAGCGAGAGGGCCCATTTGGGAAGCAGGCTCTTAGATGAGGGAGGACATACTCTCCTTTCATCCATCATGGGGTCATTAACTTTGAAGGCCTTGGGACTTTAGTCTGTAAATAACTAAAATGAGCAACAACCAGAGCAGTTTGGCTCCCTGAAAATATCTAGGGTGGGACAGATAAGAGTACAAGCATGCCTTCGGTACTCTTTAAGATAATTAGCTAGTTTTAAGCAATCAGGGGCGTCATGGAACATTTTATTCAGCCTGGTCTAAATGGTGGCCATGAAATGCACTCATGTATGCTCCAAGGCTTACTTTAGTTATTTGTTTTTAAACAAGCTGCACTCACTAGTTCCTCTAGTAACATTAGACCAAAAAGGGTTGCATGGGTTTGTTGCACGTTGGAGGTATGCTTGTGTAAGCTGACTTTAGTTTACACGGAATCAGAATCCCTAGTTTTCAGTAACTGAACAGCATACAATACTGATACTTTAACTGTAGCATGTACAATTGTGTGTAAATATTTTCCCTCCCTTAGCCACTGTACCATCAGATGTTTCAACAGATCCTGGAATAAGTGGCTGTGGGGATTTTTTTGTGTTCATTTGGGCCTTAGGAGCATTAATATGAGGTCAGGCACTGAGGAGCAAAGGTCCAATGTTCCAATTCAGCACAAAGGCGTTTGAGATCAGGATTCCGTCCGGGACACTCGAGTTCTTCCACTCCAACCTTGGCAAACCATGTTTTTATGGAGCTGGTTTTGTGCACAGGGGTGTTGTCATGCTAGAACATGTTTGTGCCTCTTACTTCCAATGAAGAGAAACTGTAATCCTACACCTTAAAAATGCCTTCTATGCACAAATGATCAGGCGTCCACAAACTATTGACCACACAGTAGACAGTTAATTATGCCCAGATTGTTGGAAACTTACATCACATGTCAAATAGTATCATGTGGGAAAGAATTTTAGCATACAAGTACTAGTACTAATGCATTCTAGTGAGGACTACAGTAAATGTTGGTGCATTTAAATAAACTTTAAGTAACAAAGTTTCAAATTGAGCAATGTGATGCATTGCATTTGGAAGCAATCTATTATTTTAGACGTGAAGAAATGAATTAAAATGAAATTATTTCGCAATAAAAATAAATTCACTGTACATTTAAATATTTTGTTAAACATGGTGTGACATCACATTTCAAAGACTTAAAAAAAAAAAAAAAAAAAAACATCCAGGTCAGTGTGCGTTTCTTATTTCATCAGGATGGAGGCCTTTGACATTTGGTTATTGCACGCTCGTTCCCTTTGGCTCTTTGTCTCTCTAGGTCAGGGGGGAGAAAAAAAAAATAAAAATAAAAAAAGGGCCACACTCCTCTCTCCAAGCATCTTATTTGTAGAGTTTCACATCCACGCTTTCTTTTTCCAGTCCTATCTGCACTTTCGTTTCATCTTCAGCATTGAGTCAGACGGAGAAGCAGAAAACGGAGTGAAAAAGGTTTAAACGGAAAAAAAAGGCAGGGTTCCCTCGAATTTTTTTTATCCTGCCGTAATGTCAAATTGTTTAGCTTAACCACAAAAGTTTCATGTTGCGTGATCTTTTCACCTGCGAGGATTATGCTTAATTCTTAAATACAATGCATTCATAATTGCTTTATGTTTCCAAAACGTCATTGTGCGGTCAGGTGACCAATAACATTCAGCAAAACGAAGCGCAATGTACCGCACTGTATTAGAGGCAAAAAAATAATAAAATATCTGGTGTGTTTGCATGTATAACAGCAATTAAAACTAATTTAATAATGCAGTCCCAATTGCTAGGAGGCACAAGAAATAAGTAGTTGTATGCTAATTGCTCCTTAGCAGAATAATTCAGGTAATTAAGAATCTTTTTAGGTTGCCTTTTAGCTTTTGCAAAGATCTGCCTGCCCTAAAGAAACAACTTTTAACTTGTCTAAAGATGGGTATATTATAACAACAGAAATGTTCAGCAATTATCAGTGTCAGTCAAACAGATAATTTAACATGGAAAAATAAAAGTGAGATTGCTGCCTCACTTGAGTGCATTTTGTTTGATGACCTTATTTTCCTGCATGATTTGATTGAAAGACAGATCTAAATTTATAAGACACTCTGCATATTAATTTAAATCAATATAATTAAATAATTATATTAAATCAGCAATTATTTGTTTATTGACTGGAAGTAACATGCATGCATATACACACATTCTGTACATATACACACACATGCATACACGCATGCATCATTTTAAAATCATCCAGAAACACTTGTACAGAGAGTAGCTGTAATCTGATACGATTATAGAGTATAACCCGGAACATGTAGAAAAGTTTTCACCAGCAGCATTGTCAAACTCAGTCCCTGTACAATCTGCCTCTGATGTGCTTGACTTGGTGCTAAGAGGTGGTGGGTAATGAGGATGATGAAGCTCCGGGTTTTGCAACATGTCAAACCTTTGCTGTTTACTCACAGCAGATGGTAGAGGGCTGAAGCTGAATGGCGTGCAACTCTAAACAACCACTGCACTGTGTTTATCAGAGCTGAGAGGGCTGAAGTCTTCCTCAAGCTCATTTAACACACGCCCACTCGCACAGACAAGACGATGAAACGCTGTGAGCAGCCGCAAACCGACGACTTTATGTTAATTATTTCAAGGCTGTTATAATAAGGCTGACTGCAAACGTATCTACCGTGTGTACAGAAACGTATTACAATAATCATACAAATTTCAACCTCAGCAAACAGTGCCTACGGGAACACTTGCAAGGAGTGCCTACGGGTGAGATCAAACTATGCGACTGACACGGAAATACTGTATGTCGCCAATGAACGTTGGGTGTCACAATGAGTCTTTTCACAAAGCCTTCGAGAAATGTACGAGTGATTGAGGTGGAATTTACAGCAAAGTGGACAGAAACGGATACCAGCCAAGGAGTGAACGTGAGCCAGCTCAGTGCCTGAAAAATCTCATGCTCTCTTCCTGACACAGGCCAGAGAGAGGGAGGGGGAGAGAGAGAGAGAGAGGTGACCTGGACACATCTATCCTTCCATTATCTACCCTCAGTGTACATCTGTCCTGTTTCAGGGCCTGCTGCAAGCCCACTCTCCTACTTTCATAAAAGCCAAACCTCAAACATTTGCCTGTGTAAGCTTAAAATGTTTAGAAAGAACTTTTGTGTCACTGTGAACATTCGGCATCTCTCAGAAGAGCTCACCCCAAAGCCACAGCAACCTTTACGCCTTTTTAGCACTTTCTAACACTGAGAAAACAAGCTTTTTTTTCTCCCCTCTACCGATCTAAAACAAGACAACAATTTGCTTCTACTCGCATGTTTACACATCGGTATCAGACTTCAAACAGAGACATAATAAGCAGCGACTGGATGTCTAAACTTGATATCTTTGTGCGCCGAAGTGGAGCTGAACCCAAAGTAAAAATCCGATGCGATTAACTGCATGAGACTGAAGTGGGCAGCAATAAACTCAATTAGCAAACTTCCTGTCAAGTCTTGTAGCCGGTGGATTCTCCCTGATTTCAGCAGCAATGTGTATGTCCTCTGCAATCCCCAGATTAACACGAGAATGACAAAACAGGCCATGGGAAGGGGGTGAATAAATACATTTTAAAAAGACCACAAACGGATATTTGCAGATAATCCTGAAAAGCTACGAATAAGTCGTGTCTTGCTGTGACTGCTCTTAGATCGGCGTTTTGTTTTCAGGACTAATTTTTGCTAATGCACGTAGACTGTGAGTCAGAGAGCTGTGTTGAAAGTCTGGTGATAACCGTAAACACTGCACAACACACACCGTCAGCTTAGTGAAGCTGACACACTCGATTTACTGTTAGACATATCAGCATTTTACACTTTAGATATTTAGCACAGATGGAAAAGTGTTGATGAGCAATAATGATAAACAAATCAAACAAAGAGGAATGTGTTCAAGTTTAAAACACAAAATCCATGCTCAGAATAATGCTCCAGCTTATTCCAATCGAAAGCTAATTGTGTGGCATGGCATGGAACCTAGGCAAGTCTTTAAACCTAATTAACATTGGGTAAGATTAATGAAATCGCCTTGAGGGCAGGAAGATATTCAGCAAGTGCAAATGAGACTGTTTTAATGCATAAAATGTCAGCTTACTAATATACCTGGGAGGCTAGGACGATATATTTGGTGCATATGCATATTTATTAAGAGGATTCTAAACAGACACGATAGTGCCGAGGCATGCTGTGTGTACACAGGTTGCAGTGATTTCCTTGCAGGAGCTACGAATGGTCCTGATTCCCTGTTTCTACGAATGAAGCGAGTGTGAGGCTGCATGGCAGGAATGATATTTACAGCACACGCACACATGGTAGGGATCAGGAGGTGTAGCGTAATTACAAAAGCACATGTGAGGCCCTCGGCAGCTTGCTGATACGTTTCAGTGCCGCATCTCTGCTCTTACTAATACGGTTAGTTTCTACGGCGAGTCAAAGTATGCTTCACGAAGAATTGCACACATGACTGAATGACACAGGCGGACACAAAGAGGTGACAGCTAACATCATGGGAGGAGAAGATAGAAAGAAAAAAAAAAAAAAAAAAGAACATTCACTGAGGATGGAGGTGGCAGCGGGCGCATCATCTTTTCACTCTTCTTGCCATCTTTTACATTTTCACCTCAAAACACAGACACAGTTGAAAAGCATATGCGGTCGCTGTCCTTTCTTCTTCTTTTGTCTCCAGTGGGAGGCGGTCTCTTTGTGCGGCGAGGCCTGGAGGGCAGCGGAGTGTATCTCCCGCTGGTGGGGTGGGGTGGGAGAAACACACGCACGACAGACGTGACAGACCTTCATCATAAACCTCTGCTGTGAGCGCAAAGGGTGTCACAGACACTGGGTATAGCAGTTTGCCATGACAGCCTGTCAGCCAGAGACCTCATACTAGCAAATGCTCCTCTTCCTCAACCAAAACACACAATCACAGGCACACACTCCACCATCCCCTCACCCAATGCCTCATTTTTTTTTTTCTTATCTCCTTCATATAAACACACAGGCAGCTCCTCACCCACAAGCCTGTTTTCTTCATCATAGCTCCCCCAAAACACAAACACACACATGCTGAGACAGAAGGCTGTGAGGTCAGAGTGAGGGATCGGAGCTGTCAGATAACCCAAATTAAACGCCTCTGCCAGGAGCTCTTCAACAATCCGCATTGAGCACCCGCACAGAGAAAACACATGGAAATGAACCAGCAACCGAAAATGCCAATGTTTCCTGGCAGCATCTGAAGACTTGCCATGATTCTCAACCAGAGCCAACAACTCGAAATATGATGTGGTCCTTTAAACCCGATATTGGAAATTACATTTGGCTATCGAGGAACCAGATTTTCCGTTTTGCTTACAGAAGCAGTTTGTCATTTGGGGTGAAATGCAAACGCAGTGAGGTCGTTAACACGCTTTCTTCTTCTTCCCTTCCATATGTGTCTTGTAATTTGCGTTTTTTTTTTATGCCTGAGCAACTTTGTTCTGCCTAGTTAAAGAGCTTAGAATGAAAACAGAAGCTCACAATGAATAAACTATAATAACAAAAAAATATTCGCTGCATTACAATTCTGACAATTCTAACTTTCAAAGTTACTAATTTTTTCAAGACTATAAAAACTTCTCAAACAATACAAACTGTACCTTTAATCATTAGGACACTTAATAAAAAAAAAAGAAAAACAGAATGAGTGCCTGACATCTGATTCATCTGTCAGACCTGGATTTCTCTGGTAATGAACAGTCCTTCACGCTGGCATTAAACACGAGTTGGAGCGCAGTTAATGCATGGAATGAGAATAAGTCTCATGATCTGACCACGTTCCACCCTCCTACCGCCTGGAAGCATTAAAAGGAACAGGATTATCCAGAGATCAGACATGAAAACCGTGTTACCACCTAAATACCCGTCAACGTCAAAAGACTCGACCCAGAGAGGAAAGGTAAACTATGTAAGGATCGCCAAAAATGAATAAATAAATAAATAAATAAATAAAACCTGCAAGCACACGCACACTACAGTAGACTGTTGAGACTCCTTTTGTTCAAGTCTGCAAAAGCGCATCTTAGGGACAACTTGGTTTTAATTACTGGGAGGCCAAAGAAGCAAAGCTGAGAGCCTACCTGTCCTGGGACTGCTCTTCGTACATCCTCTCTTTGCCCTCTTTAAAAAGACGGATTGCCCTTTTGGATTTCTTCATCAGACTGTCGATGTAGACTTTAAAGTATTCGTTCTCGCTGAGCTGCGCAAGCTTTTGGTTCTCCTCGTATTTGCACAGGATCATCCTCAGGTGCTGGTATGTGTCCGGCAGAATGTCCAGGATGTAAGGAGGGCTGTTTTTCAGCTGGAGCCTGGGGTTCTGACACAGCCTCACCTGGAAAGAAAATGCAAGATGACTTTGTGCATTTGCTTCACATCTACACCTATTCAAACTCACGTGTGTTCAAACTTTATTGCCGGAAATGCTGAGTAAAATGTATAGGGATGCTACATACTGGAAAGACAGTTTAACTTTTAGCACACGCGCGCACATTCCAGCAAGGTTTGCATAATAGAATAATCAAGCGCAGACACTTTCAACTGAAAATGCAAACTCTTATGCAGTATGGCGTTAATTACTTAAAAGTATATAAAAGTAAAAGAACACCACATAATCCTTCCCAGTTGAAAAGTTGTAAATTAAAAGGTTAAAAAAACAAGGACAGTGCACTTTAATTTCTATGAGACATGCGAGTAGAAACAGACACCCATATTTCATGATTAATTTTATGCAACTAAAATTTATTAGTGAAGTTTAGCTATTAATACAGTATTAGTTCTTGGTTCACTTTCCTTTAGAAGAGCAACAACTTGCCTTCAGGCAAAGAGTGAGAGGATTAAGATGACAAATACATCTTTCAGAAGGCTCGGGGTCAGCCAGGTCATGACTCTGTGTGCGTTTTACCTTTTGCTTTAACTTGAACTAAGATTGCATTAACAATAGAAAAGAAACAGTATTTGTCCATCCTCAGACAGATTTTACATGCATTCATTTTATCATAAAACTCACTCCCTCGCCCGGTTTACAGCATTAAGGGAGGAGGGGTTTCCGGGAGACCTTAAGCAAGGCGGGGTACACCCTGGACTGGGTGCCAAGCCGTTGCAGGGCATACGCGTGCACACACACAAAGAACCACCAAGCACTGGGAGAACATGAAAACTGCATGCAATGCAGACCAGAAGGGGAATCAAACCAAGACCCTGGACGTGCAAGTCGACAGTGCTACCCACTAAGTGACCATGCTGCTGCTTTATGGGTGTCTATTCACTCCTTGCACGTCTGCATATAACTGCCATGAAAAGAGAAATGTTTAGCTCTAATACATCATTAAAGGGTGGTTTTTAGTATCATTATTGCCTGATTTCTGCTTCCTATATCCTGTTCATATCTCCTGCACGAGAAGCTGCGAATGAAATCATATCAGTATCCTCATTCACCACGAGATCACTAAAACAACTGGTCCATCAACAGATTTCCAAAACATGCTTTATCTTTTCCAGGCTTTCTAGCGCTCTTGCGCAACAAGAAGAAGTAGAAGAAGGCGTTTGTTTATTCATGGACTCTTAAACTACATCCAATACAACTCTTACGAGACTTGTGTTGCCAGATTGGAGTATTCCACGCACCGCAAGGTTAGTTTATGGAAAAATCTACTAGATGCTGGAATTTTCTGGAGTGGGTAAAAACACAACACATTTTTGGGGATTGGGCTAGAATTTATTTGAAGGTTTAAACGGCGACAATATGACTCGGATGATATTTACATGGTTGCGAAAAACTAGTCTGAGGTTATTAGGGGAGCATAAAGCGATTGCGTCATCGAGAGTGGATCCGGAAGCGCAAATCCACACGCTTTTTTTCCCCTTTTTTTATTACCACTTTGTCCATGAGTTTCCATGTCTTCTCCACTGCTCGCCGGTCCGCCGCGGCCTGTTTCGGGGGTCCGACTGCGTCATGAATGGCGTCGATTATTCCCAAAATGCGCCCTTTCCTGGGGTTGGGGGCGCGCGCGCCCACACTCCGGCCACTGAGTGCGGTTGCCATGTCCTCCTCACTGAAACACAGGGAAAAGCTTTCACAGCTAGAATATAATAACTAGCAGGATCATGACAATACAGCACTAGCTAGTCGAAACCACAGAAAATAATGTGAACCATATATTTAATCAAACAACCGTTTTTTTTTTTAATGTCGGGCACATATTAAATGTAGCCTAACATTCGTTGCGGTTTAGGACGCAGCCACTCCACACTGCTACAGAAAAAGAAGCAAGAAAACACCACTTTCTTTTACACAATACCTTCAAATTCATTAACTTCATTCATTACCACACCTAAACGCCACTTTTCTAACAGTTTCTTTTTCTAATATATATTATACAAGCTACAATTATCACCTTTGTTTATATAAAATATACAGGCTGTATACACACTACACAAAGAACTTAATTTCTGTCTTGAAAACGCTGTGCCATTACAATCTAAAACTTCCAGACTTGTTTTCCGTTTCAACGTTTACACCATTCACTTTAAAAACAACAAATAAACAAACAACACCGTGTGAGCGCACTAGCAGGATGCGTTCACTGCTCCTGAATGTTATGTTGTGTTTTCTAGTTCTTCCATAAAACTCCAGACTTACTGCGGAGGAAGCGCTGGAGAGAGAGGGAGAGAGGGAATGTCAGCGCAGAGACTTCCCGAGTTGAAACGCAGAGGTCTCCAGCGACTAAATAAAAAGCTGACAAAAACAACCCAAACACATCTATTCCACTGTCGTGTCAGTAAACCACATTGTTCCAGGAGTCCTTTTTCCAAACTGAACTAAAAAATATATATATAGTTTTAAATCCGTTTTTGCTCGTAGTGGCGGTTAAACGAACACAGCTCGAGTCCAAATCAGTACGCTTTAAAAGCCGTGCACGAGCTATGTTCCGCTCCGCTCCGCTCCCTCCCAACACAAGTCCGGGGCGGGGCTACGACTGGAGCTCAGCTGGGTGGGTGGGGTTATGTAAATAACAGATCATTTCCTGCCAATCACAGGGAAGTGACAAGGTACGCATTTAATATTTATAGCATGACTAATACAATGATGAGAAATATTTGTAGGTGGTTAAGTATGAATGATTTTTTTTTCTTGTTTGAAAAATCTTCTAATCATGTTCCAGTGGAAAAAAGAAAAGTTAGGGGTCTTCATGCGACATGGGAAAACTAATGAATCACAGGTACTCTAAATTCACATAAACACGCAGCTCACAGTTTTTGTATTCAGGTACTGAGCTGTTGATGCATTTTGTTTTTGAACTATTTGCAGCATTAATCTTTCCAAAGCTAACCAGTTAACTTTTTAAGTTAAATGAAATAGAGGAAGCCGGTTGGTGTAATTGTTAACACTGTGAATTTGCACCATCAGGGTCGAGGGTTCAGTTCCCGCCTGGGGGTTTTCATGTTCTCCCTGTGCTTCATGGGTTTAAAGTTTAGATTAATTGGCGTTCCCAAATAGCTCGTAGTGTGTGTGCATGTTTGTCATGATTTGGCAACCTGTCCAAGGTGTTCCCCGTCTCCTGGGATAGGAGTGACCCTGTATACAGGATAAAGAGGTATAGATGATTGAATGAATGAATGAATGAATGAAGCCCAGCTAAATGTCCCCATAAAGTCAAAACTGTCAGTTATTCCTATGCTCACACACACCCACACACACACACACACACACACAAGCTGCTTGTGTGTGTGTGTGTGTGTGTGCGTGTGCGTGCCCTGCAATGGACTGGCACTCCATGTATGATGTACCCCACCTTGATGTACCATGTATGATGTACCCCACAAATCTCCTGGGATAGGCTCCAGGCCCCCCATGACGCTAGATACAGTATATGTGGTATAAAACATGAATGATCAGTGCAAACTGTCATACTAGCTTCATTAGAAGATTATCCAAGCAAGCTAACTACATACATCCACCAACAGCACCAATAACCTCTGCTACCTCCTTCTTTGCTTCATTTATTTTCGTAATGTCTTTATATATTAATTAAGAGCTCAAATATGACAATAAAGAGAATCCACACATTAGCTTTTCTTCTGTTGTTGAAGAACAAAACCTAAATATGAAATAATGAGTTCCTAGTGGGCACAGGTAAGACTGCAGGACTATAAACTAGAGACATAGAGGGAACAACATCAGGACCCATTAAGGCCTTGAATGTTAACATCCCAGATGTCTTCATAACTAATTTACTGAATAACTCATGCTAAAGTCACCTTTGGGGCTTCTCCATGCCATAATTAGTAATATCTTATTTTTGTGAGGATGATTAAAAGACCTCCTAAGCACTCAGCATGCCCACTGGGTTGTAAGCAGGGAAATAAAGAAATGTCAAACCACACAATCTGGCCATTGTCACAGTAGCTACAGTTATATTTCATTACAATGGCACCTGGAAGTGGGTGGGATATGTTAGGCAGCTAGTGAACATTTTGTCCCGGAAGTTGGTTAAATAGATTAGAGGCAGATAAAATAGGTATGTGTAAGGATTTGATCGACATTGACAAGGGCCAAATTGTGATGCCTGGATTACTGGATTAAAGCATCTCCAAAACTGCAGCTCTCGTGAGATGTTCCTGGTCTGCAGTGGTCAGGACGTACCCAGAGTGATCCACAGAAGGAAAATTGGTAAACTGGTAACAGGATCATGGGTGGCTAAAGCTCACTGATGCACATGGGGAGTGTAGTCCGATCCAATAGAGGAACTACTGTAGCTCAAACCGCTGAAAAGGTTAACGCTGCGTCCGATAGAAAGGTGTCAGAACACACAATGCATCACTGTTTTGGTTGCAGAAACACCAGGGCAACGGTTTTGTAATCGTCCCTGCAAAATTCTATTGCTGCATGTTGAGACTGGTTTGTTACATAGAAAAGTTCTTCAGCTGTATACTAACAAAGTGTGACTCATTTTGCAAGACCATGTGGTCAAATGCATAGTGGTGAGAGAACAGTGAGATTTGCTTCTTATTATCTTATATATCTTATAGACAAGGCTTGGGAAAAAAAAAACCTTGGAATTAAAAATCCTTCACAGAAGAACAGAAGAAAAAAATAGATTGTATTTAAATATATGTTGCATATTTTATACAGCAATCTAGTGCAAAAAATAATAATAATAAACTTTTTGCATCCAAGGCTACTTTAGCTCTTTAATAAATTCTACAGCTCCCCTTAGCAACTATCAGTCATCAGTCATTTAAATGTTTAGCATATAATTTGTCCTATTCATGGGAGCCATGGCTTCTTTTCTCAGCATTACATTTACAGTACTAGCCTGGTTGCATTGAGGATTTCAGTGAGTATTGACCAATTTGCAAATAATAAAACATACCCCATACATGTGTCAGCGTGTGGAAGAAGGGCCAATAAAGCATCAGTCTTATTGCTGTGCAACACTTTTGGAAGCAGGAGTACTGATTCATCCAAATGAGAGCCATGTTGAACACAGTCATGGCTTGTTTCGAAATGCTGTTAGCAGATCGTTTGGGTCATTCCCAGCCTCCTCTCTGACACTGCAGTGAACAATCTGGAATATTTGAAACCAGGGCACATGTTAGTCATCGAATCACGAGCGAATTCAACTTGAACCCTCATTCAGCAGGGCCGAGCCTTGCCTACGTACACATCGCAGTCATGATATTGGCAGTACTTGACTCGCCGTCTCTTATTAAACTAGCCTGCTCTCAGACTCGCCGACCCAAAGACCCCCAGTGCGATCCGGGGCCTCGTGTGCATGATGTGCTTTATCCAAGGTACAGAACAGAGGGAGAGAAAGAGCACAAGGGAGACGGACGCTATGAGGCTTGGCTTGCTTGAGCTTTATTGTTGTATACACAAAGTCCACATAAAGAGTGTTTAACAGAAGAGCAGACGCAATTAAGGAAGGAAATTCATAAAAAAAGAAAACACAAAAAAGACAGAGAGAGAGGTCAGAGAGAATTGCTGATTTGAGATAGTTAAGAACTGCTGATTCGAAAGCCCTGATAATCAGCAGAGTACTGTATGTTTGTGTCTTCACTGGCATGTGACACTCCTTCCCCCTTTTTTTTTGACATGCAAAGGTTAAGAACAGCATATCAGCTATGAAAGACAGAAAGAAAAAGAATCACACAGATAAAGAGGGAGAGAAAAAAAGATTTCTTGGTGTGGCCCTGTTATTCTGCAAGACCTCTAATATAAACCCGGCTATGTTATGGTAAATGAGTAACGGCAAATGTGTCGATCGTGAAAAGAAAAGAAAAGAAAAAAAAATCCCCTCAAAAGTTTCCTCAGCTCTCAAACAAGCAGACACGAACGTCGCATCTTCAAGCTGGAACATTTAGAAACAGTTGAGGTTAGTCGAAATCCGCTTGTCGCTGAAGTATAACAATTTACAAACCCCCCTCCCCCCACAACACCCCACCCCACCCCTCTCTCTGACGTCCCGGCATCACGTCGTGGAGAAGCGAGACCTCGGCTGTGCGCTGAATGCGATGATCAGTATCGCTGACATTGCTATGAGTCATGCGTCGCTGCAGGGACTAAGCCAGAGTTTAACAGAGGCATATGATGCTTTTAAAACATTTCACAGGAAGTTCGAGGCCATTTGCCTGTTTGGGAATATGCACCGAGTATGCAAACCATGTCTGTTTAGAGAAAATGACGCTGAAGCTTCACGCGGTGTCATTATAGAACCGATGAAGCTGAGACGTGTTGAACTGAATTCCTGAAGAAGAAAAAAACGTTTGTGATGATTCAACATCTACCCAGCTGCACGTGTTTTCTCGTAATAGACATAAACTTTCAGTTCGACTTTTCTCTACAAACGTTTTCCTGCAGAAGATTTCTTTCTGCCCTTAACCTGAATACCCACTGAACCCATCAGTGGGTCCAGGCAAAAATCTCCTCTCTGCATATCTCCTCCTCTTACTGAGGTAAGGAAATGGTGCAGCAGGTTGTACTGCCACCTCGTAAATCCAGAATCCCTGGCTTGTTCACTAGTCAGACTTTCTGTAAATATTCTTCTCACGTCAGTGCAGGTTTCCATTCAGTTCTCTGGGTTCCTTCCACTGTTGGTTAAACAAGCCGGTAGACGGATTGGCCGTGCTAAAATTTCCCATAGGTGTGAATGAACGTGTGAATGCAGTATGTGTTCATGATGCCTTAGAACAGACTGTATTCCAGCCTTAAGCCCTGGGACGAGAAGGAAAATGACCCTAAAAAGCAAACAGCGACATTTTATGACTCACTCATGACCTATACCGCTTTATCCTGTCTTCAGCATTACATTGGGCCTGGAGACTATCCCAGGCGACTGAGGGCACAAGACGGGGTACACCCTGGATACGTTGCCAATCCATCACAGAGCACACACATACACACACTCATTCACACAACATGGGCAATCTGGGAATACCAATTAGCTCGATATACTGTACATGTCTTAGGACTGTGTAAAGAAACTGGAGTAAACTTGCAAACTCCATTCACAAGAACCTGAAGTGGGAATCGAACCCAGACCTTAGAGGTGCAAGGCGACAGTGCTAATCACTAAACCACCAACATCTTATTAATCCTACCAGAAATAAAACGTTTGACTCTGTTGTAACATGAAAAAGGTCCCAGAATGTATAGACACATCAGTGCTTCAGCTAATACAGCAGTGCTGAATGATATCATTGGCCTAAAACTATTTGTGGGCTGTATAGTATAATCACCAGGATACAGTGCAATCAGCGCTTGCAACTGGAGCAGTGATGAAGAAAGATGCACTGGAGTTCACGTCAGAATTTATGCCCAACTTTCCAACACAGATTTTGCTCAAAAACACATTCTATCCTTTAAACTACAAATAACACTAAAGACTTAGTCTAAAAGACTTTATTGTCCTAGCTTGTTATTGTAATTATCCACTTTACTTTATTAAACAGTACATCATCTGCATGTAGTGATTTGGGGTGTCGTTTAGAAATCCAACAACGCACACGCGCAGGGTTGAATTTTCTTGGTGGGCCAACATGTTTCCCGAAACAGAAACAACGCCTACTCGGCTTTTTTTTTTTTTTGAGAGTCTTGATCTACCCCGTATCTTTTGCTTATTTAATTAAACACAGCAAAGTCAGCTGCTTTTTTTTCCACCATGTCCATCATGTGTGAGCACATGTGACTGATAACACGAGTGCACTCGTAAGTATATGATTAATACTTACCGGCTGATCATCAAGGAAATGAGATGAGCATATTTTTGGAAGTCAGGTGACACAGAAATTATGATAATTCATTAAAATGTGTTGTGTGACCCTGGATGGCAGCTAATAACAGCATCTTACATTAAACAAAATGTTTGGCAAATCAATACATTGCATTATAAAACTGAATTACACTCTCTCACACACACACTGTATATGCTCTCATACACACAAACATATATATATATAAAAGAGAAAGATAGATTATGATGATGAGGATGTTTTATTATTATTACTACTATTATTATTATTATAAGTAATAATAATAACAACAACTAACAACAATAATAATAATAATAATAATTATTATTATTATTATTATTATTATTATTATTATTATTGTAATGATAAAAAAAACAAGATTTAAAAAATTCACACAACATATGTAGAGGCAGATAGGGATCAGTTCAGCAGGGGGGCAAAAACCACACGTTCTGTGGAAATGTAGATAAACAAGTTTCTCAAATCTTAAAAACAACAAAAACAACGAAAAGAAAAAGTAATTTCTAACTTTTATATTTCAAGATCAACAAACCTATTCTGTGCTATATTAAACACAATAAATACCTGTTCTTATTCTTGAATGTATTTATTTAGTTGTAAACTGCAAATGACTTCACATGGTAGTCTGAACTGCAGTATATAGACACCATGGGGAAAAAACTACATCTTCACTTTTGGCCTTATTAAAAACTCCAAATTGTATGAACACCGAAAAATTTCAAAAGTTCCGTTAACATGACACATGCTCACCCCCTGTCCCTAATACAAAGGGGCAAAACAGATGAAGTCATTTGCATATCGGAACGCGATACACAATATTATGCAATGACTCAATAAAACGCATCATGTAGTCGGTAGCAGTATTTTCCAATGAGACCTTTAACTGTTACAAATCATTTTCACACGCTCTCAAACGAGCGACGGGATAGATTAATAATGAAAAAAAAAACTGAGTTGAGTAGTATGAATAGAGTGTGTGGAGGAACATATCTGAATGTGCCTGGTAAATGAGCATTTGGCAGAAGAAACCCCACCGAGAATAGCGCCGGGGTGAGTAGTGGATAATACTACCTTTCTCAGTGTCTATTCAGCGTTCTTTTAAACATCTGGAACGAGTCCAACACCTTCATCTGAGTCTTTACACTAAGTGCTTGTCTCTCTTCTACTGTATATCTCAACCCAGCTTCCTAGACCTCTTAAGATATCTTTCTATTTCAGCTTCAGCTCTGAAGTCGAAATCCTCCTTTTTTTCATGACATGCGATAAATACAGGGGTGTGAGTTCAGGTTCGAAATTCATTCTCTTTTTCTTCGTGGAGTGTTTTTGACTTTATTGTGGTCCTGAAGGCTCCCACGCTATGGCAGGCATGTATGTGCTGGTACTGCAGAGTAAACAAAGGCCCAGCAAACAAACACAAATATCCGGCCATACAGCCTACAGGCCCAGAGAGAGGGGGTTCTGACCATTACCCTGCTGCATTCACCATGACAATAGAGTTTCCTGTGGCCACAATCAGCAGTCATGGTACAACTAGCTTCCTCTTAAAGCAATCTAAGTGCGTGTGCTGTAAAGCATGCGTAGTAATGTAATGGAGCTGCCCTTTTGCTGATAGATAAATACATGAAGTGTTTTTTTTTTTTTTAGATGCTTGCACTCAGACTCATACTTTTTTTTTTCTTTCTTATACTGCCCTCGCTCACTCTTCCTCCCTCCGTTGCGTATCCAGAGCGACAGCCATGGCAACGGGGCTATATAAAGAGTTCGGAAAAGTGTGTGGCGCTCTGATAAAGCTTAAGAGTTGTCAGAGAGGAAGCTGCTGAAGATGAGAAACAATCCGGCTGAACAGAAAAGCCACATCACAATTAATCTGAGCTGCAGCTGGTTTTGAGGCAAGTACATGCATACACACACAGAGATTACATACTATACACCCCCCCCACCCCCACCCCAATGTCTGCACCCTTACCCTCTAGAGCTTGTCTGTGCAGAAATCTTTACCAGGGTCACTTGTCAGGCATAAATGTGTAAGTTAATGAATCAGGATTCTGTCACCAGCACGAGGCCCGAGCTTGTGAAAGGGTTTATATGTGAGAGATCATTGCGCTCATAAAAAAAAAAAAAAAGAATATAAATCGCTCAGAGGGAGAGGGAGAATAGACTCTTAAAGAGCCTGGGAGAAAGGAATAGCAGAAACAGTGCCATTCCTTGGTGTTGCAGCACAAAACTTTGCCCCCCGATTTGTATGAGTTTCCTCTGGTTTCCTCCACCATCCAAACACGTACCAGAAAATTGACTGGCTATGCTACATCACCATTAGCTATGAATGTCTGTCTGCATGGTACCAGTGTCCAATCCAGCCTCATTCCTGTAACAGGCTCCAGATCCACCACGACCCTGACCAGTATAAAGAGTTTCTCCTGTCCTTAGGGCCAGAGAAAATGACACTGATAATGGGAGGATGTGCAAACCCTTGCATCATTGGTTTCCGTATTTGAATGCTTTTTGAATCAGGAGCCAGAGGAATGTGATCTCTCAGGAAAAGGCATCTTGTGAGGAGGAGGAGGAGGAGGAGGAGGAAGAGGAGGGAGTCACCATGCATCTTTGTCAGCCTTAAAAGGAAGCAGTGCTTTATTCCAGCATTCCCAAACATGGCCTCTGGCTTTGTTGTGAAACTCGACACTTGCTTACCCGCACCCTTACAGATCAGGGTTTAAATCTGGCAAACATCTTGAACTCTAATCTGATGGTATTAATTGACATTCTTGACTCGCCATACAAACCACACTGCGATTTTAACTTTTTTCGAAGTGTGCAAATGTATTTGATTTGCTTTGCAGTACAGTTTTGCTGGAGCCTGTGACAGGGCCCGATGGTAAACAGAACCCTTTACTGATTCTGTGATTAATCACGATAAATATCCAAGGGCATTATGTTTTTATTTAACATATGTTGGAACAAATAAAAAAAATTATTTACTGGGGTTAATACTGTACAGTTGAAGGAAAAATGTCTGAAGCTACTGTACTCTAATGCCTTATTATCTGGACAGCTCACCATTATTAATGTTAAAATATTTTAAAATGTGTCATAAATATACTGGGGAATATGTGAAAAAACAAGAAAATGAACAGAATTATGATTAAAGGCAGGAATGATTTCACAAGAATTTGTGTTATGGAATTCCTAGGTCACTGTCTGTTGATATAATTGATATATATTTTTTTATATATAAATTAAAAAATTATTATATTGAGAAACTATTTAAAGTTCTAACTGCCAGCTACAGGAAACACAGGCGGGTGCAAGTTATTGTTGCTCTCCCAGGAATTAAATACTTGGATTTAAATATTTTTCTAGCCTGGACTATAAAAATTAAAGACTCATTGTTTGCAATATGAGAGACATGTAGAAATACATGTAGAATATAAAGGAAATTCTAATTATATATTTGATAAAAAAAATTGATGCAGAAATCTGAAATCCAAATAATTCACAAAGATCATGTTGGAAAATAATCTAAAAGATGTACAGTAAATATCATTATTTAAATGTGCATGCAATGTAAAAAAAAAAAAAAAAAACGAAAAGGTTTGCCTGATCGCTAATTTAGATCTTAACAAGTCACGAAAGGGTCCTACACTGTAGCAGCTGACATGCAAAAAATGTGAATTGTTAGCAGTTTTAAGTGTGAAATTATGATTTCAGTATGCATCACTTGGATTTTACTCGGCTTTCCTAATGAACCACATAACACAAACTAATTCAGTCTGTGTTAATTAGTCCATTTTGTTCGAAAAATGCAAGATCAATCTGGGTTTAACTACAGTGGCATGTGAAACTCAAAAGGGGGTCCTGGCTTTCATTATGTAGAAATAAGTTCCTCAACAAAAAAAAAGCAAGAAGAACACGCTTTGAAATAAAGTCAGCCGTGGATTCGTGACATGAAAGTCCCGCAGCAACCTCACATCAGCATTGCTAAGTTGTCTCGTCCTTTATGGGCGAGAGTTGATTTAGAAAAGCTGTGTGTGAGATGAAAAAGAGACTCAAGGCTATTAAGGTTTTTGTCCCTCTCTCTTTGCTTTGGCTTGAAACCCCAGTGGTTGTATGTTCTCAATTAGTTGAGAAAGGTCATCAAAAATGTTTTTTTTTTTTTTGTCCTCAGATTGTCACTTCTTGTAACTAAATGCATTTGAATGCATGGAACCATTACCTTAATACCGTGGCCCTAAAAGAGATGTAGAACTTGGGGTTATACAATATACTGTAAGACACGCAGATCAGTGCAATAAATGAATAAATCTTTATTGTGCGTCTCTGCAATGCTAAAAACCGGAACTACTCAGTCAGTGCACTTTCAGTATAAAGAAATGTCCAGAATTTGGCAGAAGCTGACCTGATATGGTAGCGCCATCTCTTTCAGTTCTGCATTGCACGCATTGTGTTTTCAGATGTTTTTTTCAGTGACAAAAACGTATGTGACAGAACCACAGCTAAGGAAATGAACACTAATTATGAAAAATATAGAGAGGTTCATTTCCTGCCATAAAAGCAGGGGGGAGGGGGGGCGGACTCGGGAGGCATGTATATACACCCCTACACACTAATGGTGCCTCAAACAACTTAAATATTTCTTCAGTATATACTGTATATTCACATCTACAGTATACAAGTCACAATTTCAACATTTCATTCGTAATATTGCTTTTAACCAAGATTTGATAAAAAGGGGTCATTTAATGCACCAGATACTGTTGCTAGAATCGCTAATAAAGGTGATGGGCAAAAATGGATCTTATACTGGTCTTTCAAAAGAACTGAGAAATTTAAATTAGAAAAATTGTGTTTTAAAGCACTTTAATTTACACTCCTCTATGAATGAATGCTATTGGAGAAGTTATTTTTAGAGGTTTCAGGGATATCCTGGTGTCATCCTGAAATCCTGCTTTCACAGAATTATCATTTAAAAATTATAATAATAGGAATTTGATGGATTTCCCCGAGGATCTCCTTGTAAACAAACACAGTGGCCACATCACAGCATTTGGAATTGATAAAATAGAAAACTTTAAAATATAAAAAATCCAGCTTATTGAACCAAGAACCTAAAAATATGCATAAATCATTTTGAAATTTTACATAGATTCCAAATGCTTATAGTGAGTCATAAGCATATCAAAAGGCATAACATAACAAAAATGTATAACATACTACAAGATAACATAACATAAAACAGCAAAATGTATAACATAGCATAAAATGTCTAACAAACCACATCACACCATACCATACTGTATGTAATGTAACATTAAATATGCATAACCCCTCCTGAAATTGTACATATATTACGATTACATCATATTATTACAATATATACAATATTATTGCTTATTGTACGTCATTAACATAACAGAACACATAACAACTAAATGTACAACATAACAAAATGAATAACAAAATATCAGCATAAATGTACTATAACATAAAATGTTTAACACAACCAAAAATGTAGATAACATAACAGGATGTATAACGAAACATAACATACTGTAAACACGTAAGATATTTGCATAATACAGTTCTAACTGTTTTACCAAATTTCTGCTTTTAACCAAAACACATTTACAGTAACCACTTCCGTTACTTTGCTTAATCACTTTTAATTAACTGCAAGCTTCAGTGGTAACTAAAAGGTTCAACCAATCAGATTTTTCTGCACTTTTCCATCCAGTTTGACAGCTACTGGCCTGATGGCTGCACTGTTAGATTAAAAATATTAACGTGACTGCGAGTAAAATACTCACAGCCTACAGTAGCAGATGTCATTTTCCCTATTACTAGCATATCAGTGTAAGAATTTTGAGCAGAACTGTTATAAAGACATTTATTTTATCAGCCTGTTAACATCATCTTTCTTTTTTTTCCCTCCAACACTGCAAGAATAGGATCTGGTATGGTTAATAACACCGAGTGGCCAATTTTAACATGATGTACTTTGGGCTAACCACTGGAAAATGGAGTACAGATGTATTGTAGTATCAGTATCACTACCCAGGAAAGTGTGTGTGCAAACAGATGCCATGTTCCTCATTTTGGAACGCATGCAGGTTCCAAGTCAGCGTCACCAGGCACTGGGGGGGACTCCAAAAGCTACCTACTTCAAAATCTTCTGTAGTATATGGAACAGTGTTGTCTTAGCCAGACGAAGGCTAGTGTGTTCCCGCTGAATGACGCATTGTTCTGTAAGACCAAAAGGAAGGGGGTCAGACAGTGGGGGCGGTCTGTGGCATGGAAAAGTTTGGATGGTTGGAACCATAGTCTGGAGAAATGCTGTACACTCTTTGGAGAGAAGCATGGAATTGGTGTCATATTACAGAACATAAACAAGGAAATGTAATGCCATCAGAATAAAGCAGTGTTGTGCTTTGCATAGGTCTATATATTTTTTTATTTACAAAATTAGGCATTCTATTAGTTAGTAAAACTACCTATTTTAATTAATAGGAAAGAGCACAATAATTAATTTATTAGAATATGGGCAGAATAAATTCTGCATATTTTTTCTCTTATTGTATTATCTGTGGTGTGACTGCGTTTCTGTGAAAAGCAGAGAATGGTTGGGATGTGGGTGTTCAATGGTTCAGTGAGAGCTCCTTTTTCATGCCTGTCATCTTAACTCTCTCTCTCTCTCTCTCTCTCTCTCTCTCTCTCTCCACCTACACTCGACCACGCAGTATGCACAAACTTTCCAAGCACAGCCAAATCTCTTCTCATTTCTTCAACTGGGGTGAAAATGTGATGAAAACTCCACAACTCCATGGTTATAATCACAAAATGCATCACACATTCATGCATACAGACATTTCAACTGCTCGTTAACACAAATACTTAATCAGCCAATTAAGTGGTAGCCACTTAAAAGATTTAGGCATGCAGACATGGCGATCTGCTAAAGTTGAAACCAGACATCAGGATGGGGAGGAAAAAAAATGATTTAAGTTCGTTTGAATGCGGCTTGCTTGTTGGTGCCAGATGGGTCGGTTCGAGTATTTCCGAAACTGCGATTTTCATGCACAACTATCTCAGGGTTTATAGAGAATGGTCTATGGTGGCGGTCCTCAGGGCAAAAATGCCTTGTTGATGCCAGAGGTCAGAGGAGAATGGCCAGATGGGTTCGAGAAGATCAACAGTAACTCAAATTGCATCTCATTACAACCAATGTGTGCCAAAGAGCATCTCTGAATGCACATGGAACCTTGAAGCAGATGGCCTACAAGAGCAGAAGACCACACTGGGTGCCACTCCTGTCAGCTAAGCACAGGAATCAGAATTGGTCTGAATTTGGCATAAACAATAGGAAAAAAAATTATCCATCCTGACTTGTATTAACAGCTCAAGCGGTGGTGTAATAACGGCGGGATATTTTCTGGTCACTTTGGGCCCCTTAGTGCCAATTGAGCATTGTTTAATTGTTTAAATGCCAAAGCCTACCTGACTATTGTTACTGACCATGTCTATTCCTTTATGACCAAAGAATAATCCACCACAGCACAAATCTAAAATCATCTCAAACTGCTTTTTTGAACATAACAATGAGTTCTGAACTCAAATGGCCTCCACAGTCACCAATTCTCATTCCAGTCGAGCGCCTTTGGGATGTGGAGGAACAGGAGATTTGCATAATGGATGTGCAGCCAACAAACCTGCAACAACTATGTGATGCCATCATGTCAATATGGACAAAAATCTAAGTAATCTAAACAGTTTCCAGTGCATTGTTGAATCTGTGCCAAGGAGAATTAAGGTAGGTCTGAATGCAAAAAGGTGATCCAATACTACTAGAACTAGCAAGGTGTACCTAATGAAGTGACCGTGTGGTGTACTGTATATTCTTTTTAAACAAAGTGTCAGTCTTTTAAACAGACTCTGAGAACACATAATACAAGAGTGTAATATTTGGCTCGGCCAGGGATGATTAATAATGTTAGTGGGAAAGGGAGAAATTTTAGGTCACTCCAGTTCTGAGGAATCCTGGCACTGCTGATTTCAGTGAGGTTTAGTCTAATGGAACAGGGAGTGCTGCGAAATTACGAACGTCTGCTTGAAGGACCAGGACTCATCCCAAAACCACTTCAAAACCTAACTTCTTACTCAGCTGGTTGATGGAAAGTGTTGGCGTTGAATCCTTTCATTTGTCCTTATGTCATTTATTTCTTTAACTTTATGGCCCACCAATAAGTCCTGGCAAGGGCTAATAATAGGGGTTTTACAGAAAAAGAAAAAAGAAATCTGCACTAGGTTTTAGAGGATTGGTTTAGTGTGTGGTTTTTCATTTTACAAAGCTACAAAGGGCTGCCTCATCTCCCTATTTTTGTTTACTGCTTAGGCTGGGTGCCACGGATGCAGTTGGTAGCTAATTTGAAATGGAAATCGCTTTTTTACAAAAAGCAACATGTGTGCATTGTTTAGATGTAAATCTACCCTGAGAAATTCAAAGGAATCTCGACTTAAGCCAGGTTTACAGGTTGTATGATTTCCATGCTGCATAAAAAAAAAAAAAAAAAAAGAATAAAAATTTGACACATCATAAAATAACCCTGGTGACTGATTGTGTAAGTTAGAGACAGGATGCAAGTATGAAAGCTTAAGATTATCTTTATTAGGCTACATTCATCATGGTCAAAATCTGTTGTAGGGATCAGAAACATGTAATCCATCATCAAAGACGAAAAAAAAAAACAGACGAGCGTCAAAACCAAGAATTAACTAGAAAAACAGGAAAACAGCGGCTTAGGAACACAGAAGGGTTTCAATACATAGGAATTAGAGATGAATAAAACGAAACACAAAGCAGAGGGGAAACGACCAGGGACATGACAGAACGCATGACTGTACAGTATGAAGAAAACATAATAGGGATTTAAACCAAACAAAAATAGTCAGAACCCATTCTGCCACTGAGAGATAGAATGAATGATGGATTTCTGACAGAGTTCTGATGCTAAAAGCCACCAACAGGAATTCAGCAAGAAACCATGTTTACAGTAGTGGTAATAGTGTAATAGTAGTTTAAAAGAAGCATGCTGACCGACAAGGGGAGGAATCTGCTTATTATTTTAAACTCACTTAAAGAATGTTTATGAAGATCAATTTTCCCGCACAAGCCTGGATCACACTAATCAGTGATGTAAGTAGAACATGGTCATTTTCTTTGATTGCTGGTCTATCATTAGAGGCTCTTCATCACATAACATGACACAGAAAACACGTCATGGCACGGTCTGTTATAGACATTGGACAAAATGATTGGGATCATCTAGGACTGTGTGTGACAAGTAATAAACTTAAATCAAGGCTGTAATCATACAGTCTAGAACCAGGTTTAGCCTCAAATACTGTGCTGCTAGATATATTATTCATATATATAGAAGAGTATATTGTCCACTCTAGCCAAAACTAGCAGAGCAGAAGTTACAGTCTTTATTTCTATTAACACTCCCGTGCAACTCCACATACCAGTTTGCTTCTGTAGGAATTTAGTGGAAGAGCAAAAAGTTAATTTAACAGTGATGTTGTTGAGGAGGAGGAGGAGGAGGAGGAGGAAGAGGAGGAGGACGATGATGCAAAAAAATGTGAACAGTGAAAGTGTTTCTGGTGTCTTTTTACTTAATTAGTCTATGAATCAACCGCTTTTTTAAAATAACCCCCTCAATGATGGATGCTTTAGAATTCTTTTAAACTTTAGTTGCTATGGTTTACATCAGCCACAGTACAGCATTAAAAAAAAGAAAGTAAACCCATAGGCAAGCCTGAAGTCTGATTAAATTGGCCTTTATAATGACAGTTTTATTCACATATGCCACCATTTCATGAATTATATAACACAAATAGATTTATCTGAACATGTTGCTGTATATATGTCTAGAACATGAAATACAGTAAAAGAGTCCTGATAGAAACTGTTAATTTATAGCCGTCTGAATGCGAGAGTTTTATCACGGAGGAGATGCTTTATTACCAACACCACCCACAGCATGAACAGGGCAAAACTAATATTTCTAGAAACAGTTTTTCATCAGTTTCTGCTGTAAGCTCTTATAAAAGATAAAAAAAAAGTGATGGTGACATGTCTCCAGTGTCCACAGATTAAATTATGCCCATGTTTCAGAGCAAGATAGAGAGTTACTGCAATAAAAAAACAGGCTCATTTTGACACTGGTTGAGTCTTACAGCACAGACATAGAGCAATAAAAAAGCTTTTTTTTAATAGTAATAATTATTAATAATGGTAATAATTATTTTCATTTACCGGCCTATTTAATAGGATTCGAGGTACATTTGCTCATTCATGGAAATATCAAATGATCAGCCAATCATGTGGCAACAGATCAAAGAAAAGTCATGATTTTTGGCACTGAAAGGGTTTGTTTGAAGTGTTTCAGAAACTGCTGATCTTCTAAGATTTTCATTCCTAGAACAGACGACTGTAAAGAAAATGGTGTGCACCATAAAAAAAGCATATCTGCAGGCAGAAACACACTGTAAAGAAAAAGAGGTCAGATGAGAATGAAATGTCTGGTTCAAGTTAACTAAAAGTTTACTTACTGGGTAGTAACTCAACTACCCACGGTGAACAGAAAAGCATTCCAGAAAGCACATAATGTACTGTAAGGTGGTTGTGCTATAACAGCAGGAGTGTGGGCCTGCCAGATAAGAACATGAACCTGAGGATCAAGTCGACACAGACGTACTGAAACTGGACAGCTTAAGATTGGGAAAAAATAAAAGACCAGGCTGTAGAAATGTTGCTTTTCGTTTACACAATTCTCTGAAAATGTAGAGGAAAATCCCAGAAGATCTGCAGTTTCTGAAGTAGTCCACCCAGCTCATCCGGCGCCAACAACCATGCCGTGACCAGAGTTACTGACATCACATTTTCCTCCCATTCTGATGATGAAGTTATTGACTTGTATCTGCATAACTGTATGTACTGCAGTGTTGCATGATCGGGGCAGGGGTAGCACAAGGATAGTGGGTAAGGCATTGGAATACTGACCAAGTTGCCACCGTTGCGCTGAACCCTCAGCTGCTAAAACGTATAATGAAATAAAATCACTCTGGAAAAGGGTATCTGCCAAATTCCATAAATGATTTGCCTGATTGAATTGATCTATAGATGTTTCTATTAATGTGTCAAGTGAGTTTCCTTTCATTGTATACTTGGTAAGTTTGCTAGTAGACCCGCACATACAGTATATAACGTCTATCACTTTTTAATGTATCTTGAGTCAAGGATAAACAAATGGAATCCATTTAGCTGCTCTGTTGTTTATTAGTACAGTAACTAGCCACATCAGGGAAAAAAAAGCAAGCTGTTATTTTTATTTGAGTATGAGTCAGGGCACCAGATTAAATCATGTGCTAAGATTTTAATTTATTTTAAACACACTAAAATAGGGAGTTAAAAAGATGACTTTGGTAACTGATATCAAAATAAATTCTGCCAAGCAAGCTGAATTACTAATACTTCCAACATTAGTAGATCTTTTAACCCTTGGTACATATTATAATATTCCTTAGTATTACAGTGGTACTTCAGGCATTGCCATTGTAGACACTGCTGGCCTTTATAGAGTACCAGGGTAAGTACTGTACTATGGAGCTTCAGTACCATGTACTACTATGGTGTGTACCACAGCAGATAATTACTATGCTATGTGTATTCCTACTGTACAGAATAGATACAGTATGTTAGTACACAGCTGCGTATCTAAATACCATCCTGCTATATACCATCGACTATCCTGGTACCAATACCGTTGCATTTCTTTTGGATACCACAAAGATGCCAATCATTCATCCATACTTGACATTCATCTCCATACAACATTCACCACTATTCCTTTCTCTCTTTTCCTTCTTTACTTTGCTACTCTCCCATCAAACATTTTACCATGGTTTAGTTCCCATGGTAGTCCAATGGTACCAGTACCATTCTGTATAGTACCATGGTATTTTTGACATTACCATGGTACTTATAATTGTTTGTACGTAACATCAGTTAAATAGCATAGTATATGCACTGCTTGTAATGTACCATGTCAGTAATATGTACTAATACACTGAATATAGAATTAGATACCTGCTGAACTTCGGGTACTTATACAGTAGTATTGTATTGTGGTATACACCATAGTACCACTATGGGACCAGCTGATGTGCCACAGTACCTCCCATAATATTTACTGAATCATGTGGTACATACCAAAAGTACATAGCTCTAGTACTAGCTGTAATGTGCCACAGTTCATACCCTGGAACTCTACCAAGGAAGTTCTATGGTAGGTATGGTACTCTATAGAGTCCTCTAGACATTACTCTGTAGGTCATGTCTGAAGTACCACAGTAATACTATGTTATATTATGGTATGTACTATAGTTTGCCATAGTAGACTACAGCACTACTTAGCATAGCCAATTTTCTTATGGGCTTTTATTTTTGTCTTTCATTAACCACCCTTTCATTTCCCTACACCCATTTACAACTGAGCCACCAAAGCCCTGCTATAGCATCGAGTAGTGTAACAGATTTAAACAATGGTCTGAGGGTTGTCATTCATGCCAATTAAGTGGCCTTTATCCATAATAACCTTTAGCAATAAAAAGCTACAATAAGTAAATCAGATTCTACAGTGTAGTTGGTAGCATAATGTTCAAACGTGCTTCATATACTTTAGAGCATACAATTAATCGTGAATGCAGTTTCACTATTACAATAACCCATAATAAAATGACTTGCCACATTCATTCACTACCTTGTATGCTTATTTCACTTTTGGTATTGAGGTTATGCCCAAATGTAAAAAAAAATGTCCCTGGGCTCTTTTTCCATCTAGAAAATAATAGTAATTAGATGATATAGAAGCTGGGGTGGCAGTCTGCCATGAAAGCTACATTTAGAACCTTTATTTAAAAAAAAAAAAAAATTTTTTAAAGGTGGCTGAAAAAGAGGTTATATGCTTTCACTACAGGAAATGGGATGAGTGGGAAAACCCCTGGCCCTTTAGCTCTGTGTTGTAAAGTCAGAATGTGCCATTCATCCGGATTTCCTCTTGGATAATGTATCAGACCCCGGACATCCGTGGTGCTGAGTAACATTTAACATGTGTTTTCATCTTTTTCTTCCTAGGTGACCCTGGCCTCATGCCAAATGTGTGTGTGTGTGTGTGTGTGTGTGTGTGTGTGTGTGTGTGTGTGTGTGTGTGTGTGTGTGTGTGTGTGTGTGTGTGCGCGCGCTCAGACCCTCATTTATCGTGGGAGTTGTACAGCAGTACATACTGATAAAGCCTAATGTTTCACAGTTGTGAAAATGGCTCACAGTTGTGATTGTCATAATTTTCATCACTGTAACAACAGTAAAAAAAATTTTTTTTTTAAATCACAAAGTCCCTGTTAAGGTTTCACAGATTCCACGACTGTAAGCTAATAAAAACGCTTGTATAACAGGCCTGCTTTTATCGTTTAAATGATCATCAAAGCAGATGAGGAGTAGACTGTTACATTCGAGCTGAAGGGACACAATAGAGGTCTGGTTATGGTTACACTTTATTGATCCTTAAAAAGCAAGCTTCAACATCAGCCTCCTACACAGGAAACTGTATCACGAAAGAGTTCTGCGAAGGGAATCAAATTGTTCTAGCATGAGCAGTAGCACGGCGGCAGGATTTCGACATATCCTGGTCATGGCACTCAAAAAACCGTGTGTGGAATCTTCTACAAATGATTTAGATCGAAACAGATCAGACATAAATATTTCTCTTTTCCGGCTTGATCAAGGGCTCCGTAACACACTTGGGAATCGAAATAGCCTGAGTCACTGTGAATCGTCAGAATTTCCGCAAGGTGACATTTTCCTGCCAGCCATTTCTGCTGAGTGGCCAAAGACTCGAGTGCTGCGGGGCTGAAAGTGGAGACGCCGGTTGCCAACAAACCGCAAGATATCGCCTTGAGATCTACCATTCACACACACACACACACACACACACACACACACACACACACACACATAAACTGCAGAGAACGCAGGAACATACATCCAAGATCAGGATTACAACACATGCCCCTTGACCCTGCGTAAAGATGAAAGCAGGACTGTGACATAGAGAAGAGGCAGTTAATACAGGGGATGGAAATGAAAGACAGAAGACTGTGAGATGTCTGATAACAGTCTTCTGTGATCAGATATCACTGCTTTCTCTCTCTCTCTCTCACCCACTCATCCTATTATTCACAAAATCCTTGTCACATTGTTTCTCTCCCAAAAGAAATGTCTATCTGTCACAGAAAGGAACTGCTTTCTGCAGTGATGCAGTTAATGGTGCTTTCTGCCAAGAATCAAGAATGCAATAGTTTAATCAGTGAAAAACATTCCATTTACTCTTGTGCAGATATCTTAAATCTAGACACATAGCAATCTGTGTATTTGTGTAGATGTATGCGTGAATATGAATTTGCTCACTTTTACAACATTGCCATCTATGGGGCATAAGAGGATAGCAGTGACTGAATCTGGAGGTTAAACGTGACTCAAAATGAGCATGCCGGCTTATTATTACGCTCTCATTCAATCACACTTTAATGATTTCATTACACAGAACAATCTGACACATTCCCTGCCTGAACAATCCAATTACTGCATGAAATTTATTAGTGCATAATAATTTTGAGCTGTAATTGGCGATTAATCTGCCTGAACACCCAAGTGAGGTGTTAAGAAAAAATATAATATTCAACTGAAAGTGTTTCAACATGTCTTACTTTTCTCCCTAACTTCAAATGCTCTACTTTCCTGAGAACCTTTTAAATGCACTGATGAGAGCTACAGTAGTGGCCTAAGGTGTCAGATGACTTTAAGGGTGGCAGGAAGGCAGGCTGAACAAAAGATCATGTGTGTATTTTCCTCAGCTGTGCTAACCATGTGCTGGGATGAGCAGTATTTCCTGGGGTTGGGGACGGACGTGTTATTTTTTCCTCCTATTTTCCTCCCTAATTTAGTCATGGCCAGTTCCCAGCAGTCATACAGCTCTGCCATATCAAACGACAGCTACCACCCAGGACGGGCTTACGTTGAGGTGTGCAAATTCAACCGGCTGCACCATTTTGTTTTTTTGTTCATTTAAAATCATGGGTAACAGCGTAACACGTGCAGAGAAAATGTGATCCACCCACTTCTGCCTGTGTAAGCTTACGGACACCCATGGCTGACTAGTGTCAGTCATTATGTTCACGTGCACAGTTAAGTAAAGATATGTTTCTAGCTAGATTAGGCCATTTAAACATGGGCAACTGTCCTTGTCCCATTAAACAAGCATGGCAGGGGAATTGATTTATTGCCTGAGGTATGTCTGACGCTTCGATAGGTAGCAATATGCCCTTATTCACCTTGTTAGTATTGTATTCCCGGAAGAGCTTCTATGTCACAGACCAAACCAATCGACAAACAAGTATCACGGCGGGCCGTACAATCACTATCTTTACAGCTCAGCTCCTCACACACTTCAAAACAGAGTTCAAGTTTGGCGCCATAATCCTGCATGGCTAGCGTACCATTTTCACCAACCAATGGTGGGACTCAATGCAGCACACAGCTCGGCCATCTCCTCCGCGACCCTGCCTCTCGCCTCTCGCCTCTTGCCTCTGTCAGCCTAGCTCTCAGGACCTGCATGGGCCACTGCTGCTGCTCTTCGCACGAGGAGGAGCCTGCTTGTTTCCACTGGCCCGGACTGTAAGAACTTCTGCCAAAGGTGTCCCGAGTACCAAAGAACATCCCCGAAAAAAAAACGTCCCCCTCATTCCACTACCCATATTAAGTGCCGTTTGAGCGGATATGCATGGATCTCATTGGGCCACCTCCTAAATCAGCAAGCGGACATTAATACATCTCAGTGATCATGTATTATGGCACAAGTTATCCGGAAGCCATGCAACTGCGGAAAGCCACCTCTATAAACATTACCGTAGGAGCTGCTTATGAACCAATGGATGACCTCGTCGAACGCCTAGGTAAAGCCTGCTTCATGTCCACATTTGACCTAACAAAAAGGTACTGGCAGGTGGCCCTCACCCCGGAGGCAATCGAGTTCTCCCCTTCGGCTTACACCGAGCCCCTGCCACATTCCAGCTAATGGACATTGTGCTTCGGAAACATCGCTCCTATGCTGCAGCATATCTAGACGATTTCATTGTCCACTCGAGCAGCTGGGCTGACCACATATTTAATCTCCAACAGGTACTCTGAGAGTCTGAGAGTCAAAGTGGCACTGTAAAGTGCGGCCAGCAAGTCAGTCCAGTGAGTGTGATGTTTAACCAGGCAAGACCAAACTCACTTTCTAGATCTACTGTCAACGTCCTGGTACTAGACACCACAGCACACCCCGCAAAGGTCTTGTAGAGTCATGCCCCAATTGATGTGGAAGTGCCCTAATGAGGGGTAGAAATTAGTATAAAGATTACAGGATATAGATTTGACATCTGTATCTGACTCAAGCACTGCTAATATTCAGTAGAATCTAAGGCAATCGGAATACTATGTGTGTGTGTGTGTGTGTGTGTGTGTGCGCGTGTGTGTGCGCACATGTGTGCGTGTGTGTGTGCGCACATGTGTGCGTGTGTGTACGCGCGCGCGTGTGTGTGTGTGCGTGTGGTAAGTAAGTGAGCCTAGATTTCAAGGATCACAGGATGTAGTTTTGACATCTGCTTCTGACTCAAGCACTACTGATATTCAGCAGAATCTTAGGTGATCGGAATACTGTGTGTGTTGTGTGTGTGTGTGTGTGTGTGTGTGTGTGTGTGTGTGTGTGTGTGTGTGTGTGTGTGTGTGTGTGTGTGTGTGTGTGTGTGTGTGAGTGTGTGTGTAGTGTGTGTGTGTGTGTGTGTGTGTGTGTGTGTGTGTGTGTGTGTGTGTGTGTGTGTGTAAGGGCATTCCTCTGCAGTTAAACATGATTCAGCCTGCCCACTTGCCTTACTGTGGGATAACAAAGGCTTTTTCCTCCAGGCTGCATTTCCTGTGTGCATCACCAATCCCAGACATGTCGGCCATCAAAGCCGGCCACACTGAGTAAAGATTTGGTGACTCAACGCAAACACACACACACATACACACACACACACACACACACACACACACACACACACACACACACACACACACACACACACACACACACACACACACACACACACACCAGATTAGAAGTCTCATAGACCCGCTGACCCCAGAGCATACAGTATAACATGAACATCTTACACCCACACACACAGCTCACTCTCCCCCGCTTTTTCTCTCACTGCACTAAACACATGGCACTTTCCACATCACTCTACCATAATATATCCTAACACATAATTCTAGGGACCCACAAAAGTTCTAGTGGCTTTTTTTTTTTTTGGAATACATGTATAGCACCCTGGGAAATCCCTTACCATGGTCAAATGTCAACATGTTCTACTATGCAAATACAGTTCTAAAAGCTACGAAAGTAGTCTAGACTGAACTATGTTTCTCTTATGTGTCCTAACCATGTGGCTCATGTACCTTTTTGGTAATGATTTTGGTAGTGTAGGACAATATTAATAACACCATAACCTAAAGTAAAATTATGCAGTATATTGTGTGAAACACTACTATCTAGTGAATTTTTAGAGTGACCCTGTAATAAGAAGTTAAGAGGCAACATCATCGAGTCTAGAAATTTATTCTGAGAATAAATAAGATTTGTAGATGTCAGTTTGTACATTAGGTGTGTTTCCCATCACAAGTTGCACTGCATACAGAGCACACAGAAGAGCTAATGCCTTACCCTGCCGCAAAACTTCAACAATTAAAAAGTAAAGACAGATTCATCAGATTTCTTCTTTTTATCAGCTTTTTGCAAAACAAACATCTAGGCTCAGGTTCTAGGTTCTAGGTTGAGCTAAGTCTCTAGGTTGTTGATTTAAGGGTCTGACGATCTGGGTTCGAGCCCAACTGTTGGTGGGTTGTCACACCTCATACTACCCAGACACCACATGCAGTGCCAGTCCCAAAACCGTTGTGAGGGTTGTGCCAAGAAGGGCGTCCAGCATGAAACATTGTGTGAGTTATCAATTTTATTTATAGCCCTTTTATCAATGGTCATTATCGCATTATAGCTTTACATAATCAAAGAACTTGTACATACATAAATTGTACATATTTCTTCACATTTTTAGTACTTATCAATTTAATATGATCAGTAATGATCACTAACGATAATTTCCCTTTCATAATTTCCCAGAAAAGGTTCTGTACTTAAATTAAAATGACAGACACTTTGATTTCTAATTCTCATTATTTGCTAAAAAACATGATCTTGGCGGAGTATTTTTAAACATCACCAGTATACTAATCACCGGTCTGATCATCTGTCATCATCTGCATTTGTTTCATGCCTTAAATTAGATTTTGAATTATTCATGTGTCACTGTGTGGCTCAACAACCAAAAAAACATTCCAGGCAAAAACCTGCCAATAATGAGAGCCAAAAAAAAAAAAAGTCCTTCAGGAAGCCTGGAGAACTATTTCTCAAAACTACTTTAAGATAAAAAAAAGTCGGGTTCTGTAGTTCTGTAGTCATGGCCAATTGTAACCTGTCAGCTTCATCCTACTGCACAACAGCTACCCACCAGAAAGGACATAGAGTGAAGGCTATCGTGTGTCTCCTCCCAGGCACGTCAAGTCAAACAACCATATCTTTTAGAAATGCTGCTCATGCTACATGCGGGGCAGAAAACGCCACAGACACTAATGATTGGTTGATAGTGTCGCTGTGACCATCCCTTCCTCCCTGAGACCACCAGCAATCAGAATTCAAACTCAGCAGTTTTTTGTTGCACCACTCAGGAGCCTGCAAATGCCATTTTTGGCCACTAGGTGCAATAATAACTAGGACAGCTCAGCAGGGCCGTGAGCACTCTGTCCCACAACTGCACAATATCTTAGGCAAGAAAATCAATGGAACATCAGTTTAAGTATTAAATTGCAACATTTCATTGTTGGTCACACAAAATAGGTCATTACTATTTCAACAAATAAAATGAACTGATAAAATATTTATTATACATGGCAGTTTGGACGAAAACTTCATAAATTCTGATTCTTAGTTGAAATTCTGATGTATTTGGTTGCAACTCTGACCCTGCTGATGAGCCGTCACTGGTTCTAACATTTTACCATCTGCTTACTCCCCCCTAAAAAAAAAAAGTAGAAAAGAAATTCCACTGCACAACATTTTATGTGTTCGCATAAAACTTTGCAACACTACAATATGTTTAAACCTTAAATGTAACCAATTTCATGCATTGTTTGTTTTTATAGTTATAATTTGATTCATTTTATTTCAAATAAATCTGAAGTTGACTGTATGCTATGATTTTTCACTAGCCTGTTGCCATCTGCTTGTTTTTATGACTTACAAATACAAGCATTACCACCGATTGATACTTGAACTGAAATTACACACTGCAGTAATTTTAATGCTGGTAAACTAAAAACAGCTGTCGCATCAGTCGCTCTTGTAAGGAGCAGATTTGAGACCAAATCTAGGGCTTGGATTTTTATCTGAAAACACATGACAGACGAAGCATGCAGCTTCATGTTTCTTTGGAAAATTGAAAAGGTCACTTACATAAATCTTCAAACCCTTTGATCTGTAATCCCTAGAGAAGAACGCTTTAATGTTTTAGGTTTGGAGGGTGTTGCAGTTGCAGGAGTAGGACAGAATTGCTCATTGATATTTAGTATCCACTTTAGACTAGTCAGAGTCATGGCAAATGCTGGTGATGAGGAAGGGAATACGCCCTGGATGGTCTAATGCTGAGTAGCATGCACACACAACGAGCTGGACTGCAGATTATTATGTGCTTCTTAAATCAAGACTAAATAAATACATAAGCAATCAAGAAGCAATGGATCATCTGATTATTGGACTTGGTGTCAACTTCTAGCCTATATGAAGAAAAGAAAGATAAAATACTATAGATAAACATGCCACACTGTAAATTCGATATTCTATAAATTTAAATATATATACGGTACAGACCAAAAGTTTGGACACACCTTCTCATTCAAAGAGTTTTCTTTATTGTGTTCTTCAGTCCAAACGCGTCTCTTCTGCTTGTTGCCTGTCCTTAGCAGTGGTTTTCTAGCAGATATTCTACCTGATGAAGGCCTGATTCACACAGTCTCCTCTTAACAGTTGTTCTAGAGATGTGTCTGCTGCTAGAACTCTGTGTGGCATTGACCTGCTCTCTGATCTGAGCTGCTGTTAACCTGCGAGTTCTGAGGCTGGTGACTCGGATGAACTTATCCTCCGCAGCAGAGGTGACTCTTGGTCTTCCTTTCCTGGGGCGGTCCGCATGTGAGCCAGTTTCTTTGTAGCGCTTGATGGTTTTTGTGACTGCGCTTGGGGACACTTTCAAAGTTTTCCCAATTTTTCGGACTGACTGACCTTCATTTCGTAAAGTAATGATGGCCACTCGTTTTTCTTTACTTAGCTGCTTTTTTCTTGCCATAATACAAATTCAAACTCTTTGAATGAGAAGGTGTGTCCACACTTTTGGTCTGTACTGTAGGTCTGGAACATTCAGATTTTTACAACAAACAGCAACAAAAAAAGTACAGTATGGTACAAAGTAAGACAACTCTATGTAGAGAATGATCAAATGACTTCACTGGGAGAAAGAGCTGTTCATGAAGAGACTCCTCTCCCAGTCCAGTCAAATCAGAGAAAAACCAATGCAGCACAAATCACTGAAAAAGAATTCAGTGCTGGTCACAAGAGAAAGGCACCACAACACTTAGTTAGTCCAGCACAACTCACTGCTCTCGGGGCCCAGCAGGAAAAGAGCACAACCACCGACCATTCCTCCAAACTCCCCAGATCCCAATCTGACTGTCTGACAGCACACCCCGCAGAGGTCTTATGGAGTCATCCTCCAAAAGGCCTGAGCTGCCCGGTGGCACAAGGGGAACCTACAGAACCTACAGCTGGCCACAATGCTTTGCGTTTTGTGTATAGGGGATAAAGCAGCAAGGAGATGTTGGCTTACCTTGTCAAAAATAACACAACTGCAGTTGCTAGGCTACAACATCTGAATGCTGGTGCAAAAGGATGAGATTGAAGATAACATGACTGACAGGCAACTATACCGTCGATGCTTAATTGTTTTCTAATTAGATGTTGCTGGTTGTTTGTCTTTTCTAGTCTGAGTGCTCATCAGATGTGGACAAAGTTTCTTCCTTTTGTCTTCTCAGAGTTTTTGTTGCCACTGTCGCCTCTAGGTAGTTCATTAGGGACAAACTGATAAGTACACACTATATATAGTGTGGAATAATATATTAATATATTATCCCACACTTATATTTTCCATCATCTTTATTTCTGTAAAGCCGCTTTGTGACAATGTCCATTGTTCGAAGATCTATAGAAATAAAATGTAATTAAATTGATTTACACGGCCACAGAGGCTGGTGATCATTCTAAGAGCAGATATCTTATTGACAGTTTCCGGGATGTGAGGAGAACTCATTCGTTCAATTTCAGTAACAGCTTCATCACAGTCAGGATTTCAGTGGAAGACAAGGTGTGAGGCATGAATACACTCTAGATGGGACACCATTTCATCACAGGGCTACACACAAACACACACACACACACACACACACACACACACACACACACACACACACACACACACACACACACACACACACACACACACACACACATACAAATTGCGGAAATTTATCCTCGCATGTTTTTGGGGAGGTGATCTTTTTTCCAGAGAACCAGGAAATAATTAAGTAATTCATGGTGGCAAGAGAAGAACCTCCAGAAGCACAGCACAGATATGAACCAGAGTTTGAACTGAGGACCCTGGAGCTGTGAGGTGTCAACATTAGTCACTACATCTCCATGGATGCGCATGAGGATAAATAAATAAATACCAAACCTTATGATAAATTATTCTGGCACCAAACCCCAGCTTCTGTTCGATATCCATAAAACATTCATACAAATACAGTATATACCTATTAGCTATATAGTAAATTTAGTACTTTTTTCTATGACATATTAGTAATATATGATGTCATAGAGGTTTGATGTCAGTACTATGATGTCATAGAGGTTTTTCTGTTCTTTCTGTTTCTATGACATCATAGAAGTGAACAGAAAAAAAGAAAAAAAAAAACTTTCCCTATAGCATCTTTTCATCCTCTGGAATATATGATATGAGACGGTGCCGAATCTCACTAGGTGCACGCCACTGATCCAACGTAATGGCTTCCTGTTGGTTAACATAAATCTGAGTTAAGATAATGACTCTGATCAATGCGATTGTTTAGGAAATGTCTAATCGAATCGCCTTGATGTAGCTCTTCCTCTCTGTAAGATCTGATACTAAACATATTATCTCTCCATTTCCATCAGGCCTGGGGCTCTCACTGTTCCAGCCTGCCTGCCGGGACATCCATCTCAAAGAGAGGGAGGGAGGGAGAGAGAGAGGGAGAGAGAGAGAGAGAGAGAGAGAGAGAATGCTGGTGCTTTTGATCCGAATGTCATATGGCATGCCTTCCTTCTTTCACCAGAATCTAAACTTCACTTTAGTTAGAAAACATTGAAAGTGAAAAAAAATGTGACAGGTCCTCTATCTTGCACTGTGTTTCAATTAAAGAGAATTTATTCTAAAAAATCATGCTAGATTTAAGTCTAAAAGGTGTGTGCTTTGCTCAAATCAAGGTGACTACTGCCTCCTTGTGGACAAAACCTTTTTCTGCATAATGGGTACTTCTCCACATGACTCACAGCAGTGTTACTAACAGCAGGGCACGTTTGTGGTGGACCTGTGCCTACAGAAGCATGGCTACACCCTGCCCAGGATATTAACATTCATTTATTTTTGGGTAACAGCTTTATTCTAGCCAGAGTTTCTTGCAAAGCTAAGTATGAGGTGGAAATACACATTAAAAGGGTGTACCGGTCTATCACAAGGCCCTATGCATGCACACATTCGCGCACAGGAGCAACATAATGCAATCAATCCACATAGAAAACCCACACAGACAAGAGGAGGACATGCAGAGAAACTGATTGTATTGTAGAAAATGATTGTATTTTCATTCATACGTTAATTAACTGTTTATTTCGAGTGATGCTTTATAGATCATCATATAATAGTCACTGATTAGGTTAATACTTCTTTTAATGCTTCCAAAACTTTTTCAGGATTCCCTCTCAATAAAGATGCAAACACACACCAATAATATAATATATTATATATGTATCGATATAGGGTTTCCACCAAGTACTCCGGTTTCCTCCCACAGTCCAAAGACATGGCTAATAGGCATTCCCTATTTGTGTGTGTGTGTGTGTGTGTGTGTGTGTGTGTGCCCTGCGATGGATTGGCACCATGTCCAGGATGTACCACCCCTCGTGCCCTAAATCTCCTGGGATAGGCTCCAGGCCCCCTGAATACAGAATGAAGCAGTAGTGAGTGAGTGAGTGAGTGAGTGTACTGACACATTATTTTCTTTGTTAATTCATATAATAATAAAGCAGTTGTATAAATGATTTTGGGTATGTATGTATGTATGTATGTATGTATGTACAGTATGTATGTATGTATGTATGTATGTATGTATGTATGTATGTATGTATGTATGTACAGTATGTATGTATGTATGTATGTATGTATGTATGTATGTATGTATGTATGTATGTATGTACAGTATGTATGTATGTATGTATGTATGTATGTATGTATGTACAGTATGTATGTATGTACAGTATGTATGTATGTATGTATATACAGTATGTATGTATGTATGTATGTATATATGTATGTACGTACAGTATGTATGTGTGTATGTATGCATCCATGTATGTTGCATCGGAACAGTGGCATAGTGCTTAACACCGATGTGTTGCACCTCCAGGGTCTGGATTCGATTCCTGCCTCTGAGTCTATATGCATGGAGTTTGCATGCCCCCTACCACCCCACCCCCCCATGTTAGTAGTGTGTGAATGCGCGATTGAATGTTGACCGGAGATCCTATTACGGTTGTAAAAATGGGAATTAATACAATGGTCACCATTGGCCTCAATGGTCCCCAGTTGGACTACAGAGGTTCCTACATGAATGGATCTTTCTATCTAATTAAAATTTTCTACTACTGTAGCACTAGTTCTATATTTACCTACGTAAATAGCTAACAATTATAAACAACAAACAGGGATAGCTGGAGTATCATAGCTAATGTTGAGAGCAATATTTATTTTGGAAGTTGGGTTGTATCCGAAAAGCACCTGTTACTGGATCACTGCATGCGTGCTAATTTATCAAATATTACTCATTTACAGGAATTACAGGCATACAAGCATTTATTTCTAGTAAGAACCTACATTAGCTCCGGATAGCATGAAAAAACGGAAAACATTTGTTACATAATCGCATTAAAACAATAACTATTAGTCAAATTCCCTTTATTGAACATACTCTCACTTGCTAATAAAACATTTTTGCAGTACAGCTGTGAAAACACAAGCCGAGCCGGTCAAACCCAACCTGGTAGGGCTTTTTTTTTTGCCTGCTGGGACATTGCTTTCTTTCTTTTGCTTGCTTATTAGATGACTAATTGAGATTTTCAAATTGACTGACTGTTATGAAGCATTAGTGCTTTCATTAGTGCTTTCCCTCTAACAGCAAACGTCGACCAGTTTGACCAGCTCAGCTCATGTTTAGACAGCTGGTGTGTAGTTAGACCAAGCTGGATATACTGTATCAGTAGGGTTTTCAATGCCATAAATAAATCACAGTCAAAGTTCGTTTTTCCTCCCTTAATGTCTAATATGTACTGTAGTCGTATATCCTAATGGAGTCTCAGTATTTGCCTGATTCTGTTTAAATATCTGCTTTAACCACAGTGTTGTCTGCCGTTACTGTTCCTGACAGTCTGACTTGTAGCTCATTAGGTGAGATAAATGAGTGCAGGGGAGATGCTGAAAAAGTAGAAAGACAGACCAGGAGATGAAGGGAGAGAAAGAGACAGAAATGAAATACTGACTCCAAATGCCAGCAGCATCCTGCTGTGATTGATGATGTTCCTGTGCAAAGCCTCCACTTCGCTCATTAACAGAAAATGCAGCATTGTATAAAACCGGAAAATTGACCCTTCTCCCCTCTGCTAAATTAGGCTGCTTTTCTGCACTAAGACAATTAACATGTGATCCCCTCTTTTTTTTTTACACTAATGAGGCATGCCACTCCTGGGGTGTTTGCTCCAACCGTTACTTGGCCTAAGGGACATGCCAGAGAGATCTGGCACAACGAGGAAACCAGGCAGTCCTTTAGTTTGATTCATTATTATTAACAGACAGGGAGAGGCCTGTTTTATGTGATGCCCCATACATACAGTATATATTTTTTTCATTTTACCAGTCTACCTAGTATAATAGCTTCTTGTACTGGGGTGGAGTTGACTGAGAATAGCTATAGATTATAGAGGATCTCTGTAGGCTTAAAGAGCCATGATGTTCTGTCATCTCCCTCTGTATCTTTCACTGTCTCAGAGCTTTCTGAGCCTAGAGCACTAACCTAGAAATCCCCAGCCAGCCAATCACACACAGACACACAGATACATTGCAGTGCTTTTTAACTGTGTCAAATCCTTCTCATTCCTGTATTTCTACTCAACACATTCCTATTACAGTTTTGCTTTTTCTAAAAAAAAAAAAATAAAAAAAAATTCCAGGCAGTTTTAACTGAGTCTTGAACTACAACCTTCTCTAATATGCACATTGTCTTAATTGATTTTTTTTAAATTACGTTTTCTACCAATAAGTACAGTATATTCGGATGATGGTGAGGCAGGTAGTGTTGCCACCAGCCACACCAGCTCTAGGGTCTGATCTTAAGTTTTGCATGTTTTCCTGTGAGTTTCCATCTTGTCAATACATTAAAAGAATGAATTTCCCCTACTGTATGTATGAATGACTACAGTATGTATCTACAGGATTTCATAGCTTGAATTGTCAGTTCCTCAATATGACCACTAGGGTTAAGCAGGCACATTCACCAAGATTAACATTAGGGGGCTGCCTTAGAGTGGAGCAGCCTTCAAAGCCTGTTTCTGAAGAGTACGCTAGAGAGTGCCAACACACCAGTCAAAACCATTCACTGAGGCGAAGGACACGTCTTCTCTCCCGCCATAAAGTGTGTAGGGCGCCACATGGGGTCTTCTTCAAGGGCCACTTCAGTTCCCTGCTCTTCCAAAGCAAGCATTTGCACTCGTTATTCTGTGTTGAGAAAGTAGGAGCTACTGTATGTACAGTTTCTTTACAGGTTCTTTGGATTTTTTTTAAAGGGTTTATAATATGTTTACTACCAAAGTTCCACTTGGACTCCATTCAGATAAGAAATCTGTTGGGCCTAAAACTAACAACTAATGCCACTAATGGTTCTATGAAAAATCCTTTAAGAGCACCATTTTCACCATTTCATCTTTGTCTGAGCGTTCTGTCTCATATACTGTATGTACTTGAATGTTGGTTCAATGCTTACATTTTTAAGCGCTCTTCCATGTGTCATGTGCAAAGATTAAAATTAAGATTCAGGCTGCTTGCCTTGCATCAGCATAAAAAGAAACGGCATTGCATCATACCAGACATGCTTTTCCATATGCCTTTTTACATGTCCTAATTTGCTATTCCAGTCTTTGCCGATTTATCTTGATGTTCGGGTTAATACCTTAGCGTGTCAGCCTGAGGTTACACCTTTTCTATATAAAAGCCTGCCAAAGTAGAAAATCCTATCTCTAATCAGCATGATAACGCTCAACAAAAGGTGTGATCATAAATACAATACTCAGTAAGATTTAATTAGAATGGAGTGCGGGAGTGAGAATCCCTGCAAACAAGGGCCACTTACACTAAAGTAAACATGCTATACTTTCAATCTAAAGTTTAAGTTCAAAGCTGCATTCAGTCCTTTATTATTATTATAACGTGAGCTGTGATTATTCAAGAGTTTCAGTAAATACACAGAAAATCATTTCACAGTGTTAAATCTTCTATGTAGAGTACAAAACCTGGCCAGTGTGTTTCTATGCTCACTCACTCATTGTCTATACTGCTTACGCTGATGGGGGGCCTGGAGCCTATCCCAGGAGACAAGACAGGGTCCACCGTGGACAGGGTGTCAATCTATTGCAGATTGTGTAAGGAAACCAGAGTACCCAGAGGAAACCCACCAAGCATGGGGAGAACATGCAAATTCCATGCATACAGAGACAGGAATCGAACCCGGACCTTGGAGGTGCAAGGCAACAGTGCTAACCACTACACCACCATGCTGCCATGTTTCTATGCTATTTTAATTTCCTTTTGTGCTTTTTGTGTGCCCTACATTTAAATCATTATTTCTCCTTATCAGTTATCAATAGTGCCACCACTCTGTAGGTCCAGAGGCTGCACATAAAGTCTGCTATTAAACAGCACTGTTAATGCTATAGTGTCCTCTGAAGAAATTTGTGGCTTGACATTAGTGTTCTGTATAAACATGGGTCGTGTTTCAGTCAAAAAAATTTTTTTTAAATAGTTTCCATCTATTATTTGTATTAAAATTAGGATTAATCATTTTATATACGAACCAACACAAATTATCAAACCAACTGCGAAACAACAGTGCATAGAAACTGAAGTGCATGAATAAAAAGGGTACATGGCACACACAAATGGATTCTCTATAGTCTTTCCAGAATTAACCAGTGTACTAAAGTTTCTGTAAAAAGGAGTGGATATTTCCACATTTTCCAGAATTTGTCTGATTTTTGCTCGAGATCAGTGGGAAGAGAGTCTGGCAACCTTCGGAATGTTTGGGGTAGACATCTCAACAAGTTGTATTTAACAAGGATTTGGTGTCTGGTACTGATATAATATAGTTTAACAGTGTAAATCGTTTGCAGGTAACATTTTGTACGACATTATGAATCTCTTTCCAGAACTTCTGTGTATGATGAAATGTCAACAATTGAATGAATGTTAAAATGATAAATTGCAAAATTGTACAAAGGTTTGATCATCTGGTGGATGGGCATGAAGAACCTGTGGAAGAACTTAAAAATGTGTTCATAATGTATATAGAGATTGGGAAAAAACATCTTGGGAAAATGTGTTTGGGGCATTTAAATGAGATAACATTAATTAATAGAGTTCTTAAACCCTGACCATGCTAATTAGTGTTATTAATCAAAGTAATGGTCAGCTCATACAGGGACAACTTGATTATAGAAAAACAGACAGTTGTGATTATGGGTTATTCCTGTTGCATAAAATTATGTATTATTATTTATTATTATTATTATTATTATTATTATTATTATTATTATTATTATTATTAAGTAAATTTCCATTTAATTCATTTTTATAAACACTGAAAGGTCAGTCTTAATTGTTTTATCTTGGTTTTCCAACTGCAGCCTGTGATATATGACGTTTTATAGATATTTCAAATAAATTTATATCCTTTTAAAATACTGTATATACATTATACTCATAATTAAAAAAAAATTAAACAGGTAGAAATAGCAGAACCAAGCTTTTTTGCTGAACAATGACACAATATTCAGAATTCTGCCTCAATGGATTTGAAATGAAGGAATCAAGAATTGAGTGAAGTATAGACTTTAATACATGGGGTTTAACTGTAAAAATGGCTATAATTTCAAAATGTTTAATTCAAAACATTTTTATTGAAGCCCTTAAATTACAGCCGAAACATTTCAATCTCATCTTGACTTCTTATTTCAAATTCATTGTGGTGGTGGTGGTGTTGTACAGAGCAAAAATATGAAAAATGGGTCACTGTACATACACTCATTGTTACATCACACTGTGCATCATTAAGACTACATGGGTTTTGTTTAACTCAACCACACTCAGTATCCCGATTACACTAGTACCGCGTCAAACTGTAATTTATTAGAACTACATGTTAATAGATATCTGCTGTACAAATATTAGTGTTTAAATTAGGCTGCCTGCAAGACCGGGGTAGTGGCTTAACCGATTGAGGCTCTGAGTTGCTGATCGGGGCTTTGAGCCTCGTCCTTAACAGATTGCTGCAGTTGGGCCCTTGGACAAGGCGTTTAACCTAATGCCAATACAGTATAAGCATATTGCATCAGAAAGGGAATCAGGAGGCTTTAATATAAAGGATGACCTATGAGAATGGTTGGAGAAAAAAAAAAGGTTAACCACGTTAACACCAAAATTTTACTCAAACTACAGCTTTATGAACTGTGAGAGGAGGTAAGGTAATAGGAAAACATGGTACCATTTCAGTTAGACATTCAGATATGTTTTTTTCCTAGGTGAGATCAGATTATCGGACTCAAGTGCATATTAAAAATGTCTCCTAATGCAAATGAGTAGAGAAGGTCTTGGCTTCCTAAGGAAAAACTAAAGAAAAAGATTATAGTCTTTAAAAATATATATAATTTTTTTAATTCCCAAAAATGTAAGGCCAACCAGTATTTCTACTTCCTCATATACTGGAACAGGCAGGAATGTCATTTATGAACAATGCACAAGAAATTTAGAGTCTCAGGCTCAGCAAAAGACAGCTGATTTGTTCAGTTCTGATTACTGATTACTTCTGTTACGGCAGTAAGGTTGCATGCATTGGGAAGGACCGAGATGAATAAATACATAAGCACATATATCGTTTTCTTTTGTATCAGGTGAAAAAGGGTGCCTAATCTTCAAGACCCAGAAACAGATACCTTACAGTCACCAGATACATCCATTTTTTCCATCAGGATCTTCGTCCTGATACAGACCTGTGCGTATCTGTATTTGTTTACACTGTTTTAAAAAAAATTATATTCATTCCATAGATTTCCGAGAGTGTAGATGAGCTCCTTCACTCTTTTTAACTTTACTCCATTGCACATATAACAACAACTAGCAACACAAAAAAAGAAAGAAAGAAAGAAAGAAAGAAAGAAAGAAAGAAAGAATCACAAAAAGTATCATCCAGCCTCCTCTTGCTTTCATCAATGTACAGCTGATTGCACCTTTTACAAAAAAGATGATAAACAACTCCTGCAATGATGCATGAGAAGTGATGATAAAAAGCAGTCCTTAGATTTTATTGGCTGTAGTAATAGATTTGCCAGTGGAACATCTTAAACAGTCCCATGCAGAAGTACTGCAGTTACTCCTAGGCTGATTTAATTCACTCCTGACAAGTATGTCTTTGATGTCTTTATACGGTCAGTATTGAATGAATAGAGGTTCCTTAAAACTTCAACAACAACAAAAAAAAAAGTCTCAGGATCATCATTGTCATTCTTACTGCAAATGCATTTAAGCCTCATTAGATGTGAATAAGGATGTTTTTGTTGTGATTAAAATGAGAAACAAGAGTAAGATGTTGATCTGTAACAATAGATGGTGGCTTTCAAACAATCTACTGCATTAACATGGCAATAAGGTTGTGCATAAGCCAGAATTTAAGATACTCCATTTATAGAGCAGGGCCAGGTAAAATGCTTCCCTGTCCTGCTGAGGACGTCACTCCGCCTCCCTGTCTGGATGTCACTCAGCTTCCCTGCTTGACTGATGATGTCCCCTTGCTAAGCAGAATAGTTATTTTTTGTCCAGATTTTCCAGAGTTTCCAGGAGACTAGTTTGTATGATTTATTTTACGTTTACTTTGCTACCATCTCAGTAAATGTCAACAGCACCTTATCATAAGAAATTGTTAGGAAAACTGCTATTGTGGAAAAAGTGGTAAACATCCTTTTTCTTAGCTTCAACATTTTCCAAAAGTACATTTAACGCATTTAGCTCATTCCTGTTTTGCCCAGCTCATGATTCTATTGATCATGTGACAGAAAGAAACAATGTGAATGGCTTTTTTTGCATGATGAATGTTTCACTGTGAAATACAGTCATTTACTGTCATGTATTTTCCAAGCTTCTAAAATAAGATTTATACAGCTGCAGACAATGGCCTGCTTGCAAGATTTAATTGGCCAGATTCAGTGAAAGTCCAAAAATGGTGTCATGTTTTGCAGTGAAACCCATTATACATACTATACATGAATAAGAGACCAGAGAATATACACCGATCAGCCTGAACATTACAACGCATTATGCATGCCCAGTATTGTGTAGATTCCCTTGTGCTAATGGTGCAGCTCTGGCCACTCGGGGCTTGACTTCACAAGATCCATGGCGGTGTGCTGTGATGTCAGGCACCAGGATGTTGGCAGTAAATCCTTGGGTGCATGGGAGCCTCCATGGATGGGAGTTATTTGTCCGGCGCATCCCATGGGTGCTCAATTGGATTGGGATTTGGGGCATTTGAAAGCTGGGTTGGTGGCCTTGGACTCCTTACTGCTGTACCCTGTGCATGGTGGGCTGTGGTGCACTGGGTGTTCTGGTGCATTTCTTTTTTTGTGATGCATTGGCTTTTATGTGGGATCGAACCAGATGGGCTGGCTTGTGTTTGAGCCTTGGGTATATAATTGATAATCAATTTTGATGTGTGAATGTTTTGTAGTGTTGATGTTATGGCTTATTGGTGTATAAAACAATACTCAAGCATCACATGTCCCAGCCACAATGAATGAAAAATAATTTATGAAAGATTTGTTTCAGTCTGCATATAAAACGCTGTAATAGAGGAAATACACTCAATGGTAGACCGTTTCAGTTTACTTCACCCTCCTTCCCAAATATGTAAATAATCTTATATTCAGTTGATGACCAAACATCTACCAAGCCCCAAAAAACTCCCTCTAACTGCTTCAATCTATCACAAGCTCAGTTCCCTCTTTACAAACCTACTTCTCCTCACACCTTATTGTCTTACACCTTCCCCTTACTGAGAAGTTCATGTCTCTTAAAGTAAACAAATCCAGTCACTCTTTGCTTTATATTAACCATTTACTTTGAAAACCTCTGTACTCTTAACTCTAGTCAGCCCTGGTTTTATGGTGCCCTCTACAGGTCCAGGACTATCGATACATCTCAGGGTTACTGACCCCTCAAATTTGACACCCCACAGCTGCTAAAGCTAATAAGTACAAGGATAATATTAACAACACTACAACAACAACACAAGGAGGACATTGAGGTACATAATTTCCTAAATTGAATAAAAGTCCTTGGTATTGTAATAATAATTTACCTGAATAAAATTGCCATTAATTAATTATTTAATTCATTAAAAACAATTAATTTACAGTATGCATTTCTTTGTTACAATTGCCACAAGTAATTTAAAAACATATACTGTCTCATGTTAACTAACCAAATGTTCTGTTAAAGTACTTTCACCTTCATTATCAACTAAATATTTAAAGAAATGTAATGTTAGCTGGATAGCTAACTTAGCCAAATGCTGTTGGTTTTTTTTTTTTTTTTAGCTTGCTGAGTTTGTTAGCTAGTTATCCTGAGAATATCATTTATCTAGCTAGTGAAATGGCAACACTTAATTTCATTTACATTTGTCAATTTATTTTGCAATTTATTATAATGCTTTGTTCAAACAATGTTTCTTTAAAAAATAAAGCTGGCTGCTAAATTAAATCAGGGACGCTAAGCTGTTTCCACTGTTTCAGACTTTGTTGCTGCTGACTAAAGCATTTGTTATCTAAAGTGTAGACAGGATGGGAAATTACTTTATTTTCACTCAGTGTCAAAATTAATTATTTCCTGTTGTTTGTTGTCATGTCCCCCATCAGGATTCACCAGGATGACTGGGGTAACAATAAATTACCAGTTTGTCTTTTACAGTTGTTTTCTGATCTTGCATATTTTGTCTGTGTAGCATCGCGTAAGGCCTCCTGCACTTGTACCAGGTATGTTCTCAGGTATTTGTCTCCTCATATCTCATCTCAGTTGTCTGCTTGATGGACTTTCAGCTTTCAATAATAATCATATTAAAGTGCACCATGAAAACAAGGTGATTGATCTTAACCAATCAATCGACTAGAACATTTTTAGTGAAAGTAAACCAGAGGATCCAGATATAGTCACTTATGGTAATCTGCCCAGTATTTATTTAAAATATACAAGCTCTTTAATGGGGACCTATTGTGCAGAATATAAGTTTTAATTGTTTTAGGACATTCATCTGGGTCTCTATTGTGTGTGTATGCTGAGAACACAAATGTGCTTAACCATGCTGTTCAAATTTCTCACCTGGTATGACATCATTCCAGACAAGAAAAAAACATTTACAGCATTTACAACTACGGACACTGAAACATCATGTTTCGAACAGGAGTGAAACAGTATTTTTAGGGAAGCCAGAATAAATTTTCTTAGAGGTCATTCAGTTGGGGACTAATGGCTTGTTCAGGCTGCAGACAAATCCAATTTGTTTCAAAATCTGATCTCTAGGAGTGACTGCCTATGCTGTTATTTGGAAGTGATCAGATCAGATCTGGCTCTGTTCGGAGTGCTAGCCCAAACCCGACACACTGTCCACCTGGTTGTTGTGGCAATAACACCAAAGGCATAGGTACACATGTGTCATGTGACTTCACATCAATCCTGTGGTCTTAGAACAACCGACATCGTCTTACTGCTTGTTTATCAACCATGGTTCCATACCTATATCATATGATTGTGTGAACTTGAACTTCCGCATTCACATAGTGACATAACAGACATTTTGAAATCTGATCTGAGAGGGTAGAGCATCCGGACTGAGCCACATCCTTAGGAATCTAATTTGAATCTGACCACCTCTGGACGTGGTTCAACACTGATTTGCAAAAATCAGATACAATGTGGTATTTTTACTGTCCATATACCAAGAATTTAATTTGTCGTGGCAGTCTGAACAAGGCCTGTTACTCATATTAACTTGTTAAAAAGTATAATAATATTTTTACTCTCAAAAACGTGTTGTTATTCTGCACAGTCAATAAATCATCACAGAATTCACTTATGTACATACAGTATATATACACACACAAGGGTGAGTTAAAAATGATCTGCACTCTGGCTATAGAAAGACAAATACATAATTTTTTGATATGTGATTTAATACACCTTGTAAATCTGTCAACCAGCAAGTTACATGTTTTTTCATTAAACATTTTTTTTTGCTGAGCAGTGAGCCATGAATGTGCTTCATCAGAAGTGAATCGTCATGATCGTATGGCAGCTTTCAAGGGACCAAACAGGTGAAAGTCCGATGTAGCAAGATCAGGACTATAGGGAGGATGCTTTAACACCTCAAAACAAAGTTTTTGAGTGTTGACAGTGTGGGCAGAAGTGTGCGGACGTGCATTGTCATGCAAGATTAAAATGCCCTTGGATAGCAGTCCTCTGCATTTAATCTCATTCAGATTTAATTCAGCTCTTCAATAAGCATCTCGCTGTAATGAGCACTGTTGATTGTTAAACCTTTTTCCCTATAAATGTTCCAATACTGGCCCTTCAGAATTCAAGAAAAATCTAAGCATCAATTTTCCAGCTGATGGGTGATGTTTGAATTTTTTCCATTCTATACTTTGCTGTTACTCTCAGACTCATAGTGATGAATCCATTTCTCAATACCAGTAATAATTCTCTTTAAGAATTTGCACCTTCCTTAGAGTATTTTTCAAATTTAGTTTGCACATATCTAAACGCTTTTGTCTAAATGCTAAATGCTCTTCTGTAAGTTGTTTGGGTACACCAGACCACAAAAAACACTGCTTTTCATTCTTGCAAATCACACATGGGGCATCCATTTCTGCTCGCACCGCAGTTACAAATGAACTGATGTAACAAGTTTACTCCTGCACAGCAGTGACCTTGAACGGAAATGCTGATAAGACATTGCAGCCAACAGTGTGGATCATTTTGCGACCTCCTCGATGCCTGGCAAAAGTATTCATACTCCTTGAGTTTTTCCACATTTTGTCACATTACAACCACAAATGTTAATGTATTCTATTGGGATTTAATGTGATAGCCTAGCACATAATTGTGAAGTTGAAGGAAAATAAAATGATTAAAAAAAGATTTTTACAAATAAAAGTCTGAAAAGTGTGGCTTGCATTTGTATTCAGCCCTCTTTACTCTGATACCCCTAACTAAAATCCAGTGGAACCAACTGCCTTCAGAAGTCACCTAATTAGTAAATAATTAGTAAAAATACACCTGTGTGTAATTTATTAATACAGCTGTTTTGTGAAGTCCTCAGAGGTTTGTTAGAGAACATTAGTGAATAAAAAACATCATGAACACACCAGACAGGTCAGGGATGAAGTTGTGGAGAAGTTTAAAGCAGGGTTAGGTTATTATAAAAAAATATTCCAAGCTTTAAACATCTAATGGAGCACTGTTCTATACATCATCAGAAAATGCAAAGATGCAAACCTACCAAGACATGGCCGTCCATCTAAACTCACAGGCTGGGCAAGGAGAGCATTAATCACAGAAGCACCCAAGAAGCCCATGGTACCTCTGGAGGAGCTGCAGAGAGCCACAGCTCAAGGGGGAACAATACAAATGCATTTTCAGATTTTGTTTTTATAATTGTTTTTTCCACTTTACAATTACATGTCGATTTATTATATAAATGTAATAAATACTTTTTAAAAAATGTAATTATATAAAATTCTAATTAAATACATTTACATTTCAGATTGTAATCACAAAATGTGGAAAATGAATAATGGGTTTTAATACTTTTGCATGGCACTGTGTGTGTATATATATATACACACACACACGCTCATATTTTCTTCATGCGAGATGTGTATTTATACATTTTACTTGAAGTAAGCGTGTTAGTAGTGTGGCATTCCATACCAAACTGCCATGTGAAAAAATATAGTTCTCTCCACAGTTGTGGGAAGAAGTGACGTGGCAACCACTTCCTCTAAATTTTATTTTATTGCTATTAATTACATCTACTAACTCTGCTTGTCCATCAGACAATTATGAATAGACGCCCAGCAGTTCAGACACTATTGCATGTCCTATATACTCCAGCGAGTGATTATTTCATTCCTGCTGATTATTGGCAAGGACTGTGTGACCAGACAGTACTGTGTACAGCTCTCGCCACATCAAGAGAAGGAAGCTATTAACTCCATTTTAATGCATTAAATTGAATGCACCGTCAAGTTGTTGAAAAAAAATAAATAAATATGAAATTTTTAAGTGATGTGTGCACAAACAGACAGTTTGCAAAACCCATCTTGATGTGTCCTATTACTCATCTTATGTCCCGCCAAATAATTTTTCTGCAAATATATTCAATGTAGAGATATGCCAACTTTATAGTTTTATATTATATATATATATATATATATATATATATATATATATATATTATATATATATACTCTCTCTCTCTCACACACACACACACTATGTGTATGTTTGTGTATTATAGGGCTGCAACTAATAATTATTCAATGATTAAATATAATGTTTCACTCTCCAGGAAATGAATGGTGGATTATTTTAAAAATATGCAAAATAACAAAATAAATATTTCTTGTATCAAACTTTTTTGAACATAGAATATAATAGAATACATTATAGTATATAGTATTATACTATATTATTACTTTTATAGTATTATAGTATATTATACTATGACTGCTATTTTGCAGCATGAATGGAAGAATTTACTCATTTAGTGACAAGATCTTAAGTCTGCAAAAGTATACAATCTAGACAACTGCATGCCACGACCTTCCAGGCAACAGTTTGACGAAGGCCTGCATATGGGTGTGATGGTCATCTAACAAATTTTATATAACACAAAAATAACTCGAGCAAATACAAAATGCAGTTTTTAAATGATGATTTAATTTATTATGGAAAAAAAGCTGTCCAAACATACCTGGCTCTGTGTGAACAAGTTATTGCCCCTAAACCTAATTACTGGTTGTGCCACCCTTGGTAGGAATAACTGCAGTCAACTGTTCGTGCTAAGTGGAAATGGAGTCTTTCACAGGAATTTTGGAGTATTTTTTTCCCACTCTTCTTTGAAGAATTGTTTTAATTGAACCACAATGGAGGGTTTTCAAGCATGAACAGTTTGTTTAAGGATCTCAATTGCATTTAAGTAAAAACTTTGACTAGACCACTGCAAAACCGAACTGTAATTTTTAAGCCATTCAGAGGTGGACTTGCTGATGTGTTTTGGACCATTGTCCTGCTGCATAACCCAAGTTATGTTGAGATTGAGGTCACAAACTGATGGCCAGACATTCTCCTGCAGGATTAGAGTGCAGAATTTATGGTTTCATCAATTATGGCAAGTAGTCCAGGTCCTAAAGCTGCAAATCTACCACCATCATGCAAACACAGTGTTTCATAAAATATATATAATTATAATTACACTTCCACTACCATGTTTGACTGTTGGTACAATGTTGTTTTTATGAAACACTGTGTTAGGTTTATGCCAGATGTTTAACTTTTGTCTCATCAGTCCACAAAATATTTTCCCAAAAGTTTAATAATTTAATAATAATAATAATAATAATAATAATAATAATAATAATAATCATCATAATCATCATCATCATCATCATCATCAAGATGGTAATAATCAAGGTGTTTTTGGCAAATGTAAGACGAGTCTTTTTGTACTTTTTCAGCAGTGGCTTATGCCTTGGAAATCTCCCATGGATGCCATTTTTTCCCAGTCTCTTTATTGTTGAACCATAAACACTGACCTTAACCGAGGCAAGTGAAGCTAGCAGTTCGTTAGATGTTGTTCTGGGTTCTTTTATGAACTCCTGGATGAGTTGTCGTTGTGCTCTTTGGAGTAATTTTTCGTCTGCCAACACACTTGTGAAGGTACAGTACTGTTCCAAGTTTTCTCCATTTGTATATAATGGTTTGCTGGAGTTCCAAAGCGTTAGAAATGGCTTTGTAAGACTGTCCAGACTGATACAATTACTTTGTTTCTCAATTGCAAGTCAGTTACTGTCCTTTAATTTCTTTAGGTCGTGTTGCTTTTTTAGATCTTTTACTCTGCTTCACTTTGTCAGACAGGTTCTATTTAAGTCATGTCTTGATTCAACAGGTCTGTCAGTAATCAGGCCTCGGTGTGGCAAGTAAAATTAAACACAGCTTTCCAATGAATTTTTTCACACAAGGCCAGGTAGGTTTGGACAGCTTTTTTCACCTTAATAAATGAAATCATTCAAAAACTGCGTTTTGTGTTTACTCAGGTTATGTTTGCGCAATTTTAAAATTTGTTGAATGATCTAATGCAGCATGGTGGCTTAGTGATAAACACTGTCAATTTGCACCACCAAGGTTGAGGGTTTGATTCCTGCTTCGGGTCTGAGTGTATGGAGTTCGCATGTTCCACCCTTGCTTGGTGGGTTTCCTACAGGTACTCTGGTTTCCTCCCACAGTCCAAAGATTTAGATTAGATCAATTGTCATTCCCAAATTGCCTGTAGTGTGTGAATGAGTGTGTGTATGTATGTGTCCTGTGATGGATTGTGATGGCACTCCGTCCATGGTGTACTAGGCTAGAGGCCTTCGTGACCCCGTATACAAGATAAAGTGGTATCGAAGTTGAGTGAGTGAATGAAGTGTAACAAATATGACTAAAAAAACTACAAACATATTCACTGAATAGCCATGTTATATAATAATATTACATTTAAATATAATATAAATCTATATATTTATATCCACATAAATATACTTATTGCACATTGTTGCACAATGCCAATATTTGCACTGATGTATATACACTACTACAGAACTGCATTTCGTTACTGAGTATGAGTACCTGTACAGTATTATGCAATGACAATGTATATCTATCTATCTATCTATCTATCTATCTATCTATCTAGTCAGGACATTATGTAGAGTTTTTGTCAATAATTTAGGTATTTGTTACATTTTTAATAATTTTAAGTTGATATACAAGTATGGGCACACAACCTCTTAATGTGCTGATGTGGCCATTATTTGTTTATTTATATAGCGCTTCATGAGTGTGTGTGCCCTGCGATGGATTGGCACCCTGTCCAGGGTGTACACTGCCTTGTACCCCAAGTCTCCTGGGTCGCAGATAAAGCGGTACAGACGATGAATGAGTAAGTGAGTGAGTGAGTATATACTTGTAACGCTTTTAAAAATGGTCATTGTCACAAAGCAGCTTTACAGAATCAAATATAATTATGGAAATGATTTTGAAAAGTGTGAGGAAATATGTCGATATTGATTGTCCCTGATGGGCAAGGCATAAACATTTATTTTACACATTATACATTTCATAGTTAAATATCGGAGTTATATATATCGCAATCGCAATGTGAGTGAAAAAAAAAATCGTGCAGCCCTGGTTTGAAATGAATAAGTAGATTAGCAAGCAACTGGATTGTAGCCTGTATAACACACTAAGGGATCTGAATAAAACTATATACTGTACAGTCGAAGCACTAAGATACTTAGATGAATGAAACGAGTGATCAGCAGCAGCGGTGTTAACTGTTCGCTTGTAGAAGCAAAACACACACACACACAAACACCAGCTGCTGTATACAGTAGGCTACTAACCAGTCTTTAATTGACCTAATCATCGTTTACTCCTGTTCATCACCCCGGCTTGCCTTTTGTTTCGTTAGCAATGAGCGGTGGGCTTGTTAACGAGATCAAACAGAGCAGTGAGAGCCAGGGAGCACGACCAGGCTTTCAAAACGACTCTCTTTTTTTGTTACACGGAAATTCAGATTAGCACTCAAGTCGTACCAGCCTCAGTGTGTAAGGTGTAGAGTGGAAGAGTGTTTTCAGTGCGTTTGTGTTTCCAGTCGCCGTGTGTTTGACATTGTCACTGAGGCGCCTCCATGTCGTTGCTGTTCACAACGAACGCACGTTTCCTCCATAATCACCGAACCGAGCTGGGTTTTTTTTTATGTATGTAGTGTGTGTGTATGTGTGTGTGTGTATAAGCAAGATATTAGGATGTTGTAGATGAATGTATGTTTCTGATGGGCGGTGAAACGTTAAACGCTCTCTGTGTGGCTGTGTGTCGCTGCCTCTCAAGTGCGCGGCCAATCGCGGCTGGCGATACAACACACACATTCACTTACTGTGTACAGTAGCAAAAAAAAAAAAAAAGTGAACAGAGAGATACATAGTGTCGGGAGGGTGACAGAGGTGGACAACGATACAATCGCAGCAACACTGTGTCACTTTAAAGAGTGCCCTGGCTGTTTCAGGTAAGCGCCCGAGGAGAGCTCTCATCTCACTACACTTCACTGACCATTTCTCTCTCTCTCTCTCTCTCATACAACACCCAGGAAGCATTAACTACTCAGTCTCTCTCTCTCTCTCTCACACACACACACGGGTTTAGTGATCTGCACACCACTAAATGCATTTCAGTATTCTTAGCTGAAGCTGAAACGCGAAAAGTTGACGCTAGGCCGAAATTCTGATGCTTCTTCTTTCTTAATAAGTGGCTAGGCCAGTCAACACAAAGCTGTGGACATCCACATAACACAACACACACACATACACACTAGTCAAGGCAGTGAGTGGGGACGCAGTAGTTAAGGGGGGAGGGCTGGAGAAAAACATGCACAGAGAAAACTGCTCGAGTGAATCGAAAGTAGTGCTCCAGAGCCTCGTTTATCCCCGTTTAGAGGATTACACACTGTTTCTGTTCACTTTTTGTCGACTTCGAGGTCAGACTGCAGCGTTCACGGCGACGTCCATCCGGTAGAGAAAAAAGCAGCAGGCGCTTGAAGTGTGTGAGAGAGTGAGTGAGCGAGCGAGCGAGTGTGTGAGTGTGTGTGAGTGCGTGTGTGTATGTGCCTGTGCCTGCTCTACTGTACGGCCAGTGCAGAAGGATGTGTCAGTAAGTTTAAGGTGGACGGAGGTCGGAATGACAAGGCCTTGGTGTTTGGGCTCAGCTTCATGGGGTAAGTTTCCGTTTTTCGACGCCGGCATGACAGAAAACTCGGATGTATTTACCCCCTCAGCAGTGTCAGTGCGGATTTATCGGCAGCTCGCGGCGATTCGGTGCGAAATTTCATGTCAGTTTTGTTGCACCGTGCGGCGCGAGAGAGCTGCGCGAGACTTAACACCATTTCCTACAGCGACTTCAATGATCGCGTTTTGATGTTTTGTGCTTCTCGCGCTCGCTTGCGCGCTCTCTTACACACGATCGCGTTAGGTTATGTGCATGTGTGATTATCTGGCCGTGCAGAATGAGCACGGGGACAACATGTACGACACAAGCCCGAGAGAAGCAGCTTCTCATCAGAGCCACAGAACCGGGGCACTTCCCCTCATCAAATCGGGAGCTCTCTCTCTCACACACACATACACACACATCAAAATGCAAGCGAGCCGGCGAACATGCGTGCCCTGGTCGTCAAAACGGCCAATCTGGCCCAAAGTTTGAGTTAGACTACGGGCAGGATGTCGAGTGCAGAAGTGAGCAGGGCTTTTCCTCGAGATCTGCTCATGACACGTCCGTTGAGCGAAGCAGCAGTTCGCATCAGTGAGCTAAGCTAGCTAGCGAGCTACTTTTATTTGCTGTAACTCAGTTGGAGAGACCTGTCGAGGCCGCCTAGGCAGGAAACTCTTCACTGAAAACTCAAAGTAACTAAACCACCGCAGCGGTTATTTCACCAAATAATAAGAATAATTAAATAATAATAATAATAAAAATGTTTCCCGTGAGGAGTTTGACAGGAGTGAGATTTCTGCTTCGATTTCCCCCAAAGCAAGATGGACTCTCTTTGGCTTGTCTGTCTTGTCAGACCCCAGATCGACATTTTGCACCGAGATGTAAAACTGAGCAAGCTTTGACTCAGGCTCTGCCGGCCTAAATAATGCCTCATGTCTGGGAATATTACAGAATATGGGTGATTATATGGGGCTTTTAGTTTACTTCTCGGTTGATACGCTGATCTGCTTGCACCGGGTCTCTACCTGCAAAACTAAACACTCGTCCGGTTTATCCAATCAACACCCGAGCAGGTTGGGAACCGATTCCGGGATTCGGCATCGGGAACTTTACGAATCATCGACGATAAATGAAGAAAAAAACCACCCATAGTTAGTAGCTTGATCGCTGAACGCCTCTCTCTCTCTCTCTCTCTCTCTCTGTCACACACACATACGAAGCCAAACAGACTAATCCACACACACACACACACACGAGGAGGTGAAATGTCCTCTTAAAATGTCGTTATGTGCTGTAGTTCCTGCATTGAGGACGAGGTGTGTGTGTGTGTGTGTGTGTTTTTGTAGGTCACCATCATCGCATGTCACAGCCTGACTGACAGATCCATCTTCATCTTTCAAATCCAGCATTTCCATAGTCTGTGATTAAGTAAGTACACCTTCAGATCATGCCATGTTTTTTTTTTTTTTTTTTGCGTTTGAACCCAAACAGCACCCCTCCGGCTCTTTAGAACCTCTTGAGTGAACTGTTACATCACCGGTATGTATACGTCCAGCCGGGCCACCCGATCACCTCATCACCGTATGCCCGTATGCCATGATCGCACACTCATATCTAACCTGCTCAGGACGACACAACAATAATTCTGGCGGGTGGAAAGGTATAAAAGATTCATGGTGAGACATCATAACGAAACAAGAATACGAATATCAGTCCACCGTAGACACTGTTAGCTTTAGTTTTTCATGCTGAAAGGCGCAACAGTGTAAGTAATCGATTATATTTTGGAGATGCACTCAGAAGATTTGTAAAACGAACCTTTTAAAACAATATAGAAAAAAATTCCATCATTGCTTGGGTCAGAGGACTGAAAATAATGTTTTGCATTTTTTTCCCTCTTATTGGACAATGGCAACAGCTGCTACTTGAGAGCTACTTTATATATAACAATATAACTGTCATACATGTAGCCATACTGTGACATCACACCTCAAATTAAATGTACTGTACGTTGCATTTAGTTAGCACCAGAAACAACTGCATGATATAATTTGTGACGATATCTTACTGTTCAGAGTCGGTTTGGATTGTGATTGTCGTTCCTTGGCAATGTTCTATATGATATTTTTTAAATGCTGAAATGACTCCAAACCCCAGGCAGAATTCAACTGATAAGTCATTATAAATGAAATGAAATGTTGGTGGGATGAGGATTACTATTTTTACGTGCTTTATTGTTCCTGTAAACACCTCAAACACTCTGACCTCCATTCCTGAGTCTACACACAGTGCCTATTTAGTTATAATTACATAATAATTAATAGTAGCCACCATATAATATATTTTTTACAGAATTCATAAGCCAGATGTATAAGGTGTTGTATTTGAAAAATACATGCAAATTCATATAATACCCTTCAGACATTTAAACCATGCATTTTACATTGTTACCATGCATTTTAAGTTACTATGCATTTGAAGCGTTTTAAGTACTTATTTTTTTGTAGAATACATTCACAAACATAACTTAGAGGACTTTTAAATCATTTTGGAGACACGGCATCTTTGTGCAAAAAGAAAATTCAAATCATTCATGATTTTTTTGTTTGTTTGTTTTGACCAGAGTTTCAACAAGTCAGGTACCCCCACCTTCCACCCCTAATGTGACCTCATATAAGAACAGCTCCCTTGTCTGACATGTTGTTCAGCTCTGTGCTGAGCTCTGCTTTTTCCTGGTGAGGTGCGGCTTGGCCGTAGCTCATTTCCAAAGACAGTGAAACAGAGCATTTGAAGGAAGAGTGAAATTAAGAGAGATTGGGGTATTAAAAAAATGCATTATCAGCTGCTGCATTAACAGACACGCTTTTGGGGACCTCTGTTAACATGTTAAAGAAATAATAAAGCAAAGGACCTTTAATAGACTGTATTCCACTCATCTGTGGAATCTCTTCAAGATCTAGACAAGATTTTGGCCTGCGTCTGTCAGAATTTATGACAGTTCAGTCAAAAGTTCATTGGGTGTTCTTTCCAAGTTCATCCCGAAGGTGGAGGAGCAGGGTTCTGCTATATCAAAGATTCACTAAGCCAAACACCTTGACTTGTGTAAGGGATATTGTCATGTTTTCCCAAACAATCTTAGAAGCATACTTATGGTTGTTTCAGATCCACACTGTTGTACACCAGATATTTATCCAGGCCCTGAACCGGCACTAAGGCTGCCCTACATCCCCAGTGGCTGGGTGTGGGGCATTGTGTGGGATGTGAACCTGGGCCTTCTGCATTACAGGGGAGAAGCTTTCCCACTGAGCCACCAATGCTCTAAAAATATACAAATGTCTAAAATTCATCTTTTCAGAGAACACCTTTCCACCACTCCGGAATCCAGTGGTGACGTGTTTTACGTCACTCCAACATTGCTTTGGCATTGCACATAGTGATCTTTGGCTTGTGTAGAGGCTTGGCCATGGAAACCAATTTCATGAAGCTTCTAACTCACTGATATCTGCTTACTGAGGCAGTTGTGAGTAATGCAACACTATATTGGAGATTTTTTACATCCCTGTGAGTTTGGGTGGGTTACTGGATCATGGCTGTGCTCTTGTTGCTTCTCGATGCTCCCATTTCACCCATCGATTGGGGCAGACCTTTGAGGGCAGACACTTCGCAAACTGACTTGTAGCAAAAGGTGGTATCCTGTGGCTGTGCCATGCTTAAATTCACTCAGCTCTTCAGTAGAACCTATTCTACAGTAATGCCGTTATTTGTGTATGAAGATTGCATGGTTTACATGCTTGATTTCATGCACCTGTTAGCAATGGGTGTGACTGCAACACTTGAACTCAATCATTTTGGGAGATGCCCACATACTTTTGGCTACATAGTTTATTTCATATGCACCAAAGGAGTACAGAAGTATAAAGTAACATCAGTCGTTGCCCCTGGTAAAGGTAATGTATCATCATTACAGAATATTTCATATATGTGGGATAAAATGTTTAAACATACATTGATAAAATGGTTTTTACAAAGTTTCCCCCTAAAAGAAACAAATTTATGTACTGTTTTTTTTACACTTATTTGATAATTGGTTCGTTGACTTTGGTGGCATGGTGGATTAATGGTTAGCACTGTCTCCTCACTCCTCCAGGGTCCAGGTTCGGTTCCCGCCTTGGGGTCTGTGTACATGGAGAATGCATTTTCTCCCTGCGCTTAGTCGGTTTCCTCCGAGTACTCCAGTTTCCTCCCACAGCCCAAAGACATGCAGATTAGGCTAATTGGTGTTCATAAACGTACCCTGCCTCGTGCCGTAAGTCTCCTGGAACAGGCTGCAGGCTCCCCATGACCCTGTATAAAGGATAAAGCGCTATAGACGATGAGCGAGTAAGAGTTTGTTGCCTTTTTCCCATAGTTAATAATCAAGATGTCAGTATCATACAGCTTCTTAAAGGAGTAGTCAGACCACTTTTTGTCAAATTCAGCGAATATTTCATTTTTGTCCTCTAGCTGTCTATTCTGTGCGTGGGCTGAAAAAATCTGGTGTTTGTCCACAGCCCTGGCTTTGTAAATAGGAAACAAAGAAAGTGGCGCAGACCAAGCCAAGGGTGCAACAGATCACAAAACTCACGGTTCTGATCGTATCGCAGTTCTTGGTCATGGATCAAATTTTTGCTTTGTAGAACTTTAAGGAACTCTTAAAACAAGGAACTCTTGCCCATCATCTTAAGTGAGGACAACGTTCAAGATGTCCAATGTTTTAATGAAATCATAAAATAAAATATGTACTACTTTAATCTTTAATCCTTGGAAAATCCTTAGCAGTCAAAGACTGCCTGACGTCTGGAACGCAGGACTAGACATGACCAAACTTTGAATTTTTTTTCCCTTGACCTGATTTTCAGGCCTTAACTGTAGACTTCTTCAGTTTCTGCCCATTTGTGGTCTTTCTGCCATCAGTTTTGTCTTGAGCAATTTAAAAACATGCTCATAGGCTCATTCGCTTTAAGAATATTTTGTTTCTTGCCATTTATTAAAGGTATGTTTTAGGTCATTATCCATCTGTGCCATGAAGCACTGTTCTGTCACCTTTGCAGCATTTGATTGAGTCTGAGCAGTTCCATTGGGAGCTATGTATGTCCATACCATACCATAAGCCCTTGTTTGGCTTTTTAATATTCTTCTCTCATGTTACAAATGCATTTTGTAGCAGAACTATGTCAGCTTTAAGAGTTTTTAGCAAAACCATGTTTAGATTTATGTTTTATCAGTGGTTTGAATCTCACATTTACAGCATTTGGCAGGTGGCCTTACCCACAGAAACTTATCTCTTTATACACCTGACCACTTGAGAACCCAGCAGTTTCAGCTTGGTTTTGATGGGGTTTAAACCAACGACCTTCCAATCTGTAGTCCAGTGTCTTAATCACCATTGCTAGGGCACCATTGCCCATCTTGATGAAGGTATCTTTTGATTATAGACTATGACACCAATAAGGCTAATGCTTTTAGCATTCATAACTTGGCTTATTAAGCAATATATCACGAGAGCAAGTGCTGTTGTACTGAATATTAGCGTGGCTGTAATGTGGTCTTCGACACGAGGACACAGCCCTCAATTTAAAGTGGGATATTGCTTTTATACAACATTTCCACAAAAGCCATTTATTATCAACAGGTTATAATTTTCTTGTTATTTTGCTCCACCAACAGTCACTAACTAACCGTGATTGCTAGAGCTGACAACCGACAGTATAATTAACTGGGTTGAAAGTAGTTATACATTCTTACCAGTACTATGTAGCCAAAATGTGAAGAGAATTAAACATGAATGTTATGGACAATCCTGAAAAATATACAACATTTTCTTTATATTTTCACATATTCTGCTTTAAATGTCAGATAACTTTCTGGGTTCTGGGGCTGAATCCCAAATAGTGTTAAATAAAAAGCTAGTTCACTATGTATGGTGTCAGGTAGAATCCATTTTTTCAAACAATACTTAGTGCCCTTGATCACAGGTTAGAGAAGGATTTGGGGTTCATCCTTGTGTTAGTAGTTAGCTTTGTAGCTTGCGTTAGTCATGAGCAGAACAACACAGACAGTTCAGAGTTCACAGTTACTAAGGACACAAAGTGTTTTTTAAGGGGGCATTTTATAATGTGTTTTCTTCCGTGTGGGATTTGACAGGTAGCTGTTCTCCGTACCACCCTACTGATGTGTGTGATGTGAGGAGCGTCCCTCTTGCAATTAAATTACTTGGGGTTTTTATTCACCAAGGAAAGAATTCGGAAATCATCTACTTCAGTTGTCTTCTGTTGTCTTCTTGGGTTTTGATTTTGCTAAGCTCAGCAGTGCATTCCTCCTTTTAAAGAATGTAGCAGATTGTTGAATTGGTCACTCCTAAAATTTCTTCTCTCTCGCTTTCTCTCCTTTTACTTGCATCCGTACATCTTTCGACTGCATATTAAAAGTTCCCATCAAGAGCTGCTAAATAAATTTAGTGAAATAGACTTTAAGATAGCTGTAATTCAGGTTAATGCAATGTTTTTGTTAAACCCCTATCTTAATTGCTGCATTTCAAATCTGTTGTTGTTGTGTACAGAGGCAGAAATACAGAAATTGTGCTACTGTCCAAATACTTAAGACCTGATGGGTTATAGTTTAAAAATACTAATAACATAGCTGTTTATAGGCCAGTTTATACTTCCGCATTAATGCGTACTTGTGTGGTGATGCAGAGAGGGGAAAGCATGGGCTAACATAACTCACAGACACTCTGGCGCTATGCGTTGGGTGAAAGCAGGTTCTTTCGTAAAACGATTGTCCCATTGCATAGACAGAAAGAGTTTGACGACAGGTTCTAACTTTTTTCTGTGGGTGTAATCAAATTCAGATGAATAATTTAAAGCACAGTAATACTGTTCAAGGTACAGCTGAAGTTTAAACATTAAAATGCTAAAGTCTGGAACAGTTACATTTTCCCTTGTTGCATCCAGTACTTTAGACCTTCTATAGACAACAAGCTCATTCTCCAAAACTGCTTCCTGAGGGTGTAGTCTCATACAAACCATAAAACTAAAGATGGCATATAAAAGTAAAGATGGCACATAAAAGTAAAGATGGGAAAAATATGAATTCGATATACAGTATCAAGATACAAATACATCACGGTTGGTATCGCTTGGTGACACAGTATGTACTGTCTCCTTACATCAGCAGTGTTTCTTTTCCCAGTTAAGATTATAAAATAGAAGTTTTTCTAGACCTGAAACATTACATTTTGCAGAACTTTGCAAATATGTATACAATGTCCTGGAGCTTAGGGGCCCAAACATGCAGATATTATGCAGTGTTATATTTGTTACTTATTCGAGAGTGGAAAGCCTTTTTTCTGTGCTTTTGCATACGCTGGAATTGTGGTCCGAGAAACTCAAATCTCAACTCCATTTTAATTGGCCCAGTTTGACAAATGTGACATAAAACCAGCCAATCAAAGACTGGAGGAAATTAATAATAATTGGCTGTTTTAGATAATACATCACACAGCTTTTCACATGTACACCCACACACACTAGCGTGTGCCGTGAACTCATCTAGAGCTACAGAGAGCTGCATCAATCAGCCATAACTTCAACATCAAATATTTTTTCCCTGTTAATTAGATGTCATGTTTTTCGAGAAATATTATTTGCACCTTGCTGTATGTATGGATGTTCAAACCAGTGCCAGAAAAGGGCAAAAGACAAACATATGTATTCTGCGTTGATGTGACAGAACTTTTAATTGCATTATATCGTGTCATGACTGTATCATAAACACCAGATTGTGTATCGAATCATATTGAGAAAACACATATCATCCAATTCCTATTGCATCAGTTTAAACTTGTGCTGTATAGTTAATATTTGATATCATTAGTGTGGACAATGGATAAGATAGGTTCAAACCCCAGCACTACCAAGCTGCCATATGGATAATGACATAAAATGTAAGGGCACCTGCCAAATGCTATAAATGTAAAAAATTTATCGTATAAAGGTATACATTTCTATATGAACCCATGCAGTTATTTAATTGCAAAAGGCTGCAGTTTATTACAGGTAATTATTTTTAATAACATTTTTCTTATTCCTCTTGGATAAAAAGGACGATAAATCCTCTTATTTAGATCATTTGTGTTATTGTTTGCTGTTAGTCTAGATAAATACATTTGAATCCAAAATGATACATTTAATAGTTAAATATCGCTGTTTAAATCTCAATCACAATAGGCGTAAAATTTTATGTTTAACTCATTCACTCTGTCAGTCAGTTACTAAATATTTGATAAAAAGTGTTTATCGAGGCAGCCATAACCTGAAAATGAATAAAACTGCATTTTAACAATATAACTTTTAATACTTTTGCTTGTTTTTGGTTTTAATTATTTTTCATCCTAAATATTTACTAAGTATCGTTCACGTATCTAAAGACACAGACGCAGAACATTCGCCCTTGGCTTGCTCAACAGGGACAGTCTTATCATTTTGATTCATACACATTCACATTTCATGAATTCATTACAAACTTCCATAATTCTTTGGATTGTGTAAAGCTGTTTTGCAACAATGACAATTGTTAAAAGCACTTTACAAAATTTTTTACATTTTATGTAATTGAATAGGTCCATGAGGATTAATATTTGCGTGGCGGTTTGAAATGTCAAACTGTGTATTCGGTAGAACAAAAAGTTGTAATTACTTTAATAAAAATGGTAAATTCACAGAAACAACAGAAAATAACAATAAAAATACATGATTATGTGTATTTGTGCTATTTCCTTGCCTTTTAATTTTTTGCTTAGTCTTGTTTGGGTAGTTGGTTAAAATGTACTAAAATTCAGTTCATCATATTGCCTATTGTGTGCTGAAAGAAGGATATTACACTCTATACTGCACAATCCTGAGCCCTATATATGTTTATAAAAAAAAAAAACAGCAAAAAAAAAAAAATGGCTAAAATTCTCTCAGGTTTAAGGGGTCTACCAGCAACGCTAACCCCAAGTCGGTTATCTTATTTAAAGATATAAAACTGCTTGAAACAAAAAATACAAGGATAATACATGTAAAAAAATGTATCGCACTTGAGCAGTGAAGCTAATTGATTGCATCAGCTCCTGATGTGTAAACAGCAATTTCAACAAGTCAGGTGTACGATTTAGTTTAAGTACAGTTTGAGGTATAATGCTAGGTTAGAGTTACGGTAGATGATATGCATCTAGAAGAGATGGTGTCTATTCCAAAATCTTATGAGTGACACAGTTTCACCTGAACGTAGTGTGGAATATTAGATTACAGCAAAAGCTCTAAAGGAACATGAGAAGTGACAGGACTATTCACCAGTGTCCCTTTAATGACTTTGGGCTATGACTTTGTAATAAGATTTGAATTCATATTTGCATTTATTCATTTGACAAACACTTTTATTTAGAGTATCACAGTGAAGCAGAATTCAAACCTTTACATGGATATGGATATGAGTTCTGTAACCCACCAACTGTCTGGGAAAAAAGGTAGAAGATATTTGTAGGAAAAACACAGAACTCTTTAACTATACAGAGAGGACAGAACTACTCGGCAACCTTCCATAAGCACTACACTGGTAAGAAGAAAGGGTTGTGCTTTAGGGATTCAGTGGAGGGTTGATGAGTCTAGTTTTATTAAAGCTCTGTTTCATAGCCCTGTTCAACCTCAGTCTTGATTCTGATTGATAGTCTAGTTTTCTATAACAGTGGTTCTTACAATAGAGCTGGCTACAAGGCAACGCGCTGGTCTATGCTAATGCACTCATTCGACTACATTATTGCTTCTTTAATAGCCAATAACGAAGACATTTCACTTATATATTTATATCTAAAATTCAATAGTGTACTGTTATTTAACAAGTAACGTTTCTAGTTAACAAGTAATGTTTCAACAAGGAGTTTCAAGTAGGCGGCGCTGTGGCGTAGTGGTTAGCACTGTCGCCTTGCACCTCCAGGGTCCAGACACATGTTCTCCCAGTGCTTCATGGGTTTCCTCCGGTTTCCTCCCACAGTCCAAAGGCATGCAAATTAGTGAATGTGTGTGCCCTGTGATGGATTGGCACCCCATCCATGGCACATCTCAAGTCCTACAGTAAGTCTCCTGGGATAGGCTCTATGCCCGTGTGACCCTGTATAAAGGATAAAGCGGTATCTGATCTATAAAGTATGCTATAAGCGATGCACCCATCATGCATAGTGGCCACTGTACAAGCGTCTGGAAGCAGTGCTATAATCTGGGGTTGCTTCAGTTGGTAACAGGTTTGGTCAATGTTATGTGGCAATAAAGTGAAGTCAGCTGACGACCTGAATGTACTGAATGACCAGGTTATCTCATCTATAGAGTTTTTCTTCACTGATGGTCTAGCCATTAAAATATAGCAGGAGTGCATCTACTGTAGGATCATGACGAATCATTATCACACATCAACTGCTTATGATTAAATGAAATCTCTTTTTTGGCCAGGTAGTGTATATAAAGCTATGGTCACATACCAGGCAAAAGTAGCCTTTATTTGAGATTTGTCTGAAGAGATCATGTTCCTAAAATGTGCATGGAGCAATACTGTACATCATGTGAAGTGTTCCGGTCTTTGGTTACTTTAAGTTTTTACTTGTAAACCTTTAGTCTTCCCATAGCGCTGTAGCCAGGGTCTCATAAGACAGCATTCAGACCTTTCTTGAGATCTCTTCAAACAGGGAGAGGTTGCAATTATAAGCCTTTGAATTCTGCTTGAACAGCAAAATCACGCCACACCTTTATGAGGTCCTTTACTTCAGTATCCCAACACTGAGATCTTTTTCCACTGTTGTCCTCCACCTTTCCTTCCCGGCGGCAAGAAATTACCACGGACGTCAGGTTAGATTGACGGGAAAAGTTCCGATGTGTCTGTTCAGACAGGGGTTGCATGCATATCATACTGTATGTCAGAACTACATATGAAAGTGGCCCGAACAGGAATTGAAAATGTCCGATTCATTTTGTTCTTTTCTTTTGCTTTTCCGTGTCACATTTGTAGGAAGGAGATCATGTTTGGGCCACTATTGCCTGATGCATGAATGCAGGATGGGTTATACTGTACATGACACCACAAGCGTTGTTCGTGTGCTTTTGGAATTTAATGTTTTTTCCCTGTACAATATTAAGTGACGTTTATTTCAATTATATTATATTAACATATCTTCAAACCTTTACCCACCATCTGAGCTTTAGTGACTTCTGGAGTTCCCAGGTGCATATTATTATCTACACCTGTACCCCTCTTAAACCTAACGTGGTAGAAATACTCATTGTTTTGTCTTTGTTTAGGCCATCAGTACAGGACAAATCATTCATCACGGTTTTTTTAAAATAGAAAATCACAATGGGTGAAAAATCAATAGCACAAAAGCATAGTTCCTTAATTTACATATCGTTTTACAGCCTCTAGCAAATTGTCTACATTTATGAAGACATCCTTTAAATGTTCGTCTCCTCAAGTTTTCCAGGTGTTTCTGTCTCTGGATTTGGTTCAAAATTTGGGACAGGATAAAGTCCAAACAAATGTCACTATTTTCTAAAGGATTTTATCCCCAGAGGAGCAGTGTGTCTCTCAGGGCTCAGAGTACAACCTCAGAAGTAGCGTTACACTTAATCAGTTTCTGTTATCTGGCTGCTGGAAAGCAGAGGTCAACTCCATTTCACTTCAGTTCTGTTTAAGGAATTCAGTCCATGGACTGCGAAATCCCCTCGCGAGGACAGTTATTGATTTTCATTCATGGAATTTTTCAGCTAATTCACCGAGTCGAACCAAGGCTAATCCGATAATCTTTCGTCACACCGTCTTTGATGAATTCATAAGACCCAAGAACACACTTGACCTTTTTATAGGAGCGATGTATTTGACTCGATTTTAGTGAGACAAAATGAGTATAAATCTGAAATCATTGAGAGCGAAGCGTTTGAGGAAGTGCCAACTGCTGCCTTGGCAGTTCATCGCAGTATTGAACTTTGGAGACGTTATTATTTTTCTGTTATTTGGACCATATTTTCATGAGACATTTTATTAGAGTTAACATGAAGTACCACATGGTCTTTGGAAAAAGTCTCCATACATAGGGGATGTGACTACTTATTTAGCGAATGTGTTTCATACTCCTTTGTCAGGTAAGCTTTAATTCAGTGGAATTTTACCTGCATAGTGCTTTTAACAATGGTCATTGTTGCAAAGCGGCTTTACAGAATCAAAAGAAAATTATAGAAATGTGTATGAAATTATGAATCAAAATGAACAGTTTGTCCCTGATATATGTCTCTATAAGGATGCCATTGACAAAAGAAGAACATGCTAAATGTTCATAAGTATTAACTTCTCCTATGTATGGAGACTTTTGGGACATCCCGTATTGTTTATATAGTTAATAAATCCTTTTCTTTAGCGTGCACAATGCTCATGCTGCAATTCTCCAATTTAAGCAATATCACATGAGAAGAAGTGCTGCTGTGTTGAATATAAGCACAGCTGTTATGCAGTTGTAGGCATGAGGACACAGCCAGAGTGCTGATATTCAGCACAACAGCACAACCTTGAGTGACATATTGTATGTATACAACAGTTCCACAAATACAATTTATTTTCAACAGACTATTTCTTATGAGTTATTACGTTCCTCCAGCACATGTCCTTCTACGACTTGCGAAACTCACTAACGATGATGACAGAGCTGGCGACTGACAGTTAGTGTAATTACAATGTTTGAGAGTAGTTTTAAATTCTTACTGGTAGATAGCCAAAAGATGAGGAGAAGGACATGGATGGTTCAGATTCAATTTGTAACGACTTAGAAGTGATTGGCAGCGCGATGGCTTAGTGGTTAGCATTGTTGCCTTGCACCACCAGGTCCTGGGTTCGATTGCCGGGTTGGGTTTGTGTCCGAATGGAGTTTGCATGTCTTGGTGGGTTTCTCCTACAATTCAAAAACATGTAGATTAGGCTAATTGGTGTTCTCAAATTGCCTGTATAGTGTGAATGTGCCTCCTATTGTATAAAATAGGAATAAATACAATGCTCGCCACTGGCCTCCACAGTCCCTAGTTGGACATCAGTGGCTCCTAGATGGACGGATGGATGGATGGAAGTAATTGCTAAGGGGACACAGTGTTGTAGATGTCATAATGTTATCAGATGTGTTTTTGTTACAATTAGTGTATTTAACAATGGTTAGGATATCTATGACACAGAATTACACATATAGGTAAACGTGGCAGTACGGTGGCGTAGTGGTTAGCACTGTGGCTTCGCACCATCAGGGTTTGCATGTTCTCCCATTGCTTGGTGGGTTTCCCACAGGTACTTCACTTTTCGGTTTTCTTCCACAGGCCAAAGACATGCGTATTAGGCTGTACACAGGATAAGCGGTAAAAAGAAAAGACGATGGATGAATATCACTCACTCACTCATCACCATCTATACCGCTTAATCCTGTATTCAGGGTCGTGGGGGGCTGAAGCCTATCCCAGGAGACTTAGGGCATGAGGTAGGGTACACCCTGGACAGGGTGCCAATCCATCGCAGGGCACACACACATACACTATGGACAATTTTGGGAACACCAATTAGCCTAATCTGCATGTCTTTGGACTGTGGGAGGAAACTGGAGTACTCGGAGGAAACCCACCAAGCAGGTGTCTGGCGATAAACCGCTAAATAAATCTATTTAAATCCTTAATAAGTTGATTCAGAAGAGAGTCTAGTTTGACTGAACCGTTTGTCCAGTAGAGATTGATTTGATGCTAGAATATTAACTGAAATGAAGTAAGGACCAGAAACAAAATATACTGTTCATCATGTGTTCTCACATCAGCAGAGGTTCGTACATGTTTTTTTTTTTCCCCCTCTCAGATTGAGACGGAAGTTTCAGGCCACAGGCCGAGTCTTCATTAACAGCCGTCATGTCAATGGAATGATTTATTCCACAGCAAGAGGGCAGCAAATACTCAGGGAGAAAAAGCAGCCAGAAAGCAGTGAAATGTCTGCTAGTCACAGATGACTGTGCATGCTGCTTAGCAGGGGTTATGCTAAGCACTGCACTGCAGATAATGTACGGGTGACAGGTGATGGGTATTGTGTGTGTATGTGTATCTAACTGAGTGGGTATGAAGTAAATGCACATGTTTGTGATTGGACAGTGTAGGCGTGTGTGTGTAATGTACTGTGTGTGTGTGTGATTGTATGAGTAGATGAGAGAGAATGTGTGTATGTTACGTGTGTAAAGGTCACATGTACAGTAGAGGTGCAGATGATGAACAAAGAATGGCGACCCTTTCCCTCTCTCTCTCCCTCAGTGTGTGTTTTAAAGCTGAGGCACTCGGGTCACATCGCTCATGCCCAAGGGATTTGTGCCAATTGAAACATTTTGAGGAAGTGTTCAAACAGATATGAATTAAAGATTCCTTCGCAGATTTAAGTGTTGCTTGCGTTTGAAATGTAAATCACAGCCTGTCTCCACACTTCCCCGCCACAGAGCACCACCTTGCTCCGCCGAAAAAAGAAATGCCAAAGCAATTACGAGTCCGTCACGCCTCCGCGCCTCTTTTCTGTCCTTTTTTAAGAGCTTGTTGTCGAAGCTCGAGCCTGACCTCTGACCTCTCTCTCTTGTTTAGGGTCAGCAGCAGCATGAAGGGCGGAGGAGGGGGGAAGGAGGTGCCGGCGGAGGGCGAGGTGAGCGCCAAGCAGCGGCCCAAACGCAAGTGCCTGCAGTGGCACCCGCTGCTTTCCAAGAAGAAAGGCCTGGACTTCTCGGAGGAAGAGGAAGAGGAGGATGAGGAGGAGCTGGAGAAGGTAGCGTGACTCTATGGTTGCATTCGCATGCCATGAGTTTGGATTGTATTAATGATAACAATTTAAGAGAAGTTCAACTTTTGCAGTTCTTGTAGAGATGAGGTGTCGAGTACGGCGTGATTGTTGTGAACTGAGGAAATACAACCTCAAGCCATGACAGAATTACAAATATGGAATGATTATTTAATTAAAACTAAATGTTCTGGGTTGCACAGTGTCACAGATACACAGTACAGTAGTTTAACAGCAGGGGTTAAGTGTAACTAGAGGACAGATTTGAAACTCCAGGTAGATTGAGACCGGTGTTTACATTGGAAGGTCAAGGCTTTATAGTCTCTCACAATGTTTTTGTGTGTGTGTGTGTGTGTGTGTGTGTGTGTGTTTGAATGAATGAAGAGAAATATCTACAAAGTCAGTCTGACCTTGGAACCTTGCTCTCCCTAAATGTAACAAAAAAACATCAGCAACAGAACCAAAGCACAAGGATAAGGCCTCTGGTCAGTGTCAAAGAACAACAGAACAAAAGTCCAGTGTGACTCAAACTATGATTGAGAAATCACATTCTTTGCACTATGAATGGTACAGTACAGTTTCCTAGGATGTGTCAGTAGTTTCCTGAGAGTCTGACCTAGGGCTGCATGATTAATCGCAAAAATAAATAAATAAATAAATCATGATCTTGATACATACATAGACGTGATCTTGTTTCTGAATGACGGCGATCCACTGGCGTACAGCTCACGCCGCATTTACGGGTTTGCTAATTTACTGGACAACAATCCCAGATTGCTGCATCAGTCACGCCGTTGCTCACACTCACGCAAAAACACAATTAATTCACAAATCAGATCAGAGATCAGCGAATGAATCAGTCAGTCATCGCTTCTCTCATCTCGCTTCACGTGACGGAGACAGATCTAAATAGACTAGTTACTCAAGTACTGTAGTAATGCGATAGTTCTCTCAAACTATATTCCCACTCTCTCATGCCCATCACAGGTTAGAGGAGGGACAGTAACAGCAAGGCAGAATCTAGATGGGGTATGACCTGTTTCTGATTGGCTCCTTTCGAATGTCTCATGTCCCTCAATGCACACGTGTCAAACTATTACTTTTTTGTTTAGCAGCCAGTATAAACTATAGTATACACACACAAACAAAAAATATATATATACTACTGTCCGAAAAGAGAGACAGACATGCACAGGTATAATTGGGATCTAACTTAGTGCTCAGGTAATCAGGTGTTGATTCTAGCTGTTACACAGAGACTCTGAGAATAGATTGAAAGCTACAGAGAATTATACTAGAAGTAAAAGTTAAGACTGAGCAATACTGTAACATTCAGTACTGTAAAGTAGTCTTGTATGTTAAATCAAGCTAACAAACTCTGAGACCTTTACCGTATGCTGAAAAAATTATAATAATGATATAAATTAAAGCAAGTGATGGTGAGTGTAAGAAAAAAAAACACAGATTTTACTTTAGTTATTTTATTTATTATTGATAATATTTGGTTTACGTTCAACAGCTTTTAAGTTATTCACTTTAAGGCTTCTAAAATAAGGGGAAAAAAATTATTTGTTATAAGTGAGGTGAAAGGCCTGCTGTCTGTTTACTTCATACAATAGGTGACTGATTGAATCCTCAGTTGTGCCCCCTACTGGAATCCTCTGGTATAGTATGTATGAATAGCAAGCACGTTTTTCCGCTCTTAAATGAAAGCAGGATATTTATTACTTTCCAGTCAGGTCTGGTTAGAATATAGTAAATAATCAGGCAAGAGATTTTGTATTTGTTTGTTTTGTCTGCAATATTAGATAGTAAACTGTACTACAACAGTAATATCTACACATTTGTATATTTTTCAGGTTCCAGTAGAGTGCGCTGAGCGCAGCGGTCAGGCTCCCGAGTGCGTTTCGATGGAGGATGACGGTGAGGAAGACTCTTCAGAGCAACGTGCTCGCCGGCCCATGAATGCCTTCCTGCTCTTCTGTAAGCGGCACCGCTCGCTGGTACGCCAGGAACACCCGAGACTGGACAACCGCGGAGCTACCAAGATCCTGGCGGACTGGTGGGCCGTGCTGGAGCCCAGCGAGAAGCAGAAATACACCGACATGGCCAAGGAGGTGAGACAGAGCACTAGTGACAATTTCCAGATTTAACAAGACCTAACAGTTAGCGCTTAGCGTTTTGCTGCTCAGCCGTGGACATTCTAATGACTCAGCCTGTCTCGTTTAGTTTTATAGCAGCGGGATTAAATTTGTCCTTAAGTGTCCATAATTATCAAGGCGTTTTAAGCACCTGCTGCTATCTTCAGTTCAAGTTTTCCACATATTAAAAAAACCAGGAGCATAAACCTTTGAAATTACACACATTAAATTATGTAGTTTCCAGTAAGGCATAAAAATATGAAAACTGTTCAGTATTTAATCTCTGATGGCTTTGCACAGTCTTGGCAGTGGCTCAGCCATCTTTATGAGCTGGTCACCTGACAAATCCAAACAGACCATGAATCACTTCTATCAGCATGATTTTTTGATAAATAGAGTGTAGACGTGCCAGATTTCACTCGGCTTGTGAAAATGCCAGCTAATTGTTTTTAGATAATATAACTGTTTACAGATAATTGGTTAATGATCCTTAGGTCTCACAAACTAAAATGACCAAACGTATCCAGTAGCATTAAAGATTAAGCAGCCATGCCTTTAACTTGTGCGTAGAGCCTTAAAGCTTAGTTACTTTATTCTTCAAGTAGTATTAACTAGACTTAAACAAACCAAATGTCATTTTAAAAAAGTTCTGTTGTACAGGATAACGAGAATTATTTAAGGTTATATATATTTTTGATTTTTGTATACAATTTGCAGCATTTGTGCTGGCCAGCATGTGTCTATTTCAGTGGTTCTCAAACTTTCAAGCCAGCGACCCCTAATTGAAGATCGACAAGATCTCGCGACCCCCAACATCAAAAACAAGCAATAAACATAACAAACTGTTCACAGTATTTTGACTACATTTACTACACATCAAAATAAGTTTGACTCACCTTTCATTGGGAAGGGTGTACTTGTTTTTGTCAGCACAAAAGCTTCGACAGTCAACAGTAGAGCAAGTGAATCTATACTTCATGAATTCCTCCTGATATTTCCGACGTTTCCTATTTTGGTCTGACTGGGTCTTGCTCTTATGCTTGGTCGATGTACATGGTTCCGATGACTCAGCAAACTTTCCACAATTTCCTCAATATTTTTAGATTTGCGAATAGGGCTCTAGCTATTGAATATATTTTAGTAATCGAGTATTCTACCAAAAATGTAATCGAGTAATCGGTTTTCTTTTTAGAAAAATCTACTTTTATTTTTTAAATGCATACAGCATTTTATCAAAAATAAACATTGTCATTATTCACAATACAAGGAATAGCTTAAAGTTGACTGAGATGAATTAAGTGCATTACAGCCCTACATTCTTATTTTAAAGCCTTTTCTCACATGCAAAAACTAAAAGAAAAAGGTATTTCAATTGACTTTAAGGATCAAAAAAACTAAGGCACACTTAAATTTTTTTTTTGTTGTTGAGATTTTTAATCGCTCCCTTCCATTTTGCAGGCCGCAACAGAACGCTCCCTCACGTCAATACACGGCTAACTGTTTGCGTCTCCTTCCGCTTTGTGGGTGACGTAAGCGCTTCTTCTTCTTCGTCTGTGTTTACTGGCGGCTTGCATCGGGAAGCGCGCTGTGTCACGCCAAACAAAACGCAAGCTTTTAAAATTCATTAAAAGAAGCTTTGAGGCAGAAGATTTTGCCTTGATAATTGTTTGTAATCGAATTACTCGAGGAATCGTTTCAGCCCTATTTGCAGATAACAAATTTATCCATCTCAGCAGTTGCGGTTTTCACATGCAGTTGTGCGCTCAAGCAATAACTAGTGAGCCAGTCGCTGCACAGTGATGTCATATCTTTGAGTCGCGAAATTTAAAGACTCACAATCAGTAAAATCTTTAAAAATCTGAAAATATTTATTTATAGCATTTACTTGTAATACTTGTAATTGAAATTATTCCGACTCCCAGTTTGAGAACCACTGGTCTATTTGTTAAAAACTGTGCATATATAATATAAAAAAAGAAAGAAATTGAGAAATTGTTACCTAAATTGTTGTAGTTTTCAATACAGCATACTATTCAGTTGTTCACCTTAAAGGATTTTATTATCGAGAAATAGCAACATTTCAGCTTAATTCAAGTTTGTATACTGTAAATTAAATATCATGAAAAAATGTTTTTTGCAGTCATTATATCGATTCTTTTGTGTGGCAATTAGTAAAGGGATGTACTGTAGTCATAAGTGAGAAATGTAAGCCTGAACTTTTCTCCAGTTTAATTCACATACACTGATAATTCGATTTGTGTCTCTGTATTGTGCAGTATAAAGATGCCTTTATGAAAGCCAATCCAGGCTATAAGTGGTGTCCTGCCACCAGCAAGCCGGTGAAGAGTCCCACTCATGCAGTGAGTAATGTGCGTAAGAAGGCCTGGTCTCTGCCCTCCAACAACAACAAGGACAACACCGTTGCCAAAAAAGTGCCCAAAACAGACAGCACACCACAGCTAAACTTCGCCATGGCAGGTGGGTCTCATGAGATAGTTCTTGGTCTTTTATTTTACTGCCTTTTAAATCTAACCTTATACAAAAAAAGGAAATAGTGAGGAATCAGCACTGAAGAATTTCATTCAAGATTTGGCCTAAAGTCTGTGAAGGTGGTGCCTTTGTTCCACATCCTGGTGTTTAACTATGAGCTTCAGAGGCATGTGTTGATGATGGTTTTAATGTGTGTGTGGTAAATGATAGGATTTATGACTGGATGTAAAAGCGTAAAAGTGAACAGTCAAGGACTCAAGTGTCAGAATTCAATGTTAGCGTGATTAGGGTTTATCAGATAATTACAGTTATTGTTTATAGCAGAGGTCAGACAGCTAGGGCTAGCAGAGGAAAATCCATTACCATAAACAATGGAATAGCATGAAAAGAGGAAACATAAAAACATCAGCAAGCAAAGACAAGAATGAACATTCCTAATGTAATATACACTGTGAACCAGGGAACAGGTGACAGGACGAAGCAACAGTGACGGGACAGAAGTAATAGAGATGGGGGAAGAAAAAAAAATCTATTTAGTTATGAATCGCAATTCTTGCATGCCGATTCATGTATTGCCACATTGACTCTAAAATCGATTTTTTTATTTATTATGTTTAGAATAGAGATGCACAGATCGATCAGCCAGTAACCAGAATTGGCTGTTTCTCAGATGATCAGACTGTAGACACAACAGGTCCTGTGCCAAGTAGAGATGAGCGAATCCGGATTCATCCAGGTTAACCCGAACCTTTATATGACTGTTGATTGACAAATCCGTGTAAATGAAGAGGAGGATTTGTGAATCACGAGTCATATAAAGGATCTTGTTGCAAATAACAAAATAGACAAATACAACTTAAATACAAAATGACATTATTCAGTTGTTCTAAGTAGTTGTTAGCTAGTAACTCAGAATGATTCATTTAACCCCGGGGGATTCAGCAGATCCGCCAGACTCGTATCACAAGTGAAACAGCTGGATCTGAGGGACTTGGTGTGTGAGATTCATGAGTTCAAGGATTTGGTGGATACTGAGGTTTTCGTGAGCGCCCTCTAGTGGAATACCAACACAGTCAGAATCCCTGCTGACTAAAGTGACTCAGAGGACCTGTGAGACGCGGATCAGTCCATTGAGTAATTCAGAAGGATACAAATCCATTAATGGGTCTGAGTTTCTCATCTCTAGTGCACAAGCTTCTGAGTGGTGCAACTGAAAACATTTTTATGGTGTAATGTTTTCAACAGTTGCACACATTAAAAAGCCTCTGAGCTACCTACTGTATTCCTCCAAACTCTGCATGCAAATTAATCTCAAACCCACTCATCACACACTTTTAGACTTGCCATGTAATAATAAATCGAGATATTTATACAATCATGATGCTTCCAGAATTGATGCTTACAATATTAATTTAATTGCCATCTAGGTATCATGATAATATCGTATTCTGTTTGATTCCCATCCCAAGAAAGTAGAAACAGGACCAAAACAGAACCATAAGCACATGATGAAATGTGACAAAAAGGCCAAATCTGTAACCCAAGATTTGCAAGTTGTCTGTTTGCCTGCATATGTAACCATTTAATGAGAATGATGTCAAATATTCAGAAGTAAGATATTCCATTTTTTTTAATAATAGGTATATCATAATTCATCAGCACACAATAGGATTAATATGTTTACCAGTCTGCAGATTTTTTTTTTCCAGTGTTGTTTTTTTTTTTTGCACTATATTTGTCAGACAAATTAATAGAAAGCAGTAGACATGTTTACAAATGAAGAAATGATACAAATGCTAAATTACAACATAAAAACACGAAGCACTAAGAGTCTGGAGCTTAGGAAGATCAGTACTCCACAGAAACCATAGCAAACTGTGCAGTGCAAAGCAGAAAGTAGATATAAGTTGGCATTCTTGACACTTGTGTCTTAGTTTGCATCCCTTTGGTTAATTTCAAAGTGTAATTTGCATTTGCTCAAGTGTTCATGGATTTTTTTTATAAGCCAGCATTGTTCCTTGCAATCCAGGGTTAAAAATCTATAAAAGGTAGCTAGCACATGGTGAGCCAAGACTTTATCAAGGTCTGTTAGGGTTATTGCACAAAATATACAGTACCATCAGCGTTTACTTTAATAGGAGCACCCGTACAGTACAGGTCAAGAGCTTCAGTTAATGTTCACATTACACATCAGAAAGAGAATGAAGTGTGAAAGTCTTCCTAGAAGAGCGGAGGCTGCTGCAGCAGGGCAGATACAGTAGCTACTCTATTAATACCGTGCATTTGAAGTAGAATGTTTGACAAGCATGGCGTCTACAAAACCTTTGGCTAACTTATGATCACCCCTGATGTATTATTTCCGTGCATGTGTTTGTGTGTGTAGATCCGACGAAGATGGGTGGCCTGAGCATGCTGCTGCTAGCCGGGGAGCACGCCCTGACCGCCAGAGAGGTAATGCTACAACACAATACAATCTGTTCAGCCGGATCACAGGGACAGATTGCAGATTATCTGGAGCAGTGATAATGTTTAGAACAGAGTTTTGAGAGTCAGATTGGGCTCTACGGAAAGCTGTTATTACATTCACCTTTTGTATTGCAAATTTTCCAGTAGTGGATGCTGGCAAGGAGTCTCAGTAGGGAAATGATCGCAGCAATTCAGTTACAGCAGGGATTCTCGAATGCTTCACGACCAGGGAGCACTACAACTCTAATATGGATGCATTGGAGCGCCACAGCACAGATTTTTTTATATAATCAAATTGTGCAAATATGTTTCTGTTTAAATGATAACAATATTTTGGAGCGGTTATTATTTATAGGCTGCATGTGTCGAGTTGTTTGGGTGAAACCTGTTCAAATCCGTGAACAGGTCAATTGAGTAATTAATAGAATAACTAATTCGATAATGGTGGGATTTTTACAACTATAAAGCCTGAGGACTCCAATGTGACAGCTGGGACTGTAACTGAAGACATATATTACTTCCACGCCCTAGCAGCAGAGACCTGTGCAGTGCATGTTGGGTAGGGTTTATATTGGCCTTGTAGTGACTCTTATGATAGTGCATGGGTTAATGGATGTGCTTTTAAAACTCTACTTCTGCGTCTATGACATATACAGTATGTATCGCAATGACACCTGGGTCGCAAATATAATATTCTCCACCACGGGACAGTGGTAGCTCAGTGGGTTATGTCTCTGGGTTATTAATCAGATGGTCGGGGGTTGAATCCCCAGCTCCACCAAGCTGTTGAGCCCTTGAGCAAAGCTCCGTACCCTGTCTGTTCCAGGGGTGCCGTGTCATGGCTGACCCTCTGTTCTGACCTCCACTTCCTGAGTTGGGATGTGCGAAGAATGAATTTCACTTTACAGTAATGTAAAGAGGTTTACGTGAATATGTCTCTTTCTTGACTAACCTGGTGAGAGGGCATGTTTAGTTAGGCAGCTCATATCGTATTTTTTGCCATGTTTGTTTTGAACAGGAAAGAGTTTCCACACGCTAGAGAAAAAATATATTTTCATATCTATGAATAAATTTGTAACTACAACTGGAATAGGCTTTATATGAAACATAATCTGCTGAGAAACTTGATGTTGGTAGCTACCCAAGTTCTGCTTTCCTGAGCTGCTTAGTATGATCATATGCATTTTTATAAAATAAAAAAAAAACTAGTGTAGAATCAAATCAGATTCACTTGCTTGTTCTTGACAAGAAGAGCTCTTTAAATGCCACATAAAATATATACAGTATATCTAAAAAAAAATACATATAAAATCATTGTAGCACAAAGATCTTTGTTAATAATTTGTGGTTATACAGTTTGAGATTTATAATGAACCTGTTCAGTTAACATCATGTTAATAATTACATTTAATGTAGGAATATTTTTATGAGTAATTGCGAGGCAGATAATAAATCCTACAGATCTGTTAGGATTTATTAATGTATTATAATACACACACTCTTAAAGGCAGGTAGGGATCAAGCAAGGTTTCCCCCAAATACCAAACATGGCATCGTCGAAGCCTAACAAAAACATTAAACTTACAGTACGGTTCTAGCTTCTGAACGTTTATGTACGTCGGTAAGCACAGAAGTTCCCAAATTAGGGTTGTGATCCAGCATTGGGTGATAAGAGAAACTCACAATCTCTTCTTTTGATAAATTTGTTTATTTTAACAAAATAATATTAGAAATGTTGCAGATGTGTTTATGTAACATTATCTGAACATGTTTTTGTGAGTCACAATCAGACAAGCCACATTTAAATGATTTTTTTTATTTATTTTTACTACCCTCACCTTGGTATAGGTACCTGTACGATAGTATATAGTACCATAATATTTTTGACAGTATACCATGGTGTTTATTTGCTGGTTTAGGACATGTACCAGACTGTGCTACCTGTTGCTAACATTCCACATACTTTGGTACAAACGTACATGTACTAGAGTATGGTACGTGAGTTTACCATGTACAGTAATATGATACTATGCAGCACATACCAAGATACAAACAGAATATGTTCCTGTTTGTATTCTTCTATACCAGTAGTATGTACTAACATGTCTTATGTGGTACATTATGTACAAACATACCATATTAGATGATATGTGTTCACCTTTAATAACCACTGTGGAGCACCAAAGTAGAGTTGTACATACTCTGCATAGTACTACAGTACCATGGTACCCACTGATGTGCCGTCGATAGTCTGTAAAGTCTTATGGAGCCTACAGTGGTAATGTCTGAAGTACCATTGTAAATGCTATTGTACATTATGGTCTGTACTATAGATGACCATAGCAAACTATATATAGTACAGTACATACCAGAGGCATACAGTATTTCTTATGGATAGCTTGACACGCTGCACTATGTCGATCAAGGTAGCGTTATTCATTTTACATTTACAGCATTTGGCAGACGCTATTTTCCATAGTGACTTATATTTTAATCTCATCTGAACAGTTGAGGGTTTAGGGCCTTGCTCAAGGGCCCTACAGTGGCAGCTTGGTGGTGGTGGGATTTGAACATAAAACCTTCCGATCAGTCGTTCAATGCCTTAACCACCTATACACACACATCGAGTGTACAGTAAATCAGACTCCTGTCTGTAAATGTGGATCATTTTCTTCTAAAAACTCAACACTTCTCACTAGACTGCTACATCAGCAGAAGACCTAATACTTTGTTTAGAAAAATGGGAGAGGTGTTGTCTAGATTTGGGGATTGGGGAAGATTGTCCAAAGAGCGAACACCAAAATATTACCCGTTCATACAGTACATGAATTAAATGTCTGTTTGAAAAACATTTATGATATCCTCTTTTTTTACACCAAAATTTAAAATATAAAAGTAGCTTCTCCCTAGGTATAAAATGCAAAATACTCATATAACAGCTCTCTTTGAAGATATGTAAATGTGTGCCCTGATCTTATCAGCTGTAAACAAATCATCAGGATGATCTCACTGTAACCCCCAGTAGCAGTGTCTTCTGCCCCCTGGTGTCATCAAATAGGTATTACAATTTCACTCATCAAAGGATGGCCGAGCACTTTCTGTAAAGTGCACCGTGTCTGTAAACACAGACCAAGCTGCTGCGTCAGCTGTGGAGTAGCACATCTGCTAAAAGCAGGAATTATATTTATCTGACACTAGTCTGGTCTGCTGCTTGACGCACGAGAATTCTGGATTTGGAAGTGTGAAATTAAATGGCTTGAATGAAATGATTGTTGATTATTACACTGTTTATAGTCACTGTAAGCAGGAAGTGTACGGTAGCAGTTGCAGTTAAAATCTGCAGTGTTACATTAATAGCGTGTGGAATGCAAATAAGGGTGGATAAATTAAGTGCTACAATTTCTGGACTTGTTGCAAACAGCAGCAGCAAGACCGCACTGTATAACGTATGTTTGCTCTGCATTTCTAAAAAAACAAAACAAAAACAAACATCACTGCTCTGGTAAACATTCTCTGAGAGCCCAGACGAGCGTCGTACACTGTAGGTGCAGCGAGCAGCAGAAGGATCAGGGTGTTCATTCTGCTGTCTGTGCCTTGAAATAAGTTCTCTTTGTTCCCTGATGTAATGAACACATGATCTCTGGCCGGCGAAATCGATTGTGACAGGCCCATCTCCACTGTTACAGAGGCTGAGCCGTGACTCAGTAGAAGCCCTCACTGCTCAGTCCGTGTCATTAGAGAGCGAGATGAGGAAATATGTCTTAATTGTGATTGTGTGTTTGTGTTCTGGGAAGTTACTGTAGAGAGATGGGTTTCTGTGGTTCCGTCTGCAAGAGTGTCAGAGTAAAGAGTTCTGCCTTAGGACCTGTAACAAAGGAATAAAAAAAAAGAAAGAAAAAAGAAGAGATCTCTTCTGAGATCTAGAGAAATTTATTATTCTAATTTAGTTATTTATCGCGAGTGTATAAAATGTATGAAAGGGACGCATGACTGTTCAGAATAGACCTAAATATGCCTACATTAGAGTAGAAATTCTGCATCAGGTTCAAGATTTCAGTTCAAAAACTTAAATGTTACGCACTTAGACACTTCCACCATCATACCGTATATATAAATACGTAGGATGTTTAAAACCAGTGCTAGTGAATCGTTTTTCAGTACAAAGTTGAGCTTTGCCCGGCATTTGTGCGTCTCTGCGGACTCCTCTTATTGCTGTTAATCTGCAGTAAACTCCATTTGGCTGCTACTAAGTGATCCTAATTGCCCTCAGCTCTGCATTTATGTCGCTAAAGAGCGCCCTAGAGGAGGTCCATCGAAAAACAATAAGCAGCATCTCTTTATTTTATAGACAAACAGTATTACATCACAGGCCAAAATGTGACCATAATCGATTGAGAAAATATTTCCCAAAGCGGTCAAAAATTTTGTCATACCAGCACTGGATGTGTGTGTTTTTTTGTCCCTGCCGAATAACCACACATTATTTTAGGAGCACACACATAGACATAGCAGAAGGAACTGACTGCCGCTGTGGCCTTTTACTGCTGACATGTTTATATGTCATTTAATTATAAGCAGGAAACCACACACAGGGCTTTTTGTGCAGTTCTGGCAAGACTGGAAACAAAACAAAGGATTTTAAATACATATTTCAACACTTTGAACTGTATGGATACTGGTCAGATATTTTGGATGTGTACTGTATGTATTCATATTCTGCAGTCAGAGTAAGGCCTGTGATGGTGTTTTTAGGCTCGAGCTTTGTATTCGTTTAAATAAACATTCTGTGTATAGGGCTTAGGATTGTGCAGTATAGCGTGACGTAGGGAATATGATGAACTGCATTGTATTTCATTTTAACCAACTACCCAAATATGATTGAGCCAAAAAAAAAAAAAGAAAAGGGTCAATATACAGTCAAATAAATAGCACAGATACTGCACACATGATCAATTTCATTTCAAATTGATCAAATAAATTTTTTGTTTGTTTTTATCAAATAATAATAATAAAAATAATAATAACAACATACTCATTTTTGAGAGTTCTACATTTTTACGACATCATTCCCATATTCTGATAGTGGTAAAAATGTACACTTTATAGAAGTATTAATAACTTTTGTACAACCTGACATATCCGAAAAAATCAAATACTGTACACAGTTTGAAATCTTGAACCCTCATAGTTAACAAACTCGTTTTTTCTTTTTTTTAAATCATCATTTACCTATGCAGTGTTGTCAGCACGGCTCTGAGCCGGAAACCTGATTAAGAGAACTGAGCATAAGTGTCTAAACAAATTTTTCATTGTCTAATGATTTTAGCAAGCTGATGAGACTTAAATATCCAGTTGTGTTGTTGAAACTTGACTAGAGGAACTGTGCTTCGTTTCTGTTAGGCAACATCTCCTAAACGTAAAAGGACTACTGAACATTAATTCATCCAGAAAATCAGATTATGAAAAAAAAGCATTAATTTTGACCATGGTCACATGGCAGAGTTGATCTGAGTTTTTTTCCATGAGTCGTCCTGCTCAACAGGAACAATCTGATCAGTTTGATTTATACATACTCCATACTCATTTTCTTTTAATACTGTAAAGCTGCTTTGCGACAATGACCACTGTTAAAAGCGCTATACACATAAAGTTTAATTGAATTGATCTGCAATGGTCTCTATGACTGCCTTTTATTTCACATCCTTACGTGCCTTGTTATTTATTTCCTGTTTTCAGCCCTCGTCTAGTAGTTCACAGAGCGGAGACGCAGATGTTGCAAAGCATGGGAAATCTGCCCTTTTCCAGTTGGCTGAGGTAAAAACACAGAATACAGACACGCACTGACGATCGGCCGTGTGCGCCGACTCCGCTCCGGCTTGCACGCATGCCGAATGATCTGTATTTTATTTGCGCAGATTTCCTCCTGTCCACCTGAGCTCGTCGAAGGGTGTAAAAATTCAGAGTGTCTAAGCGCAGCAGCCCCCCAGACAGAGGTGAGAAACCCCCAAAATCTAATCTTGTATATTATCATGAAGAAGTGAGGAATTGCTCTCTTTTAATTAAACTACCCACATATGACTAATTAAAAACACAGCTTGTGGGATTGCTAAGTCGGAGAATCTTTACACGGTCATAAAAATCGCTAGTTAATTGTGAACCGCTGACCTTTAATTAGTTTTTGTAGTATTCCTCACTATCTGGTACACATCTTGTTAATTAAATGAATGTTCATGAGGAGTAGACAAAACAATCGTATGTCACGCTGCAATAACAGTTAAATGCCAGCTAGGGAAATGTCCTGCAGTTCGAACTTGAAAACAGTCACTCTGCTTAAACTAAAGTGGCCCCAGTTGTGATCCTTGAGTCGTATATTGCGTTTAAATAACTAAACTTTTAACACATTTCAGCCCACATGGAAGAAAAGCAAGATTCTATCAAATTTTGCCACATTTCTAAAATCCTGTCGTACTGTCTCATTGTCGTCTTCTTGTTCTTGATTTTTAGGTATGTGGCCTTTCTCAGCCCAACTCGCCAGATTTACCAAGCAGCTGCATGCGCTCTCCTCTCTTCCAGCTGGCTGAGGTGAGTCTACAGTAGGGTCAAAAAGTTTAATCAGATATATTTTTGTTCAGTTACTCAATGGCACGGTGGCTTAGTGGATAGCACATTGTCACATCACACCTTTGGGGTCCGGGTGATCCTGTATACAGGATTATTGACATGAGTGAGTGACCTCAACCCTATCAAAGTTTATACTTTAGTTTGATACATTTTTCCACCAACATTCCATCATTCTGTACTACAAATGATTCTACTTAAAATGGTACTGGCGATGCAGTTCTTTTAATTTTGAATGTTGATCTGTTGATATGTGGTACGATTATCTTTCATGATGCTAGGTGGCAGCAGAGAGCCACAGTTTACAGTCGGCCATGTGATCTCGAGTATAAACATCTATACTCTATAGAATTTTTACATAGTTACATGCACCTAGATGTTCCACTAATAATAGGAATAATAGTCCATCATAGGAATAAATCTGCATCATGTAAACACCCCGTGATCTGATCATATATAATAATAATAATTATTATTATTATTATGCATGATAATTAAAATTTCAGTCAGAATGAGAGGGGTGGTGTACACCTTTGATAATCAATTTAATAAGTGAATATTCACCGTGTAAACACTTAAAATAATGATTATGTGATTTGTAATAATGATTATATTACAATGATTTGTCAACGTCCCTCTTTCACTTGGGTCTGAGGAAGGGACACAGATCAGCTCATATTGTGTTTCACACGCAGTAAAGCATCGAACCAATCATACTAGATTCTAGGGCTGTCAGGTAATCAGTTTCAATTACAATTTTGGCTCCCGATGATTATGAAAACAAAATAATGGAGTTGAAAAATTATTGTTCCTGCATTTATTTTTCACAGTGATGTTCTCATTTTGTGTGAGAAATCCATTACATCATTTTACTTTATAGCAATGCGCTTTCATCCCTCAATAAACTCACTCTCATATCCTGGCTGATATTCATCTCCACTGTCAAAAACACCTGTTTTGTTTTGTTTGGTTCTTTTATATAACGTTGCATGATGTTTCCAACATCAACGGTGGAATGTTATCGTGCATAATAATCGTGACCTCAGTGATAACCAAAACCATCATGATTTTGATTTTAGACCTAACCAAGCAACCGTAGTAGAGAATGTATTCTTGGAATAGGGAGGGGAAAATGTATAAAAATTCCATACATCACGATACAAACAAAAATGACATGAAATATACCAAATGGTCTTGCTACATCTTCTGTTTTTTTTTTTACTTTATATTTGATAACAGAACAGAAGTGAATACACAACCATGTTTTTCCTTGTATGTTCTGTACTTTGTCTGCAGAGGGCACAAGCATCTTAGATTTCATAGATTTGTTACTTTGTCATAGTTACTCAAGTTCATGTGCATGTGAAGGCAGGCAAGTGAATACTTTTGGAAATATAGTGTATTTAGTATTTAATGTATACTATAGTGTATTTTTGTATATTTATTTTTAATCTTAAAGGAGGCCAGGGTAAGGTATGATGGTGTGATGGGTTATTGGTTTAACACACTTCAGATTATGCTGTGATTAAATTATACTAATACACCTTTTGAAGTGCATTATTCTGCATTATTCTGCTTATAGCACATTGATGTACCAACTATTAAAAGTTTTTTTCCACATTAAAAAAAGTAGCGGCGGAAACGTTATATTTTCCGTTTGTCTGACCCGCTGGCTGTGAGCAAGTGGTTTAACATTTGTAGAATTGATGTGGAATTTTCCTTCCAATCAACATTAGATTTTGATAAAAGATAAAAAAAAACATTAATGTCACAGTAAGGTCAGAAATGTAAAAGAGATTTGCATCACAAGCTTCCTTTTTTCCTATTTGTCATAAAAGGATGCTACACACACTATGATTTTTACGATTAGTCCACCTGTTCATTAATCAGTTCATTAGTCAGTACAGACCATGTGTCAATGTGTCACACAGTGTCAATGTTACATGAACACGTTCCTCACAAGGATGAGAAATCATTCAGTCCCACCATCATTACTCACATACTTGCGCAGCTCATGATGGTGCTTTAATTTCCTTTTTTAAAAGTCATCTGGTCAGGAGTTTTACCAAAACAGAAATTGCACATCCTTGCACTGACACACATTCACACAGCATTGCCAAAGGCATGTAAGAATTAGCTGTATGAGGCTTCCTTTATAAATCACCCTACCTGTATAATGATTTGAAAGTAAATAGTCGTAAAATTTCATCAGTCTGTTTATCCACAAGAGTGTTTTTCTGTCTGTCTGAAATTCTTTGGTTGAACTGTGTAGGATTTATGTGTAGGATTTATGTAGAATTATGATTGTAACCAGCAGATCAGCTGATGAGATTTTGGAATCAGTACAATGGTCACGTCAAGCTCAAATGTCTGGCATAGTTTTCTTTAATAGCTTCCTTCATGTTTCAGATGTATTTTTAGAGTGGTTCTGACATATAAATTATTCTTAGTAACAAAAAGAACTAAACTTGTCAGTGGAGGAGGCATCCTCGCCGACGCCATTAGACTTGTTATTAATAAATATCTAATAAGTAAATCTTCATCAGTTTATAGTAGTGTTGCAAATTTCAGGCATTTCTAAGTCTACAGTTGAACACGGAAAGAATTATTTATCAATTAATCATTATTAATGAATATTTAAAAACACATTTCCCCTCTTAGGTAAAATTTTATTTAAACACAATCTGGTGTAAACTGGACACCAAGTTGTGGCGGCCCTCAGTATCAAAACTGACCTTTACATATTCATTTAATATTTTTTGCTGGTTCTAGACTTGATTTGCAGTGGCTCTTTAATGATTTACTGTGACATTTACTGTACAGTAAACAATCTTGTAGACTTGTGTGTTTATGCACACCGATTAGCCATAACATTAAAACCACCTTGTGCCTCTGTAGGCCATCAGGTAGAGTGCTGCGGTGTCTGGCACCTGGACCAGTTGCTGGCAGATCCTTTGGGTGCTGTGGGTTGCGGAGTGGGGCCTCCAGGGATCAAGACTGTTTTGTCTGGGGCATCCCAAGGGTGCTCGATCAGATTGGGACCTGGGGAGTTTGGAAGCCAGATCAGCAGGCTTGGGCTATGTGTGTGCTTGGCCCCGTGCGAAGCGGGCTGTGCTGCTTTGGGTTCTTGGTCCCCTTGGGCGTCGCCGAGCCTTGCTTGCCCCGGATCCTGTCACCAGTTTACTGATGTGTAATTTCTGATCAGTGAGGCACAGTTCACCTGGTGATCTAGCTTTTAAATCACAGGCAATCTAGGTTAGAACTGCATTACATCTCAAACTCAGCACTTCAAAATCGCCATTTACGTAGCAACATTCGCTTAACCTATACATAAGTTTTGTATCTGTTAGGAGCATCAGCTTAAGGACAGGCATAGCATAAATCGTGCAACATTTTAAATGTTAGAGACCATCCATCACAACAGAACCCATTTCAAGTCAAGGAAAAGAAATGGTTCCCTGCATCACTTTGCTTCAAATATTAAGAGTGAAAGAGTGTGGTAAACACAACAGGTTGCAGCGGTTGATGGTCTGTAAGTTGCGGCCCGTTGTGGGTTGCAGTGCACTCAAGGGTCGATAATTAAGATCATATATGAACATAATTATTGCAAGTGCAAACTTTGATCAATTCAAGACGAGCATGTTTGCATATTTCGTTGTAACAGCTATATGATTAGGATAAACCACATACCATATTATTTATTTGTTGCAGATATCATCTAGCGGTTCTCAGGTTTCAGTATCTGAGGTGAAGCAGTGCAGCCAGTCTGCTCTTTTTCAGCTTGCTGAGGTACACACCTCACACACCTCACACACACACACACACACACACACACACACACACTCACATTGAACGATGTTAATTTATTAAATATATTACACATTACTTTTATTAATGTATTAATTAAGTATTAAGTATCTTATCAGGTGGAGATTAAGGAACATGGTACAGTATTGTGCCACAGATAAGAAATGCTGTATATACATACATACATACATACATACATACATACATATACATATACACACACACAGGTGAATCGAAATGATGATTTATTTAAGTAATTCAGTTAAAAAAGTGAAACTCATTTTATACAGATTTATTACACACAGACTGATATTTCTTTTTCATTTTGATGATTATGGCTTACAGCTAATAAAAACCTAAAATTCAAAATTACATAAGACCAATAAAAAGATTAACACAGAAATGTTGGACTACTGAAAAGTGTGAACATGTTAACACTTGGTCGGGGCTCCCTTTGCATGAATTACTGCAGGAATGCAGCATGGCATAGAGGCCATCAGTCTGTGACACTGCGGAGGTGTTATGGAAGCCCAGGTTGCTCTGAAGTCGGCCTTCAGCTCTTCTGTGTGCTGTTGGGTCTGGTGTCTCACATCTGCCTCTTCATAACATCTTATAGATTCGCTATGGGGTTTACGTTGGGCAAGTTTGCTGGCACATATGCACATGCTCCTTAAACCAGTATAAGTACTTTTGGCAGTGTGGGCAGGTGTCAAGTCCTGCTGGAAAATTTTATTAGCATCTCCATAAAGCTGGTGAGAAGAGTGGAGTGCTCTAAAACTTCCTGGTAGACGGATGCTCTGACCCAAGACCTGATAAAACACAGTGGACTAACACCAGCAGATGACATGCCTCCCCAAACAACCACTGACTGTGCAAACTTTACACTGGACGTGGACCCGTGCCTGTCCTCTCTTCCTCCAGACTCTGGGACCTTGATTTTCACATGAAATACAATACATGTACTTTTATCTGAAAAGAGGACTTTAGCCCATTGAGCAACAGTCCAGCTCTGTAAGCCATAATCATCAAAAGGAACCATGATAACCACTTGAAATATATTGGTCTGTGTGTATATGTAAAATGAGTTTCACTTTTTAAATTGAATTACTGAAATAAATAAATAAATAAATCTCTCAAATGATATTCTAATGTATTGAGATGCACCTGTATATATAAAGAGCAGTAAATAGTACTAAACTGAAGACGGTTAGTGTTCAGTGTTGCAGAGCTTTGTAGTGATCATGGAATCACGTAAGGTTATCGAGTTCAATTGAAACAATTCATATACTTGTTATATGTCATTAAAATGATCAGTTTATTAATTCATCTGTTCTTTAATACGAATCAGGTGCGTGTATTTATGCGGATCGATGTGTTTGTGTGTTAGATGTGTTTAGCCTCAGAAGCAGAAAAACTGGAGGCCCTCTCATCCCAGCCAGCAATGGACTCATCCTCTCTCTGCGCCCAGGACAGTGCTCCTAACACATCTCCCACCATGGACCCTCCCACACCGACTCCACTGTCATCATCGCCAACTTCTTGTAAGAAGAAGAAGAAGAAGCCGAACGACGTGTCAAAAGGCGAGAAAAGCCCTGGCTCGCCCAAGAAACCCTGCAAAAAGCGTTCTTCATCCGTCTCGGACCTTGAGAGCTTGATGTACACTATCGAGGCGGTGGCCAAAGGAGCCTGGGGATCAGAGGAGATGGAGCCAACCAGGAAGCGAGCACGTCCCTCAGGCAGTCCGACAGATCAGCCTTCAACAGCTGAGAAGAAAAAGACCAAACCCAAAGCCAAGAAACAGCTCAGGACCAAGGAGGAAGAAGAGGAGAAGGAAGGAAAAGGAGGAGGAGGAGAGGACTTCAAGCCCCTTGAGACAGAAGGGTCACTGATTAGCCATGAAGCAGAGATGAAACCCGAATGCAAGAAGGAAGAGGACATCGAAACGGACAGAGCGGAGGATTCTGAGCCACAGAGCTCTGCAGAACAGCAAGTTGAAGGGGTGGAACCAGGCTCTCCACTGCCAAACAAAGCTGAAGAGAGGGAAGTGGAAGTTAAGCCTATTTTAGTTCAAACAGAAGAGAAAGACACCGAGCCCAAGCCTGAACCCTGCGGATCCCGGAAATCAGAGCGAAGCTGTAAGGGAGCGCTGTACAAAACTCTAGTGTCTGAAGGAATGCTGACGTCACTGCGGGCCAACGTGGACAGAGGTATCAGAGTTCTGTCATAACTATTATAAATATCCTTTAAAAAGAAATTTCCACAGCCAGACAGGAAATGAGCAAGTTTTTATGTTTATTGCTATTATTAGGTGATGTAGTCAATAAGTATGTGTGAGACCGTGAGGGGCTCATTTAGCTCTATTTGAGGAATTTGCAAGTGTGGATGTCATCATTAAATATAAGGGTATATATTTTGGGTTACTTTGATTAACTGTAGAGTTTAGGTTAAATCATTATTTAGCTGTAATGCAGTAGTTTTACAGTAACATGAAGGTAATAGAAATACATAAATATAGGAATGGAGATCATATATGTGTTTACTTGTGTGACTTTCAGGAAAGAGAGGCTCCATGCGTGGCAGTATATCTGAATCCGAGATAGGATGGACAGAAGAAAGCTGTAATTTCAGTCAACCTGCTGCCAGCAATCCCAAAAAACTGAAAAAGTCCAAATCCAAAGAGGAGCCTGTTCCAGGGTGAGCTCACCGACTCGCATTACCTTTTACAAACTAACTCTACCTTCATTGCTATGTCGGAAAATTGCTGATCACAGATTAAATAATTGTTTCATCTAAAATGGATATGGTAGGTTGCGTGTTTTAACATCAGCACAAATTCACACTCGCTTGTATTTGAGTATAATATAATGGAAAGAAAAGGGCAAAGCTACTATTTTTGGAAGATATTCGTGAGAATGCAAAGGGTATCATCTACATTTAAATTGTGATGTGATGCATGTTTTTTTATTTTTAATCTTCAGCAATTTGGGAAAGCTGGAAGAAGAGTTTGAGAAGAAGTTTAACAGCCTGCCCCAGTACAGCCCAGTAACCTTCGACAAAAAGAGCACAGCTGTCACCAAACGGAAGAAAGCCAGCGCAGCCAACCCTCTGGAAAATCCTCTGCCTAGTAAGGGTGAGTGTATTGCTGTAAATCACTTCCTCCTAACCTTTCATCCATTGCCTGTTTTAGTCTTACCCACAGGAAGTTCTCAAAGCATGTCATGATAGCCATCTAACATAGCATGCCATCTTCCTCTTTTCTGTTTTATATACAATCAGGTTCATCCCCATCTCAGAAAAAGACTTTATTCCACAAGATTGTTAGCAAGTACAAGCACAAAAAGGAAAAGGCTGGAACTTTGGACAAAGGTGACAGAGGAAGCATGCATCATGTGTCCGTGCTTTCTTTTTCCGTTTATCTTAAAAAAATTCCTCTATTATTAATTCCAAGTACTTGTTTCTGTATGAATGAGCTCATCTGAGTAGGTGTTTAAAAATGTGTCTAGGTAAAGTGACATGTGGCTAGGTCAGTTCTTTCACTGTGGTTTGTAGCTTTTTCTGTGCTTTGTGCTACAGAACAAAGTAGGTCACAAAAAAAAAGAAGTAGAAGAAGGGGCATACAACAGGTGTAGTGTATTGTAAAAATAGATTTTAAAAATATTGACAAAAGATAAAACACATGAAACTCTCTGCACGTTTCCAAACGCATTCTACTCTCCTGAGCTGACTATATTTGGTGCCACGCTAAACACATCACTGTAGCGGTGCAGATTGTAATCTGTAGTCCTAACCTGCTGCATATTTCTAATAGCAGCATACCATGTCAATGTCTCCTATCTGTAGCCATAGCACAGCCTGACCCAATGGCCACTGACTCATGCACGGTGAAGTCAGACTCTGCGTGTGTTCCTCTCTCTCCTGAGACCCGCAAGGCAGGTGATGTGCCTGTGGGCAGCCAGAAGAGGAAAGCCAGAAAAAGCAAAATTACTCACTTGGTGCGCTCAGCCGACGGACGTCTGTCACCTGCTGAGGGTAAACACCCACTTCTAATTTCCTTTTTTTTCCCTACTCATAAACATGTTTAGGTGTTCTAGTCTGTTCAACTTCAAACACAGAATGCATAAAACTGTGTATAGAAGGAGGTGATCTGTCTCTGCTTAAGGGACAAAGAAAGGTCAAATTCATTAACTGAATTGAATTGGTCAGGTTGCTCATGCACTTCTGCTTAATAAATATACTGATCACACATAACATTAAAGAACTTCACATTAAATCCATCACATGTTTTGAACAGTTCATGAACAGTAAGAGAAATTCTTCACTGCGTCTGCATACTTTATTGCATGATGCACCCATTATATTGTCTGGTGAGTTTATAGTCTATAGGTGACAGTCATGTCCAAAAGCTTATACCAGTTATGAGAAATGTGATACTAGAGGGGGGAATAAAATTATTTGGCTTTGTGTCTTTGCAGCGGACAAGGTGAAGGAGCTGAACCAGGATCAGGATGGAAAGCCATTAACTCATGAGACTTTATGCAACACAGAGAGCTACTCCGCTGACCCCGGACCAGCTGAGTCTGGCAGTCTGCCAGCCTTCTTCAGTCTAGCAGCCCTAGCCGAGGTCGCTGCCATGGAGAACATGCATCGGTATGCAGTGACACGGAACACACACACATGCAGTTACACATCGTGTAAAGTTTCGTGCAGAAATGTGATAAAAACAAACTACTTTAAGCAGTAAAACCTGGTCGGTTTCATTATGTTTTCGTCCAAGAGTATGTGAAAAAACTCCAGTGATTGTTACACGGACGTACTGTATATATATATATATATATATGTGTGTGTGTGTGTGTGTGTGCTTTCAGAGGCCAGCGAGCGGTGAGCATGGCTGCTGAAGGTCAGGTGAAAGACATGACTCCCCAGACTCCTGTGCTGATCTCTTGCGCTGATCAGTGAAGGTGTAGACCTCATCTGCGACAGGACTTAACGGGACGTATCCGAGAGCTTTGAGCTGGGGAAGATATATATATACGGAGAAAAGTGCTTGGATTAAGCAGAGATGGAAGAGAAGAAGGAAGATGCTAACTATGAAGGCTTCAGCACACCTACACACTAGAAGTCACCTAGAGATCATGTAGTGGTGTGACTTGGCTTCCTCCATTTGCCCTAGACGTTCAGAAATGAGAGACGGCTGCTGTTTAAAAGTTTTTTTTTTGATGTGTGTTTTTTGTTTGTTTTTTAATTGCAATATGAGAAAACGGACCTAAGGAAACTCTCGTTGAAGTTTTGTTTTCAGTTTCAACCATTTTGACTCTTTCTCTGTTAGAGGAAAATCTTGTGGCTTCCTGCTCTCCTTCCTGCCCAGAAGCAAACACACGTTAGTGTGTGTACGTGTATGTGAAATTTCGCTCTACAGCCCCTGTACCTCACAGCCAGCCTGCTTACGCACCCAAGTCCCTCACAGAGCAGGCTTCACCTTGACAATGCACAATTAATGCCTAGATGCCTCTTTTCTGGTCACTGTCCCGATCTGGATACAGGCTGCCTCTCAGACAAAAGCAGCCTGAGCGAGACTGCAAAAAAACAACACGTTTGCGCGTTTGTGACCCAAAGCAAATGAGTTACTAAGTGACTGAACACTGACCTGGTCAGAAGCCATTCTTGTTTTTCTTGCTCTCTAACAGCTCCCTGTTACTGTACTGGGCACCCTTCCACTCTCACGTGCACAGCTATAGAGATGAATAGATTTGTTTTTTTTTAGAGCAGTATACTTGAATGATACAATGCATTTTATGTCAATACTTGACCTTCCTGCGATGTGGGTGGGTATGTAGATGCGTGAGCGCATTTGTGTGTGAATGTGTGTAGCATCCTGATAGCTAATCCAAAAGGATGAGTGTGTGTGTGTGTGTGTGTGTGTGTATGTGGGGTGTCTCGATAGCTAATCCAAAAGAGTGCTACTAGTTTCCTAAGGTAGTTTCGTAACAGACACTGCACTAATTTTTAGCCCTATTACACTAGATGGCAGTTTATTATTTGCTAGTAAATTATCTACAACTTAATAAACTGGCACCTCAGTGTGAATCAGACTTCTAGGCTTTTTTTTCTCTTTCTTTCTTTTCTTTCGATTTTCTATTAACCGCACTGAACGTCTACGTAATTCATTTCTGAAATGAGGTGAAAGTGTTATTTTTGTCGCACCTCATTCATCCGCCACGTGCCAGCAGAAGCTCTCTCTTAAACGCCGTTCGGTTTTTCCCGCTGCTTCTGTCCATTCCTGCGAGTTTGCATTGTAAGAGAGAGGAACGTAATAGAGGATCAAAGTAGAGACCCGGATCTCTCTCCTACGTGTAACTCTTACATGGCTGATGAAATTCTATTTTCCAGACGCATAATGTTTTTTTTTTTTTTTTTAAAGATCCTTTTTACTCTTTCCAAGCCCCGGAAAAAAAGATACTTGTGTAGATACTTGGAAAACAAAAACTCTTGATTGTGCTTTCAGAGAGCTCATCTCTCAGTGTAAATGAAGGACGTCTACACGATGGGGAAACCTCCACTAGTTCACAACGACTGACGATTCTTTTTTTCTTCATCACCCACGTTTTCCTGCAAGTCACATCTGTGAAGTACAAGTTTCATTTAAAAAAAATTTTTTTTAAAGAAACTTTAGTATGATGTGTTTGATCTTGTTTGTTTGTTTTTTGTTCCCTTAAATGTGCAGTGTGCTTTAGGGAGTGATTTAGCTGGCCTTTTTTTACGATCTTACAAGCCTCCCCTGAGGTCAATTCTACTGGATGAAGACTATTGTCAGAAACTCATATAAAACTATATATATATAAAATAATAATAATAATAATAAGCCAATGAGCACTGAGAAATAATGCACCGCTTTTAGAGGATATAGTCCCTGCTTTTAGGGAAATGCACATGTGAGGCAGTCTGCGCTGCCAGTGTTTAACTATTGTCTAATGAGCACAGTGAGATGCGTGTACCTGTGAGAGTCTGAATGTCTCCCCTGTTCTCCGCGGTTAGTCAGAGCCAAGCGTTTAACCTCATCGCGTTTGAAGAGAAAGGGTTAACAGGCTCAAACGACCGCCTGATTCAGTGATGTCTCTCGGGTGTGCGGAGAAGCAGGGAGGAATATCGACCTGTAATGGCCAGTAAAGATAGCTGTTTCTATTGATCAGGACATTACAGAGTGATATTCTTTGTAGTGTAAAGAAGTTTGAGATTTTTTTTTATTTTATTTTTTGTTTAGTAAATCTCAAGCATGTGTGTTTAAGAATTTGTGACTGTCAGAAGTATACCTTATAGGTTGTCTTTGAGGAAAAGACGAGTTGTTCGAACTGCTAACGTAACGAGAAATACTCCGGCTGATCAGTATGTCAAGCTCCGATGAGCTTCAGCAATTTCTAAATGTTTGTCTTAGATCAACTTTCGCTAAGAGATGTCTTCCCAAGTGTTTTGTGCACATCCAGGGTTGCGGCAAACGAGTTCTTCCCATCATGCATCTGCTATAAAAGGAAGAAATTAACTTTAAAAATTGTACTATAAATTGAGTTGCTGTAAGTGTAACTAATAAACTGGCAAAATTGTGTCTACAAATATGAATACATGAGGCAGGGGTGGACAAATAGCTAGCTGGACATGTCAAAATGTGTTTTCTATGTTTTGGTTGCTTAGAAACCTAAATTCCCAGGTAGAGGACGACTCAGCCATAATCGATATCCTAGCACATTCCGGTTAGCTTATTTTATTATTACCTTTTAAATTTTTTTTTTTATATGGAATTCTCGTCGCAGTAGTGTTACATGACAGTGAGATGCTGCGTATTGTTTTGCTTGCTTTTTGTTACAATTCTTCATCGTCTCGTCACCTTGTGCAATAATTACCGATATTTCAAAACGAATATGTGCAGTAAAGCAGAATAAATAGTTTGTGCACTACGGTTACAGCGTCAAGGTGTGTTGCAGCACCCTAAAAACAAGAAGAAGAAGAAAAAAGGTGTTGACGGCAATGATGTTGAATCAGCTTATATCCTAGGTGTGCAGTCTTGTTGTCCTTGCTGTCAAGCTTGTTGATTTGTCCACTCCTGATACACTGAGTTGACATTTCATTAGCCAGTGTAACTAATAAACTGTCCACTGATATGAACTGTACATGCTAATAACTAAAAGAGTGGGTTGTTATTATTATTTTTTTTTCCAGACATTTGCCAAAGACAAGGAAGCGCTGTCTTTTTGAGTAATTTGATAGTGTGTAAGGACAAGCCAGGAAATTTCATTCTAGTTTTTTCAGGTAATAAATGCGTAACTGCATTATTTTAGCACAATGAATTCTATATTTCTGATGGATTTCCTCAGCCTTTACCTGCAGGTTGGCATGGTGTACAAAGTGTTTTTAAAATGCCTATTTTAGAAAAACTCTATTTGCACCTTAAACCCGAACCAAAATCTCACGCTCTGAATGATTTCCCCCTCCGAGACACATTATCACACTGAAGAATTGGCATTGTACAATAATTCATTGAATAATGATGCACTTCTTTGAAACATCCTTGCATGATTCATAGATGAGGTTTGATCCTTTTCCCAATACCTCCATTAAATGTCATTCCTATTTCCCTTTTTTTTTTTCTTCTAAGTACTGTAGAAGATGCCTCTATAAAACTCAAGTTCCTACGATAGCTATAAAGCTTATGGTATAATACCCTTTTGTGCTAGAATTGTCTCTTGAATGTAATGGATTTTGTACCTGTATTTTTCTAATTCCAATTCCAGTCTTTCTGTACCTGACAGCTTTGTATGGAGAAGTTTGCTCCCAAATGCGATACGATTTATAAAAATTTCCAGTCATCGTTGTAACACTGATCTGGAGCTCTGTGAAGAGCGTCATAGCCTCATCCCTCTCTGGTCACATGGTTTAAATACTTAGGATATTAGAGACTTCATCCCATTAATCAGACATCCAATTCTATTTGATGAGGAAATAAAATAAAAAAAACAGGGAATTTGATGGCAAACCTAGTTGCCAAACCCTCTGGTTCAAGCTTATTTATTTCTCCTTCCAACTCAGAGTCTTAAGAACTTGGATTATACATATCCATTTGAAATGGCCATCTTTTTTTTTCTTTTCTTTTTTTCCTGTTCTGTACTAGAATGTATGTCCACTGGCTTTTGAAGCAGTCTTGTTGAAGGAGTACCTTTCTGTGTCCTAAAATGAGTTTATACAACGTGTGCTTGATCTAATTAGTGTCACTCGTACTGTATGACGCCATGCTTGTTACAGCCCTGTTGTCGATGCAGCCTTGCCTTATTGAAACCCTTGCATAGAAAAAGGGTCCCTTTGTCATTACCCTTCTCAACAAGTCCTATGTCATAACACTGTCTGCTGACGCAAATGTTATTCCTTTAACACCTATTAAAGTAACATATAGACATAGAGCTGTCTGTCTCGTTTCTTATTTCCTGCTCAAGGCCAAGACATCATCACGTTTGGATTAAGACTGCAGAAGATAACTTTATTGTCTAGGATGGGCTTCAGTCATAGACACTGCTCATCTGGCTGTGTTTCAGTAAGAACCATGGCCAAAGTGAGTTACATTTAGATCTGTGGGAAAATCTGTAAGTGTTGCTTGACACTGTGGTTGAAGAGTCAGTGAGTGTGGAGAGTAGTGTGTAATAAAAGGAAAAACATTAAAACAACCGCAGGACAGCGAGAACTATCTTGGGTTTCTCTAGTTTCTCACATACCTATACAGAGTGGCCCAAAAGTCTGGATCCATAGGCAATTTCACATCAAATTTAATATTTTTGGTTTTTATTTCACATCCGAGATGGCTTAAAACTATTAATATAAAACCAGAACTAATACTTCTTTTTTCCACTGGGTCATCTAAAGTCAGTAGATTAATGGAATCAACAAAGAACTGTTGTTTCACTGAAGGAGGAAATCGTCTGGGCACACAGTATCAGTTCAGATACATTAGGAAATGTTCGGCGTATTGTACAGTGCAACAAAGTGCAAGACTTTCAATTTGAGCATTTGCTATTATTTATACTTTTGCCCACTTGCTGCTTGCCTTCTGGCCCACCCTGTATTACAATTTCCATGTACTACAATAGGCCTTGTATTACATAATGTCACGTAAGGATCATATAACAGCGTTTTTCATAATACTTAATGATCATCTCCCAATTCATGCTTTGTTGTGTTAATTTTTATCAAATAAAAAGAAACTCATTTGCTAAATTAAATTTCATGCCCTTTTATATAGTGTCCATAATTTTTTGTTTGTCATTAAGATGAAACGTAGATTTAGATTTCTCAGGAAAACACATAAACCTGAAAAAAGTGTATTAATCTAAAATTCTAAATTGTTAAGATAATGGTACGGTTACACTAAAGACACTACAGATTTTTTTTTGCTTTTTAAGCTTTAACCAAAAATATATATATATATATATATATATATATATATATATATATATATATATATATATATATTTAAGCAACAATCTTTACAGGTCATATGCTTTTAGAAGCTTACAGCAATTTTAGTATCAATACTCAAATATGAATAATTAGCATTTAAAATCATTATTGTTTGAAGCAAGAGTATAACACTGAAGAATGGGCATTTTTGAAAACATAAAATCATCTTTCTAAAATGGCTGAAGTTAGCAACTTGAAATTTTTTAGGGAAGCAAGACTGGTCACTTCCATGTTGCATAAACTTCAGAAGTACCTTTGGCACCGATTTGTTTTTAAATGAAGCCAGAGGTGACGATAACAAGAAAAAACTCTCTGAAATGCCTATCCTATCACACATCCTCACACATTTGGCTGAGACCAGATACTGTAGTATGACCATAAATTAATTCTATCTATCTATCTGTTATATGATCAAAAGAGTATTCTTTTGAGGTAACAAGTTGTGCTGTCCACTTGTTGAGGTTTCCAATTGTTTTGTGTACCAAACTCTCTGTGGTAATTTCAATCCTAAAACTATCAGAGCAACAAAAGAGTCTAAAGACATTTGTATTTGTATTTGTATTAAATGCAGTCCAAAGCAATCTTCACTGATTTCTAAGTGAAACCGTTCTCAGGAATCACATGAATGTTTAAGCAGTAAGTGGTCACTAGGATGGATAGGCAGGTACTGAGAGCAGATGTGCCATGTATAACAGAGAGAGAGAGACCAGTTCTCCTCAAAAGCATGTAAAACCATCGTCATTGTATTTTGTCCCTCTAGATTTGCTCACAAACAGATCAAGTCCCCCTAATTGGTGCATGCTGTTATGTGGTGTGGTATTGAGAGCGTGAGACCTGCGTCATTACAACATGCAAGTTTGCTCTGTAATAAAATACGAGTACTGTAAATAGTGAAGTGTAGTTATTTTCAAGTAGACCCAAAAGAAAATCAGCTGCTTATGGCATCAATCTTAGTGTTCTGTATGTGGGAATTTTTTAACACTGATGAGAATTCAGACACGTTTCATAGTTTAATAGCGAATGTTGCTAAACTTTATAGCCTCACTCAAATGGTTGCTTTAATGATGTTAACATTCGGATGGAATGCTATGGTGGTGGCACGGTGGCTTATTGGTTAGCACTGTCACCTTGCATCTCTGGGGTCTGGGTTCAATTCCCATATCTGTGTGTCTGAGTTTGCCTGTTCTCCTCATGCTTGGTATGTTTCCTCACACAGTCCAAAGACATGCAGATTAAGCTAATTGGCATTCCCAAATTGACCATAGTGTGTGTGTGTGTGTGTGTGTGTGTGTAAGTCTCCTGGGATAGGCTCCAGGCCCTCCGTAACCCTGTATACAGGATAAAGTGCTATACATGATGACCGAAATGCAATGATTTGGCTGAGAAACTGAGCAGCCAATACCAAACTGAAACATCAGGGGCATTTTTAATGCAAATCAAGTTACACGGCATGCACATTAAATTAAAACCTTTTTTTAATTACCAAAAATTGTCTTTTGTGGATCTTGGAAGTACCTACAACCAATACTTTGGGAAACACTCTGCATCATAATGTTTAATGCCACATTGGCTCTATTACTTATCAGGCATTTTGATAGATGACATACTAACCTACAAGCTACTTTGTATGGTCCAGCCATGAGTGCAATTGGGTCTGAATGCTTTTTAGTTCACATGTGCACAAAAAATGCTGGGTCATCCCTCTGAGGCCACATCGACCACTAAAATTGACTAAGTGTGAAATCACCATATATAAATGTTTATGACTTTTTTTTCTTTTAATTTACTCACACTTGCTTGCATGCTTCACATGTAGAGAAATGACTGTACATAACAGGAATTCCCAGATAACAGCTGTCCAAACCTCTTAATATGTGTTTTAAAACTGGCTTAATATGTAACACAGCTGCAGCACCAACCGCATCTTTTCTATATGGGTGTATAAGTCACACATTCGAAGCTTTGAGTTACAGCTTTCATTACAGCACATTATGAGGTGGCCAGGTTCATGTGTGAAATGATTGTTCATGTTCCCAGGACCACTCTGTCACAATACAAGTCCTGGAAGATGCCTGTGCCATCAAGGGAGAAAAATTTATTTGATGTCATCCTCAGGTCATTCAGTACTTTCAGTTTAGCAATTGACTCCATTTTCTTGCCATATAATGTTGCGAGACCCGAATCTAGACCTGACCACTGCTGAAAAGTGGCTGGGGTTTGGGCACTGGCTGGGCATCAGCTACCACATGAAACACCTACCACTGAGCCACTGATGCCCTAATACAACCCAAAATGTAAAACATTTAACTTTTTCCACCATGCCATATTTATTTAACAAAATAATATCCTAAAAGAAAATACATATGTGCCATACTAAGTACCCCCTTGCTAAGATTATTCACACTTGGAAAGCATTCAAAACGATTATCCCAGGAGTGAGTGTTCTCAGTACATTAACCCCAAGGTCAAACCAGAAAAATACAAAAAAAACAAAAAAAAAACCAAGAGTTAAATCCCAGACCCTAAAGGCCTGACTGAGCCTTTAAATGTTAAATGTTAAAGCCCATGACAGCACAATTAGAAAAAGAATAGGTATCTAGCGCCTCTATGATATATGGACAGATGAGACCAAAGTGGAGTTGTTTGGCATTAAGGACCAGAACCTGGTTTGGCAAAAAAGACAAACAGCATTTTACTAGAAGCACCACATTCCTACTGTCAAGCACAGGGTCTGGGCACCTTGCAGTCATCAAGTCAACCTTGAACTCCTCTGTATATCAGAGTATTCTAGAGCCAAATGTGAGGTCACATGTGGTCTAAATTCGTTCAACAGGACAACAGTGAATTCCCAAAAACCACAATGAACTGAAGCAATGCTATTAAAAAAACAACAACAAAAAAAAAATGGGCCAAACCTATATGAGACACTGGTAAATTCAGACAGGAAACAATTACTGATCATCTATAATGCTTTATCTGGTATTCAGGGTCGCAAGGTGGCCCAGGAACAAGGCCGTGTACACTCTGGACAGGGTGCCATTCCATCACAGGGCACACCTTCATTCACACACTATGGGCAATTTGGGAACGCAAAATAGCCTAACCTGGACGTCTTTGGACGGTGGGAGGAAACTGGAGTACGTGGAGGAAATCCACCAAGCACAGGGAGAACATGCAAACTCCATGCACACAGAGACAGCAATCAAACCTGGATCCTGGAGGTGCAAGGTAACAGCGCAAACCACTACACCACCATGCCGCCAACAGTTACTTCAAGTTATTGCTAAGTGAGAGGGGGTTGCTCATAATCTTGCTCATAAGTTTTTTTTTATTATTTTGGCTTTATTTATGTTGGATAAATAATGACACCGTGAAAAATGTATATGTTGTTGTTTGTCTGAAGTTGTACTTGCTTAATACAAAGGCCAGCTATAATCAGGTGATTATATATATATATATACATTTAAAAAAATTATTATTTTTTTTACACATAACACAAATTTTAAGAGGGGCACAAACTTTTACACATGACTGTAGCTATGGTTTTAATAATATTTTAATATAAGTGTTTAAGTCATCTCCATTCATGATTTCTTTCTAAGCACATTTCTTCTACAAAGTTAACGGTTCAGCATTATCCTTCCAGGTTTTTCATAAGGTGTTGAAGTGCTTGATGAAGCCTAGTAATCTGACCCTTCCAAAATGGGGCCTTTTTTGTTTGTTTGTTTTGGTCAGGCATTGTATCTATATGTGGGTAATTTTTTTTTTTCCATGCTGCTTTAAGATCACGCATGTCTTCTTCTATCAGAACTATAGGATATAAAGTGTTAACCACATCCTGCAGAAAAGCAGTTGAAAAAGTCCTGTATCAGATGCAAGGCTTGACCTTTGGGTTATAAATATAAAGATGATACGACCACAACCAAAATAACTTGCTTTTGCATTAATTTGAGAAGCATGACTTAAATGACAAATGCTATAATGCTGTTGGGTAAGGCATCCATACTGTTTTTATGGCATGGATTGTGAATAATGCTTTGGGGTTCTGGTCCATGTTGACATGATTGCAATCACATACTGTAGTTCCTGCTGAGTTTTGAGCTGCACCCTCATGACGAGTCTTCAGATGCAGTGACTGAAGAGGCCACTGAACTTATTGTAATGAAACCAGTTTTATACTTTTGCTTCGTGACATTACTCATCATCATCATCATCCTGGAAGTAGCCATTAGAAGATGGGTAATCTGTTGTCATGAAGGAATGCATCACGGTCTTACTGTAAGATGTGAAATTAGTATCAACAGTGCAAAGTGTGCATAGAAAAACATTCCCCACACCATTATACAACCTCCGCCATCTTAGACTGTTAACATACGGCAGTTTGGGTCCTGCTGTTTGAGACAAATACCCTACCACCTGTCTACCTCAACGGAATCAATCTATAAATCAACCCTTACCCAAGCTACATTTTCCACTCTTTAACTTTATAGTTTTAGCGATATCTGTGCTCAATGCAAATTCAACCTTCTGCTCTTGGCTGACAGAGTTCAAACCGATGTGGTCTTCTGTTGTTGTGCAGTGCACCAGTTCCACTGACCACAAAAAAAAAACAAAAAAACAAAACAAAAAAGGACCACTTTCAGCACCGCTGAATTAATAGTCTAAGTAGGTGTATTTTGACCCAGGATTGTTAGATATAAAAAAAATAAATACAAAAATGTTTATATATTTAAGACGTAATAATTGAAAGCCCGATATTGCATTACGTTCCTGTATATGATGAATATATGTAAACTTCTCACCACAAATGTATATACTCGGATATACTACATACGATGCAACTAAGTGGAAAACATCCTTGTAAATAACAAATTATTGCCCTACACTAAAGCAAATTATAGCGTAACATAAGTCACAAATTAAACTAGCACAACAGTTCTTTAACGCACAAACTTTTGATACTGATCTACTGTGTGCATGGTCATTGGATCTTTCATGTACTGTGTTGCTTTGCAGGTAGACCATGCATGCGGCTACGTGTAGCACCTCTATCCGCAAAAAGGATCACCACTATCATTTCACACCACAGAAGTCTCATTGACAGCGTTGTATCTGGTTTTGGTGTGAGTGTATTGCATTTCAGAAGTACTTTATAAAAAGCGGTTGGGTTCTGTTACTTTTAGCTGATGTTACGAAATGCAGTAAAGAAATGCTGTGGCCGGTGCTTCCTGTATTCTGAAGTACCAGTTTCTGTGTTGTTTTCTTCAGAAAGCAGAACTCACAGAGGGTAACACAAAACATTTCTAAATATTTCCCTGATGTCACTGGGTTTACAAATCGTCTCACATGATATACACAAATGAAAAAAAAAAAAAAAAAAAACAGTAGTAAGTCAATCGTTATGAAATTAATCGTTTAATGTAAGTTGTTTTTAGCATTGCTTTTCATTTGAATTCATTTCTTGTATGAGTAAATGTTATTCTGTAGGTGGTCTTGGTAACCTGAAACGGCTGCGTAGTTATTTCGTCACTTATGCGGATGTTAGAGGTGTGATTTCATTTGGACAGGACTTGATGTGATGTGGTGCGTTTGTGTGTGTGTGTATGTGTGGGAAAGTGAAAAAAAAACCCTGTTAGGTAGATCTATCGCAGTTGAAGAACAAGGGTTTAAACCTCTGTGCCAAACATGCTAGCTGTGAAGTGTCTGTGCCTTCTTCTAACTCTTTCTTTGTGCTCTTCTACAAATACCAGTAAGCCTTTTTTTAATTCTCACTTTTAGCTGGGTTTATTAGCGGTTGTCTCTTTATGCACAATTGTTCATAGGAAATCTGTAAATACACAACAGTTGCCTTTTAATAGACCGTGCTACTAAATACTAAATAATGTCAATATATAACATGCTAGTCGTGTAGATAATAAATCTGTATTCATGTTTCCTTCAACTTTCTTTTTAATCCAGCGTAGAGAGACTTAGTGAACAGATTATTGCATTCATGGTTAGACTTTTTAAATATGCTATTTGTGATTTCAGAAAAATAAAATAATGATGTTATTTAAATAAATAGCTAATTAAAAGGATTCAAAGTGAACTGATATAATTATAGCTCAATAATTTTGTTTTTATTTTCATATTTTGTTTATTTGATAGTCGGTCATCTACAAGCAACTGTACTCACATATTTAAAGATAAAGCCTTTTCACAGAATATCATGGATATTAGTGAAAAAAATGTTTCATTACACAATACTTCAAGGCATTATGGCTTTAATACTATTTATTTATATAGTTTTGCTGACGTTTGTTAGTGAACATAAAAAATCGGAAAAAAACAATATTTAACGCACAAACAGTATGCAAATAGATTTTAACATCAAATAATTTGTTACTGGTACAAACAGTGCTTCCATTTCTTCAGAAAAACGTCACCATGACATAATTTGGGCCAATAGTAATATTGTTTTGTCATATTGCCTGGTCTAGTAGCTGGGGAGTGGCTATTTGTGTTATAAATCAGTTATAAGTTCATTATGCATTTTTTCATGTCAACTCTTTCACTCTGCAGGTGCAGAAGATGTTACAGTGTCTAGTGGAGAAGCTGCCTTTCTACCGTGTCCTTCACAGTTCAATTACAGTGACAGAATCAGTGTAAAGTGGCTAAAAGATGGAAATAATTCAAATGTATGTGAAAGCAATATTCAGAGTAATAGAATTCTTGACCATAACTGCAGTCCTCGGTTTAAACTAAATACAGAACCTTTAGGACTGAATATAACAGGTGTTGAAAGCAGTGATGCTGGTGTTTATAACTGTGTGATGATCAGAACTATACCACCACCAGCAGAGGAGAGACATTTAACTCTGAGGCTTAAAGGTAATAATGATTCTAATCTTCTGTTACTCTACACTTGCTCTCTAACAGTTTTGTGTTTCTCAAACAGTAAATGTATCTGTACTGCATTGTATAGTTTCTTGAGGAAATGTTCATAACTTTGATTTCAGTGTTCTCCTCTGCTACAGTTCTACCATCTCTGACCCTGCAGCGGATAAACACTGATTCCTCCTGTGTGGAGCTGATCTGCTCTCTGAGGGATTTGAGTCCACAGCAGGTGAACTTCACATGGACCAATGGAACTCAACTTCTTCACCATCTCAAGACCAGCAGTATGAAGAGCACACTGATGCTTTGCAAGCCGAACTGGACAGAATCAGTCACGTGTCGCGCCAGTTACTCACACAACCGCACACTCAGCAAGAGCATCACACTTCCACAAAACTCAGGTGAGCTTTTGGACCTACTCTCTAACATGTGAGATATTCTATAATTATATAATGGGGTACATTCCATGTGCGTTGATGGTGTATTTAATCTAAGTGTATTTTTATCTAAATATTTTCTTTAAAAAATATCTTATTTTACCTTTTAAGGGAAAGCATGTTATGACAAATATTATGTGCATCCTATTCTTCACTACGTCTGAAAATTTTCATAATGTTGCCAAATTGACCATTTTTGAAACATACGCTTTTGCAGTTGAGGGTTTCTTGGTTTCAAAATAATGACCAAAAACTATTAGAGTTAATAACAACTATTAACTTATTTTAAGTATTAATAAATTTAATTAAAAACTCCAAATACTAAAAAGAATTCTCATTCAAATAATTGAAATATATCAATTTATTAACAGCCACAAAAGTTCAATCAAATAAGTAACTTACAGAATGCAGTTCTGTAAATCAAAAGTTATTTGTTTCTATGCCAAGTGATCAGCATGTAATTATCTTATCCTTTTCTGTGGCTTAATTACATTTTAGTGTTCACTCATTTTTGGAAATATTTTATCTACAGTATAATAGCTTATTCCCATTAATAATTTTTTATTGACTTAACTATGTTATATAAACTCTTATGGTTGACTCTTTATAATTTCATTAAATTATTTCTTTAAATATAGAAACTGAACTGTTCATGAAAATGAGAAATGGTCAGTCAGGCAAGTCCTAGCCCTGAATTTATGCATCTAAATAAGGAAATCGTCATCTATCTTACCCGTCAACTACTGTATGTTATCCAGTAGTGTACGTAATCAGTCAGAAAAATGTTAAATGTTTAAGCTTTGCAAGTATCAGACTGAAAAACTGAAAAACTTGAACCACTATTTGTTTTGCTATCTACAGAGAGAGAACATTTGTTTATGTATTTTTCTTTTACTTACATGAAATGCACCCCAATTATTATAAAATGACTCACGGACATTGTTTTGATTAAGCTAGTAATACGCGTGAATAAGCCAAAAGAAGACCTTTCGGTTTAGTTTTAATTTCAAGCTGGCTTTTATGTTTACATAATATGAATAATTACTTCACAGCTTTGTTTACTGAATGAGTCTTCATTACTTGCTTAGTCACAATCTTCTCCCCTATTCCTGTGTCTCATTTTTTTATTCACCAAACACCACATGAAAAACTCAAACAGTAACCTAAAAAGCGATAACAGATTACAGCATGCAGCAGAGAATCAGATTGTTTTCGAAGTTTATTGTTTGATTCCCAATTAGGGATGTTCTGATACCACTTTTTGTCAGACCAAGTACAAGTACTGTACTTCCATCTGGATACCTGTACCAATACCGGTCATTGTTTTCAGAATGCACCACATCATAAGATGCAACTGCTATTGCTTTGCTAGTGCCGGAGCCCTGAAACTGCTCTGCATGTTGTAAAATCCTCATCAATTCTTCTGATGTGCTTGTTCACACAATTATTCCACTTAATTTTCTGTTGCGTAAGGAAAAATAACATTTCATTACATGCAACTGTGCTTACTGGAATCCATATACTATACATATATTATATCTGACAAATATAATTAACATTAAATACATTCTACTGGGCAGGAAATCGAATGGGCACTTCTGGGCTTCTGATAATAAGCAACAGTGTTGTTGAAGTCACAACATTAACTAGTGAAAAGACAATTACTGAAAAGAAGAAAACTTCTGTTAAAATATCTACATGTCCATAAAGAAGGACATGCATTTGCCACCTCATTTGAAAGTCAAGGATAAATATTTTAGAAAATAAAATATTTTTGGTAGCACTATTTGTCTTTTCAAGTGACACCATATGAGTTGAAATTCATGCAGGCTTGTATACTGTACAAACGCTCGTGTATTTTGCTCATGACGTCCTTATCTTTTCCAGGCTAATACAGTAATTATAACACCATTGCCTGTTTGCATTTATTAGATGAAATTAATTATTGCATTTCCCTCATGCTTTTGCCACTAGTGTCACAGAACACAGCTCTGGAAGTGAATGTCAAGCAAAAACGAAAGACCACGACATGCACTGCAAAGTTAACTGTTAGATGAAATGTAACCTTGCTGACATTAAAGAAACACAGTTCATGCTTTTCAAGTTGTTGTTGTTTGCTTTGTTCACAACTAGAAAGGTACTTCCACTTCAGTCTTTAGCAAAATGGTCAACACAGTGGTTTGACACGAGAGAGAGAGAGAGAGAGAGAGAGAGAGAGAGAAGAGGGTGTGCAGGGTGTGGCAAGCTTTGGCCTAAAGTGCAATTGGTGCGATAGTATCAGCATAATTTTACTTGTACAATACATGAGCATGGTAACAGGCCAATGTCCAATATTGATGTCGGTATCAGTACATTCCTACCAATTAATTACTGCAAGGAACTCAAATAAAGGCATTTTGTAACTTGGGTTTTTTTTTTTTTTAATACAGTATGAATGTCACCAAAAAAAAAAAAAGAAAAGAAAAAGTAGCAACTATCTACAACACTATCTACATATCACTCACAAACACGCACACACACGCACACACACAAAACTGTTGCAAAATGAATTCATGAAAAACAAAAACAGTGATATGGATGCATTCATTTTTTTAACCACAAAAGACTGCAATTTATCTCAGGTAATATATTCTTGATCAGGAATTTATGTAGAGGTCATAAAAAAAATTATATATATATATTTTTTAATAACTTTTGAGTTACTAAATAAATACAATATGTATAAACATAATAAACAAAGTGATGACCAGCAAGTGCCACTGAACAATAGTGTGTAAAAGTAATGAAAGCATAGATATGGACTGTGCTCTTATGCCCTAACTTTGAATACAACTAATTACTGGTGATCTGGAAAAGTCAGATGTCGAGTGTATAATGGTTTGCTTCTGTGTATAGAGTCAGCTCATTATAATTCAGCTCTGTGCTTAAATAATTTGCAATAAATCTGATACATAATAGCTTCACACAAATCGATTTTTTAGATTTTTAGATTTTAAAAATAATTTGTTGATTAATAATCATGTTGTGTCAGCCTGAATTCAGTAAAGTCTGCTTTTCTTTTTCTAGTCTGAAGTTCACTGCTACTGTATTACCTTGAGTAATCATTAAAAGTGTAAATTAAAAGACATAATTTTTTATTAGTTATTCACCAATGACCTGAAATTGTCATATTTTTACACATTTTGTCTATGCATGTACATTATATACACCATGACATTAACATTAATCAGCCATGACATTAAAAACATTAACATTAAAGCCACATAGGTTTTGGGTCCCTCTTGTGCAACGGTGTGCGTGGGTGTCAAGCACTGGGACACTGGGCAGCCAGCAGTGGCTTTTTTTCAGCAATTTGTGCAGCATTGGTTTTTCCACCAGACGGGTTGGCCTTACGTGTGGGCATGGCTGAGCCATAATTCTTTCAACAGTTTACTGGTATTTAATAGATAATCAATATTATTTAATTCACCTGGCAGGGCTGGTAATGGTATGGCTGATCGGTGTACATGACCTCGAATAAAAATAGCTCGCACTGAGAGTTTCAAATTTTAGCATTCAAAGGAGTTGCCTTGGAGAGGCAAACAAAATTACTTCAACAGCTGTCTGATGATAATTGCGAAGGGTTTAATAGAGTGAGCTATAGAAATGTAATCAAAACACTTCACCACACTTTTGCTCTGACTTGTCATACTTTGTATGATCTTCTTTCATGCACTCTTGAGTGTGCCTAACAGATTTAAGCACAGTTTTCTTGCAACATGTAAGCAAGTATTAAGACCTGTGCCACTGTGTGACAGATTAATGTAACCATTATATGTTCCACTGAAATATTTTTTTTTCTTATTCCATCACCTTGTATGGAATAAGCGGTAGTGAAGTTTTTTTTTTTTTTTTTTAAAGAGGATTTATTAATTAAAGTCCAGAAATTAGAAGTATTTTTTTTGGGTTGTTTAATTGTTTATTTTGCATGGGGGACACTATTTAAGCAATTATTTAAATCATAGCTTTATGATTTAATCAAAGTATAAAAAAAGGACACTCAGCCAATTAAAGGCATGGTACAGTAGAATACATCCTGCATGCACATTACATCACATTTTACAGCACATTATTGCATCATATCGTCATAAATATTTTTTATTATCTTGTTTTATAATTTTTGTTTAGCATCATGTTATATATGACAGAAGAAAAAGCTATTTTCTCCTGTAGTCAGCATTTTCTACCCTGATCTTTCTCGACAGAGAGCCAAGTGCTTTTGACTAGATGCTATTGAAAAGTCCTGTCTTAGACATTTCCACTTAAGAAAAAAAATTATCTCGAAGATAATCACATCCACATGAGTTGCATAACCTGAGTGATGTACCTAGGAAATCGAAGCAGCTGCACAACCTGTATATGGGTATAAGTAGTTACTAGTGTTCATTTTGTCAGGTATTTTTTAGTCCCGGGATAAATGTCCCTGTTTTTATCATATTTAGTCAATCTTACCCTATTTTTGTTTAGTAAGGTTTTAGTCGACTAAAAGTCTGGAGATTTTAGTCTAGTTTTAGTCAGAGGAATCTTTAAGCATTTTCGTCTAGTTTTAGTCAATGAAAACATAACATTTTAACAATAAGATTATTATTAATTAACCCTACAGCCAATCTAGTCTAGCCAAAACCCTTTAAGGTTTTTCACAAAATAAGTATCTTAATATTTTAACATCTTTTCATCTGATGTTTTCAGCTAATGGTTGTCAGTTTTGCTGCATGGCCTACAAAACAGTAGGAGCAGTATGGGCAGTGTTTTGAACCTTTTTTTTTATTATTATCATCATTTTTTATTATTATTATTATTAATTTACACACTTGGACTGTTCAAGCTTCTAGAGGTCACAATCATTTGCTAACCTATTAGATTAATGTTTCACTATAAAATAAAATACATCATAACTTAATTATGTTACTGTATCATGTGGTAACAATGACCACAGAGACGATTATGGTATACCTTGATGCGTCTCTTCAGGTTTGTGGTATTTTTCCTAGCAACTGCGTGCCCACAATGTTTCCCTTCCGATATTACTACACATCTGCTTTTTTTCTTCGGTTCAATATAAAGAAAATGTACACGGCTTAAATCAAACTTCACGCATGCACACAGCCATGAAACACTGGCCTACAGTACAAATATATGAAACAGTCACACACACACACACAGTATATTACTAACTGCTCAAACAACTACATATCAAGTGCGCACACACAAACTCTCCATGCACACACACAAACTCTACGTGCACACTGTTTGTCTTTTCGTTTTTTAACAATATTGCATGCTGATTTCGTCACTGTTACTGTTCTCTGATATACTGTATGTGACTTCTCGCCATCGACTCTTCTAGTCTCAGGAAAAAATGTCATCAACGAATATTTTTCATTATTATTTTCGTTGACGAAATTAACACTAGTAGTTACTGACATGAGCTAGACTTAAGCTGCCTACTGTCAATATACAGTAGCTGTTAATAACACTGATACAGTATTCTCAGTTTGTTTGTTGCTGTGTGTTAGTTAGGTTTATTACATTTTCCTGCCCAATGCAGCCTGATTAATCCCTGTAATCAGCAACCCCTGCTTTTGGTTTTAAAAGGCGGTTCTGTGATTCTTTGATGATGGTGCCCTGCAGAGTACCTCTAAAGGGTGGATGTTCCTCAGGAAATTGGGGGCGCACATGCCTCGTCCTCTTGTCAAACAGTGTTACAGTTCAAGGGGTTTCCCTTCTAAGCTTCTAGAGTTCAGGCAAACTGTTGTAAATGCTTGATATCCCCTTTTCTAATATCTATCTGAGTATGGTATCTCTAATGGTAAAATGGTTTCATTCTAATTATGTAAATAAAAGATTTTGTCTGTACATTGCTCAAAACGTTTCATAAATTGGAAAACCCAAAACCTGTCTCCATAAATACGTATGTATGTATGTATGTATGTATGTATGTATGTATGTATGTATGTATGTACATACACTGGCAATCTAAATTAGAGAACAATTTATAAACAATTGAACAATTCTGAAATAATATCATCTTCACTGCTCAACAGTTGATACATTTGTATTCCCTTATACATGTGAGCAGTTCAGGGCCTTGCTCAAGGGCCCAAAAGGGACAACTTGGTTGTAGGATTTGATCCTGGGACATTTTAAACCATAATCGAATGCCTTGGATATGGACAAGTTTATGTTTATACTTTGTTAACACAAAGTTGTACTTCTTTTATCGTCAATCAAATACACTTCATGTTTGGTAATCGGAGAATGAATCACAGATAAGTAATCGAAAACGTCGATCAGATAAAGATTAAGTTTTGTCTTAAAACGACTCCAGAGTATAAAAATTCACTTATCACTTAAGCTCTGTCATTTCAGCAATGACAGCATTAAGTAAACCCAGCAAAATATAGAGTTTTGCTTTGTAATTAATATATTTTGGTGCAGGTGTTTTACACTGAACAAGTAGCAGATTAATAAATCTGGCACATACTTGCTCCTAACACCTCTTCTACTCAACATTTTGATTTCATTTATAGTGCAAGTTTACCTTCAGGCAAATACCCAAGTAAATTCTAACTAAAAACGAACTATTGTTTGTCTAGAGAGTGATGCTTTGACAAAATCTGCCCATACATACATACACTGGCGATCAAAATTAGAGAACAATTTATAAACAATTGAACAATTCTGAAATAAGGTCATGTTCACTGCTCAACAGTTGAAGGAGTTTTTGTCCTGTCTATACCATGCTACCAGAACACCTTTCCCACACAATAACTAAGACATTTCAACAAAAAAACATTATTTTGCAGAAAACACACTGATCAAAATTAGAGAACAACAATGACTGTAGCATGGAAAAAGATTACAACAAAATTTTCTGAAGGTTACAACAGTTAGTAGGAAGCAATTAGTAGGAAGTGTACAGGCCTCTACTCTGAATGACTTCAGCACATCTGCGGCCACAGGACAGCACTAGTCTCTCACACTGCTCTGGTGTGATTTTGGTCCACTCTTCATCCAATCTCCTCCACAGTTCGGTGACTGGAGTGGGTTTCATGGACATAACTTTGTCGCCAAGGATTTTCCAGAGGTTCTCTATTGGGTTGAGATCAGGACTCTGGGCAGGCCATGTCATTATTTCAATGTTTTCAGTTTCAAGGAACTGCTTTACCCGTTTTGCTGTGTGACATGGAGCGTTGTCCTGCATGAACACTGCGGGCTGATCGGGTGATGAACGCAGGGAAGGAACCATACGTTGTTGAAGAAGGTTTTGATAAACATTTGCATTCACTCTGTCATGTAGGTGTATAAGAGGCCCAACTCCTGCTGTAGAAAACATGCCCCAAACCATGACACGTCCTCCTCCACTTTTCACTGACTTCTTTACACACTTCAGTGTGTAAAGTGGGTTCAGTCTTTCTCCAGTTTGTCGCCGAACATAATGTTTCCCATTGGACCCAAATAAATTAAACCTGCTTTCATCACTGAAGTGAACTTTGGACCAGTTCTCCTCTGTCCACACAACATTTTCCTCAGCAAAGCTTAGTCTAGCCTTTTGATGAGAGGTTTGGTCACTGCAGAGTGGGCTTTCAGTCCGAATGCTCTTAAACATCGAGACACTGTATGACGAGACAGATCCTTACCCTGTTCAGCGCTGAACTGGTGAGCAATTCCAGCTACAGTGTGGAAACGATTGCCCATTGAGATCCTCCGCAGTATCCTGTCCTCTCTACCGTGGATGACCAGCCTTCTTGGGGGACTTGAATGAGTTTGTGATGCTGTAAAGATTCAATATTCTTGAAATCACAGATTTGGAATGACCAACTTGTCTTGCTATGGCTGATAGAGTCATCCCTTTGGCCTTAATCTGGACAACCTGCTGCCGGAGGCTTTCAGTCACTTTAGAACGGCCGACCATCTTGCAGAGTCAGTGAAACTGGAAGTTAAGCTGCCAGTTAATTAGGGGTTGACAGATAATCAAAGAAATTAGCACCAAGTGCCAGATTAACATCAATAACTGGGAGGTATCTGAAAGTGTTCTCTAATTTTGATCAGTGTGTTTTCTGCAAAGTAATGTTTTTTGTTGAAATGCCTTAGTTATTTTGTGGGAAAGGTGTTCTGGTAGCATGGTATAGACAGGACAAAAACTCCTTCAACTGTTGAGCAGTGAACATGACCTTATTTCAGAATTGTTCAATTGTTTATAAATTGTTCTCTAATTTTGATCGCCAGTGTATGTATGTATGGGCAGATTTTGTCAAAGCATCACTCTCTAGACAAACAATAGTTCGTTTTTAGTTAGAATTTACTTGGGTATTTGCCTGAAGGTAAACTTGCACTATAAATGAAATCAAAATGTTGAGTAGAAGAGGTGTTAGGAGCAAGTATGTGCAAGTATGTGATTTATTAATCTGCTACTTGTTCAGTGTAAAACACCTGCACCAAAATATATTAATTACAAAGCAAAATTCTATATTTTGCTGGGTTTACTTAATGCTGTCATTGCTGAAATGACAGAGCTTAAGTGATAAGTGAATTTTTATACTCTGGAGTCGTTTTAAGACAAAACTTAATCTTTATCTGATCGACGTTTTCGATTACTTATCTGTGATTCATTCTCCGATTACCAAACATGAAGTGTATTTGATTGACGATAAAAGAAGTACAACTTTGTGTTAACAAAGTATAAACATAAACTTGTCCATATCCAAGGCATTCGACTATGGTTTAAAATGTCCCAGGATCAAATCCTACAACCAAGTAGTCCCTTTTGGGCCCTTGAGCAAGGCCCTGAACTGCTCACATGTATAAGGGAATACAAATGTAAGTCACTCTGGATAAGGGTGTCTTAATGTTATTATTTCTGATTACTGTACATTATTTGTATTACAGATAATTGTTGTGTAATGCCATAATACTAACAAGGTCAGAACAGAAATAATACTAACTATTTCAATTCGTATTTTTGTAGTACTACTTGTGATATTATATTGTCTAAATTAAAATAAAGGTGTGTAAAACTATTCATGTGCATCTACTGTACGTGATGTTTAACAATCCTCAGTAACTTAACTTTTCTTTGGAAGATAAGAATTTTTGATGAGCAAACAGCAAGAATGAGTCTGTGGAAGAAGGTGAAATTCTAAAAATGTTACACCACCCACCTTTCTTCAAAGCAGGGTTTCGCTAACCTACAGATAAAAAGGAAAATACAGGAAACTCTGTCTACCCTTTCAGTAGTGTTGTTTATTTTGCTAGTTTGACTCAATGTGTGTGTGTGTGTGTGTGTGTGTGTGTGTGTGTGTGTTTCAGTGTTTCAGATAATCATCATCATTGCAGCTGTCAGCGGATGCATACTTTTCCTCATTCTGCTTTGTGTAGCCATTTTTAAATGTGAGTCCTACCACTAATTCAACTTAATTTATCATGTCATCCCAATTATTCACAATATAAGCGTAGAAAAAAAAAGTTTTATTTATATATTTGCAGTGTATTTCATCTTGCTATCTTGCTGAGGTCAAGGCGAAAAAAAAAACTCAGTCATACATTTGCAAATCGCAGTTTAAAGGGAAATAATTCCTGTTGCAAAGATATTTTAAAGGGGAGCCTCAGACTTGCTGGCAAAATGTATATAAATGTATTCTTTAAAATGAAAGTGAAACTAGTATATACTTCACCACTAGATGGTAATAAAGAGAATTATCACTTCATTCCTATATCACTTCGAGGTCATATTAACATGCATTTTGTGATTTCTGTCTCCCCCTGTCTCTTTCTATGCAAATGGGTAGGTAAGAAAAGATATGATTCAAGTGGACCTGTCATCTACAGGAATAAAATATATGAGAACTTCACTTTTTCCAATGCTACAATCAACCCTACTTCACATCTACAAAATACTCAGCCTGGTGCCAGATCAGCTACCATAAGTAATGCCAGATGTGTTCCACAGAGAACCAGGCAGCATGTGAAAGAGGAATGCATCTATGAGAACTAACAATAACTAAGCAACTGATATCATAAAAACAGACTCTACATTTAGTCTGTGTGCATTATGTTTTATTTATGACTTGTCACTTTTTTTTACACATGAACTATGGACTCAATATCAGTGTCACTACTTTTATTAAAGTAGGATCATACTAACTGTCATTTTTGTATAGTGGTTTTGGTTATTCTAAATAAATGGCAAATGCTGCACATCCTGGTTCCTTGCACTTTTATCACAACACTTTTATCAAGCAATAGATCTCTAGCAGAGTTTAGCTTAAAAAAGAGAACATGCCATGGTGTTACTTTAGTCATTACAAAATGTGTGAAACACACACACACACACACACACACACACACACACACACACACACACACACACACACACACACACACAGCCATGATGTTACTTCAGTCATTATCAAATGTGTGGTTGTAAGTCCCAATTATATACTGCGCACACACACACACACACAAAATCAAACTAGCAAAATATACAACACTACTAAAAGGGTAGACAGAGTTTTCTGTATTTTCCTTTTTATTTGTAGGTAAGCAAAACCCTGTTTTGAAGGAAGGTGGATAGAGAAACGTTTTAAGAATTTCCCCTTCCACAGGCTCATTCTTACAAAAATGTATAATAGCGACCAAAATGTCTGTAGCAGTTAATCAGGTGAGATTTCATAACTACAGTTGCCATCTGTCCCAGTTTTCCCACATTTTCTTTTCTTTTTTATTGTTTAATATACTGTAGTTCATGTTATTATTATTATTATGCAGTTAGATGTATATATACACACACACACACACATACACGCACGCACGTACGAATGAATGTACTGTACAGTATGTATCATGTCATAACCTGCTGACAGGATCTTGGGGACCCAAAGGTCATTTATGCCTGTGGAGAACAAAGACTAGCCTGTCTGGTCCGATCCCACAGAAAAGCCAATATTGTACAAATCAGCAAAAAAAAGAGAGAGTAAATGCTGGCCAAGAGAGAAAGGTGCACCACAGCGCACCACGCATGGGGCCCAACAGGCAAAGAGCCACTGACCCATCCTATGAACTCCCCAGGTCTCAATCCCATCGGGCACCCATAAAATGCAAAAAACATACTGAGCCTGATCCACAGAGGCACAGGCTGTACTCCAGACACCACAGCACACCCCCAGAGCTCTTATGTAGTCAAGAAAAAAGGTGCCAGAAGCTACCCCTGTGGTACAAGAGGACCCTACAGAATATTGGACTTAATGTTTTGTGAATGTTAGGCTGATTGGCATAGATTGCATAAGTGTCACACAAGCAATTCAGAAATGGTTACCAGAACGATTCATTTTATTTTTTATGGGACGGTCAGTTTTTTTTTGTACAAAAAAAAAAGCCATGTATATTCACAACACCTGCCCTCATTCTCAACAATGTAATAAAAGCCACACACTCAGAATCTGTTGTTCAGTGAGATTTACCAAAGATTTTCATGACAGCACTTTAAAGCAATCAGGCCAGAGTATTATAATCAAGGGTACTGCCTTGATTATTTAAATTTTAAAAGTACTTGTCATTGTGATTGTCAGTATAGAAGATACACAGTAACATATGGCTACAGTGCAACTTCAGCATGTCTTATTACACATCTCCAAAGCAACTTAACATTTATCATGTCATCCAAGTGCTTTTTGTAAGGATGTATTTTCACATCGGTATAAATCTCTCCTGATATTAGCATTTTACCATGACCTGTGTTTTTTTTTCACCCTCTCTTCCCATAAAAATTTAGAATTTTCCTCATCCGAGAATGGTACTTAAAAGAACATTTTAGTTGGCTGTCACTATCAGTATTAGCTAGCACTCTTGATAGCATTCTTGAACCATTTTGATAGGGCATTTGTCGCTCAGTGGTAGGTTTCTTGCCTGCCATGTGAAAGGCCAGGTTCAATTTCCACCCAAAGACCAAACCCCAGCCACTACATGCAGGCAGTGCCAGTTCCAAGCCAGGATAAAAATGGGAAAGGGGTGTGTCAGTAAGGGCATTCAGCATAAAACTAAAGTTGTGTGCAGATCGGATGGTCCACTAGTTTCCACCATATTTTCCTGTTCCAAAGATGGTGGTCAAATAAATGGGTGTTCGGAAATGTCTATTAAAGACTGACGGGAGGCTCATTTAAACACAGACTAGGAGTCCATCAAAGACAAGTTTGTTTGTTTTTTCAGCCATATAATACTGCAGAGGTACAAGCACTGATGGGAACCTAAAACCTAAAAAAAAGGGGCAAAAGGTGCACACACCCAAAGAATCCATGGTGACTTCAAGAACAGTAGCAACACAAGGAACATGAGGCAGGGCATTCAGGCCATCACCGGTTACAGGGCTACACCTGACTGTGACCGTGATGCCTGCTTTTCAGACCCACTGAATAACATCTACTGTATGCTCGATTCAAAGTGCAGAACAACATGATGGCGAGGAAGACCATTCCACCTCCTAATGATCAGGTACTCTGTATTACCACAGCTGGTGTGAGGACAACACACACCACAACAGTCAATGCACAGAAGGTAGGCAGACCAAGGAAGGTATCTAATTTCCCCAAAAAAGCCTTGTGATTTGCCTAATAAAAACCGTGACAGGGCAGTAAAAAGGCTACAAACAATGTGGCTCACTATGACTGTAGGGTACTTTGTTTTTAACTAGTGCAACTGCGAAAAGTGTGCCAAGAACACGAGGCTGCAGTGCTGCTGGAGCATTGTAAACCAGGAGACCTACAGATTGCAGATAACAGACTCGCGCAACTCTCGCTCTTTTTTAAATATAGCTGTGAATCACAGATAAACGCCGGATGTACAATGCTGATAAATCAATTGTTCCTAAATTAAAGTTGTTAGGCAAGGCCCTCAACCCTATCTGCTCCAGGGGTCCTGTATCTGTCACGACCCGCCAAGCCACAGCTCTGTCTTAATCACTTAAGCACTCCTTCTCCATGTTCCCTACCGCCCCTTATGTCTCACCGCCTCATCCTCCGCTCTCCACACACCTGTGTTCCATCACTAATCATCTCCCTTACCTATTTAAACCACACGCTGACACCACCTTGTCGCCAGATTATTGAGTGCCTTCCATAGCCCGATTTTCCAGCGTTTTCCTAGACCCTGCTTCCCTGTTACTGACCACGCTTTGTTTTTCCTGACCACGCTCTCGCTTCTCGTTTTGGATTTCCACGCTCACGGACATTTTGTATTATCGACCAATGAACCTGTTTTGACGACTGCAAACTTGGATCACGGATTTTCTCATTGTCTCTCTGGTTTTGAACCCTGCTCACCCATCGACCACGATTAAGCGCGCTCGTCGCCGTCATCGCGAAGATCGCGCTCTCGCTGGCTCCTCGCGCTTCCGCATTCCTGCACGAAGCGTGCTAACACACAAGGCTCTCTCGCCTTGAGGGGGGCCCTAGAGAGCCAGGGAGCCCTCCTAGGTACTCATCAACAAGAGATCACGCAGATCACCTCAACACTCCAAAGTATCACGGAAACATTAACATCACTTACTACCCAGCTACAGCAGACGCGACTGCCCCCGGCACCGATCGCACAGCCTCCTCTCCCATTACAGGCCACTGGTCATGAACCACGCCTCCCTGCCCCACCCACTTATGATGGTGATCCGTCTACCTGTCGATCATTCTTATCACAGTGTTCCCTCGTTCTTGAACTGCAGGCGGCGTCATTTCCCACTGAACGATCCAAGGTGGCTTACATAATCACGCTACTCTCAGGAAAAGCCAGGGAGTGGGGAACAGCGCTATGGGATGCCCAGGTCCCTTGTTGCTTCACATACAGGACATTCACTGATGAGATGAGGAGGGTTTTCGACCGCTCATTCACAGGACACCAGGCGGCAGGACAACTACTTCAGCTACGCCAGGGATCTAGCTCCGTCTCCGATTATGCCATCGACTTTCGAACACTGGCACCCTCCTGTGACTGGGACGAAAGGGCTCTTTTTGACTGCTTCTACAATGGACTCTCGGATTCTATCAAAGATGAACTCGCGGCCCGAGAGCTTCCATCAGACCTACAGGGTCTCATTGATCTAGCTACACATATTGATGCCCGTAAACGTTCCCGCCATGAGGCGCGCCGACCCCTTGGTAACGGTCATACCCCAGCTCCCTCATTTACCACTCCCGAATCACTACCTGAACCCATGCAGATTGGCCGGGCACATATTTCGCCAAGGGAGCATCAACGCCGGAGGGATGATGGGGCCTGCTTTTACTGCGGCCAGTCGGGCCATGTTGTGCGCTCCTGTCCACTAAAAGGCCGGGCCTCCCAGTAGTTCTGGGGGTACAGGGGGGCCCCAATTCTACTCTTTCCCCAGACCAGCGCTCATGTTTTCCTGTTCCCCTGACCCTTGACAACCGTTCTTACATCACCCACGCTTTAGTAGATTCCGGGGCCGACCAAAATCTAATTTCCACCTCTTCTGCTTCTCTATTCAAAATCCAACTCACTCCCTTATCCCAACCACTCATAGTTCAGGCTCTTGATGGCAGTAGACTCGCCCCTATCACGCATCGCACCTCTCCCGTTACCTTACAGTTCTCAGGCAACCACATTGAGACCATCACTTTTCTCACTGTCCAGAACACTCACGCACCCATTGTGTTGGGCCTCCCCTGGCTAAGGTTGCATAACCCCCACATAGATTGGCTGAAACAAAGCATCCTGGGTTGGAGCCCCACCAGCCTCTCGTCATGCCTACGTGCTGCCACCACTGGGCGAACCTTGCCCTCCTTCCAGGAGGAGATCCCTAATCTGGCAGAAGTGCCTACCGATTACCATGATCTTCGACAGGTTTTTAGCAAAGCACGGGCCGTCTCGCTACCACCTCACCGTCCCTATGATTGCGCTATTGATCTTCTCCCTGACACCTCCCCTCCCAAGGGTCGACTATACTCTCTCTCCCGCCCTGAGAGAGAGGCTATGGAACAATATATTAACGAGTCACTTGCAGCAGGGATAATTCGCCCATCCTCCTCACCTGCAGGGGCAGGATTCTTTTTTGTGGAGAAAAAAGACAAGTCCCTCAGACCCTGCATTGACTACAGGGGATTAAACGAGATCACGGTCAAAAATCGCTACCCACTTCCACTTAAGTCATCTGCCTTTGAAATGCTCCAGGATGCCCGTATGTTCACCAAACTTGACCTAAGAAACGCCTACCAACTGGTCAGAATAAGGGAGGGTGACGAGTGGAAGACCGCCTTCAATACCCCCACTGGTCATTATGAGTACTTGGTTGTTCCATTCGGTCTAACTAATGCCCCAGCAGTTTTCCAGGCACTCATCAACGATGTCCTCAGAGACTTTCTCAACGTATTCGTGTTTGCATACCTAGACGACATCTTGATCTTCTCACGCTCTGAAAAGGAACATAAGCTCCACGTTCGCCAAGTCCTGCAACGCCTGCTGGAGAACAAGTTGTATGTCAAGGCTGAAAAATGTGAATTTCACTGCTCTTCCACCTCCTTCCTAGGCTATGTCATCTCACCGTCCGGCATCCAAATGGACCCCACTAAGGTGAAGGCGGTCACTGACTGGCCATAACCATCATCCAGGCGTGAACTACAACGCTTCCTGGGATTTGCCAACTTCTATCGCTGATTCATTAAGAATTACAGTATGGTGTCTACCCCACTCACATCACTCACCTCGACCAAGACCCCGTTCCGTTGGAGCCCCCTGGCAAACAGCGCCTTCGAGGACCTCAAGCGTCGATTTACCACAGCACCCATTCTCACTTTCCCCGACCCCTCCCTTCAGTTTGTCGTAGAAGTGGATGCTTCAGAGACGGGTGTAGGGGCCGTTCTTTCGCAAAGATCGCCCAAGGACAACAAGCTTCATCCTTGCTCCTTCTTTTCCCGCCAGCTCACACCCCCTGAACGAAATTATGACATTGGGGACCGAGAACTATTGGCAGTCAAACTGGCACTCGAGGAGTGGAGACACTGGCTGGAGGGAGCAGAACACCCTTTTCTGGTATGGACGGATCACAAGAATCTCGAGTACTTAAGGACGGCTAAAAGACTTAATTCTCGCCAGGCGCGGTGGTCACTCTTCTTCGCACGCTTTCAGTTCACATTAGCATATCGGCCAGGATCTAAGAATGTCAAACCTGACGCCCTTTCCAGGCAATTCTCCACCTCGAAACGCACTCCCACGATGGAAACCATCCTCCCCCCTCCATGCCTTGTGGCTATTACACGGTTAGATGTGGAAAATCTGGTCCAACAGTCTCTCGACCAGGAACCAGGCCCAAGTAATGTTCCCCCAAGCATGCTCTTCGTTCCTGCGTCAGTAAGACCCCAAGTGCTGGACTGGGCCCACAGCTCTAGATTGGCTTGTCACCCTGGGAGGACACGTACCCTTTCACTCCTGCAGCAACGGTTCTGGTGGTCCACGATGAAGGAAGATGTTAAGGAGTTTGTAGCTGCTTGCGATGTCTGTTCAAGGAACAAGACAACTAGCCGCCCCCCTGAGGGTCTCCTAAGGCCCCTCCCCATTCCCCACCGCCCATGGTCTCACATTTCCATAGATTTTGTCACTGGACTACCACCATCGAACAATAACACCTGCATCTTAACCGTTGTAGACCGTTTCTCCAAATCTGCCCATTTTATTCCGCTACCCAAACTTCCATCTGCCAAAGAAACTGCAGAGTTGCTCATCAACCATGTTTTCCGTCTCCATGGACTTCCGTTGGACATTGTCTCTGACAGAGGACTGCAATTCTCTGCACAGTTCTGGAAGGCCTTTTGCGGTCTTATTGGTGCCACTCCCAGCCTCTCATCTGGTTTTCACCCCCAGACTAATGGACAAACAGAACGCATGAATCAGGAACTGGAAAAAGCATTAAGGTGCATGGCCTCTCGGGATGCTGCCTCCTGGAGCCGCTTCTTACCCTGGGTAGAATATGCCCACAACTCGCTCCCCACCTCTGCCACGGGGATGTCTCCGTTCCACTCCTGCCTTGGGTATCAGCCACCATTATTTTCCCCCCAGGAAGAGGAAGCTTCAGTCCCCTCTGCCCGCCGCTGCAGAAGAACGTGGCAGCGGGCTCGTATCCAATTGCAGCACACCGTCAGCTCCTTCCAGCATCAGGCTAACCGCCACCGCTTACCAGCTCCCAGATATCACATCAGCCAAAGGGTTATGTTATCAACTCGTGACCTTCCTCTCAAGACCACCTCTAGGAAACTCTCACCAAGGTTCATCGGTCCATTCACGATCACTCGTGTTATCAACCCATGTTCTGTCCAGTTGGCCTTACCTTTATCCATGCGCCGAATCAACCCCACATTTCATGTCTCACAGATTCGCAGATTGGTCTCCTGTCCACTATCCCCACCCACCCAACCCCCCCCTCCTCCTCGACTCATAGATGGGGGTGAAGCCTTCACAGTCCGCAGACTCCTTAAGTCTCGCCGCCGTGGACGTGGTCTCCAGTACCTGGTGGACTGGGAGGGCTATGGCCCTGAGGAGAGAAGTTGGGTGCCAGCCAGGTTCATCCTAGATCGCTCCCTTATTACTGACTGCTAAACGCCAGGTGGCGTTCATAGGGGAGAGGGTACTGTCACGACCCACCAAGCCACAGCTCTGTCTTAATCACTTAAGCACTCCTGCTCCATGTTCCCTACCACCCCTTATGTCTCACCGCCTCATGCTCCGCTCTCCACACACCTGTGTTCCATCACTAATCATCTCCCTTACGTATTTAAACCACACGCTGACACCACCTTGTCGCCAGATTATTGAGTGCCTTCCATAGCCCGATTTTCCAGCGTTTTCCTAGACCCTGCTTCCCATTTACCGACCACGCTTTGTTTTTCCCGACCACGCTCTCGCTTCTCGTTTTGGATTTCCACGCTCACGGACTTTTTGTATTATCGACCAACGGACCTGTTTTGACGACTGCGAACTTGGATCACGGATTTTCTCATTGTCTCTCTGGTTTTGAACCCTGCTCACCCATCGACCACGATTAAGCTCTGCAAAACAGCCACCAACCTGCACGACTTCTCCGCGCGCTCGTCGCCGTCATCGCGAAGATCGCGCTCTCGCCGGCTCCTCGCGCTTCCGCATTCCTGCACGAAGCGTGCTAACACACAAGGCTCTCTCGCCGGATCACGGTGCTTCCGCATTCCTGCTCGAAGCGCGCTACACACAAGGCTGTCTCACCGGCTCGCGGTGCTTCCGCATTCCTCCCAGGCTCGCGCTGCACACAGAGCTCTCACGCCGACTCACTCAGCACACGCAGCTTCCCGACATTGAGCAGCAATTCCTACAGCAACAAGCACGTTTATAAAAACACCCCTGCCAAACTCTCTTCCAACTCCACATCAACTATTACACAATATAACCAATCCCAAGGAGTTCCTCCCCTGCACTTGGATCCATCACGACCTCTGATTCCTAACAGTATCATGTCTGACCCTGTGCTTTGACCCCAGTTATGCTGAGATATGGAAAGAAAAAATTTCAATGCGCAGTAAATGTATAAGTGACGAATAAAGGCTTTGCCCACGTTCTTCCTCCAGTGTCAGCAATAATCACATGACTCATGGAACATTTAGATAGATTTTAAATCTGTAGTTCAAACTGCACATAATGTGTACTACATACATTGCAACTAATGATTACTAACTGTTAAAATAACTTCATCAAATTAGTAAGTAATAAATAACAGCAAAGTCTCTGTTTAAGATCATGTACTTAAGGCACTGACAGCTGATGTTCTTACCATGACCATCTGAGCAAGCAGCAGTGTGGATGAGTGTAACTGTGGTGTAAGCTTCTGTAATGTAAACCACATGTAAATCACAAAAACTTGCCACTTTACAGTAGTCAGCTAAGAAAAATTTGCTTGAAGCAAAGGGGAAAAAAAACAACAACAACAAAAAAAAACAGGCCCCTACTGGAAATGGTTTTCTTACAAAAAACAAACAAGCAAAAAAAAAAAAAAAAAATGCACGAGTACTTAATGCATTAAGTACTGTAGTTTCTGTTTTGGACAACTTGAACGAGGTCCTGAGGTGGCATATGCATATTAACTGCACTATGCACGATAGTGTAGCTCACAGCATATATTCTTAGTTTCATTTTAAGATTTTAAGACATTCAATTTCATTCAACCAGATAAAGAAAAGTGTTGCAGGTGGCCCTACTTTCTTTAGTTTTCTTTAGTAGCTCGAGTCGTATCGAATTGAAATAATTGCTTATTGTGCATGTTTAGCCTACTAGTAAGATGGAATATATAGAAGGTCAAAGCAGAGACTAGGCACAGAGGTGTAACAGTTCCTGTCTCTACAGTGGTCTTTCTGTGGTTCGTACAGGAAATCGCTCACAATAGCCTTGCTGCAGTTTACTTGAAGAGAAAGCTTCACCTTCTAAGTCAACAAAATGGTAAGTGCTATTAATATGTAGAAAGTCCTGAAAGGAAGAAAAAAAAACATCACAGTGTGATTGTTTAGGCTAATTATACTGTACCCTCACTTATATACTACTTACATATGAATATGAATAAGAATATGAATAAACTGTGATAAATCTTTTTGCCCCCAAACATTTCTATCTGATGTCAGTCCTCTAAAATGTGCCAAGAATTTTTCTTTACATTTTTAGATCTTGACAAAACATTGGATTTTGGATTGCTTTTTCTGGACGCTTCTGCCTTTTTTCTCAGGTACCGCATTTATTATACATCCTGTGCATCAAGTAACTGATGTTATGTCTCAGTAAAGAATCAACAGGATCATCGTACGGAACATTTTCTGTCTTTTATTACAACAGCGTCAAATATGATTTTGTTCACGGTCACATAAAAATATATTCACTGTTAGTATCAATTACTTAGCTCACACTGAACAGCATAACAAAATGTAATCATTTCTAAATATTTCTTTCAGCTGTGAGAACCTGGAATTGCTGTCATTTTAATTCAACACAGATAGTTCATCAAGGTCTGTCAACCACCATCAACTGTTACCAAAAACAGGACTGCTTTCTCAAAAACAGGAATGGGGCCTTTACTATAGTTTTGAGAAGAAATTTTTCATTGTGTGCATACTTTTATTTCAACAAATCCTGGACTAAACAGATGTGTAAGGACAACATCAGACTTGTGTGGAGCCCAGAAACAGAACAAATTTCATTTGACTTGCTAAATGTTCAGATAAACCATTCTGGAATTTACACGTGTACAGTAGATGAATACATCCCACCTCCTACACGTTGTGTGTTAATCCAAAGGACGTTTATTCATGTTGTAGGTAAGAATGTTTTTGTTCACATGACCATGCTTATACATTACATATGTAGAGAGTAGATATAACTGTAGATATCTGATTGAGTGCAATAACTACAAGGTAATCTATATTTAAGAACAGGTACCATTAACATTGTTTACGAATATTCTTTCATAACTGTTAGCTTTTGTGTTGATTTCCCTGATTTTTGTGAAAAAAAAAGTATAAAAAGTGCTTTCAGCTACAGTGCAAAAAAGATAGCAAGGGAAAATGAACTTGTGGTAAGAAGCTGATACACTCATCATGAACGTCAATGGACTGCTCAATGAATTCTTAGAAGTGGCTAGTTTCAGGGGAAGAATGATCCTACAAAACATCTTTACCGCCAAAGAATTTTGTGCATACGTTTTTTTTTTTTTTTACTAAAATCATTACAGAGTCAACATTATACTATCAGTGTCAAAAAATATACGTACATCCAATTAGATTATTACGACAGTGATGCTGAACATCCCATGACCTCTCAACATTTTTTTTTGTGATAATGATTGACTACAGCTGGTAGCTTCTCTGTGCTAACATACTGTATGAAAGCTTTGTTTGACAGAACTCATTATCTTTACCAACAGTTGATCTGACAACGAGGATAATAGATTTCAGGAAGTCAGGAATGTCTCTTGGAGCAAAATCTCAAAAAAGTGCAGATTCTAAGATCAGTTCGAACTATTGTTTATAAGCTATTAGGAGGTCTAGACACTTTGCCATTGTCGGGAACAACAAATGGAAACATTAGAGACAAAAATATTTTGGATTTATTAAGACTTATTTAACATACAACAATGACAAACCATGGTTTACAGCAAAACTCTTCGTCAGGCCAAAGAGGATGCCTACAGGAGTGGGGCAGTGATTTTATTCCCTAAATCTCCAGACCAAACTAACCCAGCTCTCTGTTCCTAGCCCTATCCATCATTGGATCACTGACACAGACAACAGCTAGTGAGACTGGGGAAATTCATGTCCAACAGGCACATCACTAACACTGGAGTACTCTCCCCACTGCTCTTCTCCATCTACTCAAACAACTGCACCTCTATAGACCCCTCTGTCAAGCTCCGGAAATTTACAGACAACACTTCAATCATCAGCTTCATTCAGGACATTTTTTTCCATGTTGTTTGTTTTGTCATCTCCGGAAGCTCTGTCACCAAAGCAAATTCCTACTTGGCAATAAGGCTATTTCTGATTCTGATGAAGACCCAAACTGAGAGGTAATTGGGTACAGATGGTTATGGACAATCCAAGAACCACAAAAGGTAAAGGACTGACCTGAATTGGGCGCTGCGGGACACCAGCTTCACTGTTTACAGTCAAGAGGGGGTTTATCTCTATGGACTAAAAAGCTGTCATTCATAAAATATGCCCCCACTATAAAATCAACACCTTCAATCTCAACTAAAGCTTGCCGATGGGTAAGGAATGGACAAAGAAAAAGCCACATACATACAGAAAAAACCCTTCTGGATGAAAGGTTTGACCAGAGATGTCTTTGGAGGAGTAAGGATGACGCATTCAATGCTGAGAACTCTACCAGTTTAAGTATGGTGATGGTGGTGACAATGGGGCTATTTGTCTGTCAGTGGAATTGGTGCATCGCACAAAGTGCACAGAATAATGAAAAAGGGGACTACCTCAGAACTATTCAACATGAATTCACATCATTAGCTAAATGGTTAAAAAGTTTACCAACATGACAATTTCTTTAAATACACATTAAAGCTGGTTGTAAGACAGCTGAAGCGGGCTAACTTTAAGTCTGAAAATTTTTGGACCATTCTTAAAAGTCAGATCTGTGCCATGAAACCAACAAATTTAACTGATCACTGCTACTGTAATTCTTCCAAGAAGAGTCATGAAATATCAACCAGAATTCTGTCAGAAGTTTGCTGGCTGCTACCAAAAGCAATTGCCAAAGATGAAACATCCTAAAGGACATTGCACCAATTATTAGGCATACTGTGTGTATGTTTTTACATACTGTGTGTATGTAATATTGACCATGTGATTCCCCATGCTTTCAAAATCACTCTTTGGGTGATAGGGTGAATCTGAACTCATCAGACCACCTGACCTTTATCACATCTTCATGCATGTTAGCAAATTGGTTTCTTTTTTTTAGTCTCACTAATTTGTTTTTTCAATATAGCTATTTAGTGCCAATCCTGTTGAGTTCTTTCACACTGTGAAAATGCTTTTACTTTCTGTAATAAAAACAGCTGTGATTTTGTATAATGCAACTTTTCACCTAATTTTGTTTCCTTTTTTTTTTTTTTTTATAAATAAAACTTAAAATAGACGGAACGGTGGTGTAGTTAGCACTCTCACCTTGGACCTCACAGGTCCATGTTTGATTCCCGTCTCTGTATGCATAGCGTTTGCATGTTCTCTCCATGTTTGGTGGGCTTCCTGCGGGTACTCCGGTTTCCTGCCACAGTCAAAAAATATGCACATTAGGATAATTGGTGTTCCTATACTATGGGAGTGAGTGTATGTGTGTGCCCTGCGATGGATTGGCACCATGTCCAGGGTGTACCCCGCTTCATGCTCCAGGCCCCGCCCCCCTTCTATAAAGTGGTATTGAAGATGAGTGAGTGAGTAAAGCTTAAAAAAAAAACCTAAAGAAAGTGTGTATTTGTGTGTTTTTATTCTTTTGGGTAACTGATCTAAATGTAACACACTTTTAGTGTCTTTTGTGTCTTTGTATGCAAGTGTCACAATTTAAATTCTGGTGCTGATTGGTCCAGGAGGCTACTGGAAACTATCAAACAGAAAAAAATCTCGGAAAAATTCCCATGCAGTCAATGTCCTACTAGAAATGCAGAGTTCTGCTCTCGTAATGACTAGGGGGTTAAATAACAATGGAGTAGCATCATGAGTATACATATTATACTGATTTTATTGTTTTAATATTAGATTTTTCTGGGATGCATAATATTAGGTTGTTAGTCTTTCGGCTGCTCCTGTTGAGGGGTTGCCACAGCAGACCAACTGATTTGGCACAGGTTTTACGCAGGATGCTCTTCCTGATTGAACCCTCACATTTTATCTGGGCTTGGGACCGGCACTGAATCCAGTGAGCCTTTTTCATGCATAATATTAGATAATCATGTATGCAGGTAGTATTTGACTAAAATGACAGGAGATTTTTCTTATTTATGTTAGTTTATAACTTTAGGGTACTGGTAGCTCAGTGATGGGTTTTCTTGCCTGCTATGCAGAAGGCTCAGGTTCCACTGGATGCAGCGCTGGTCCTCAGCCCGGATAAAATAGGAGGTTTGGCATCTAATGTAAAACCTGTACCAAGTTTGTATGCGTGGCCCAGATGGTCCACTGTGGCAATGCCGAAAGACCAGCAAAACATAGCAGACAGTAAATTTCTTTGCTGCTTCTAGATTTTGATTGTTTAATTTGTTTCTTCAAATGAAAGACAAAAAAACCCAACAAATATGTTGATGAAAAATTTATGTTCACAAAGATTCATAAATTAATTAATTTTAATATTTTTTTCTTTCTCTCCCTGCAGCATCTCCATCAGTTTCTGTGGCATGTATTAGAGGGGCTGATGGAGTACCCACAATGCTTTGCACTTCTGAGGGCTTTTACCCTGCTGATCTGAAGCAGTCCTGGCTTAGAGATGGAGAATATATCAGTTACCTGAACACTTCCCTTACACCAACATATGAAGACAATCTGACCTCCTTTTATATCAGCAGGAACTACAGCAAAAACAAAGATGGGTCCTACAGCGTCACATCACATCTTCACCCGTCTCCAACCATCACAGTGTACTACTGCTGGGTGAATCACTCAGCCCTGAGCAAACCCATTCTGGTTAACATTTCCTCTGCTCAGTGCACTGAAAGAGAAGAGACAGCTACAGGTATGAATTATTTATCTAAAGTTAACAGTTGATTTATTTGTCTATTACTGTTCATTGGTTTAGTAACTAACTACTACTGTTACCTTGCTTCTATTACTCATTTAACTGAAGAGTGTTAACTACAGAGTGTTCCTCTTATTACAGATATGTTTACAGGTTTATTTGTGCGTTACATAGTTGTTGGGATCCTCTTTGGCTTATTGATAGTCACTGCTTTGTTTATCGAAGTCTATTATCAACATCTCAGTAAGTTTCATACTATACACACACACACACACACACGCACACACACACACACACACACACACACATCCATACATACATACATATACAGATGTGGCCATTAAGAATGCACACATTTCCCTGCGGAATCCCGCAATTCGACGCGCGCCATGCCGCGAGATCCCACAAGCAACATTCGGGAATTTAAATAAATGTCCTGTGCTTCACCGAATATCCGCCAGATGGCATATGGAAGGACTTTATCTAAAAGTCTGATAGTGTTAACTATTATGCGATTATCCTGATTCGTGAATATGCTAACATATCTTCATTAAGACGTAAAAATGTGTCGACATTGAGCACCATCAGAAGAGAGGATATATATGAACAAATATATATATATATTTTTTCTTATATGAACACGAAGTGCTTCAGCCTTTTTATAATAATCATCATGTTTTTTGTTTATTGCTCTTTGTCAGGGTAAATTTTCATATACTGTAAAACAGGTACATCTGTAAGAATAAATCAAGATGCGCGTTTCTTAGCCCCACCCCCATGAAAATGGCAAATTCTGGGAAATGCTCCGCCAAGAGAGGTTTCGTGTGGACTACGGAAGCTTCTACGGATTCTAAAATTGACACTGTTTTTTAATCCCTGTAATGGAGTCTGAGAATTTATTTACCATAACCTTTCTTGTATTGTTTTTAATCACTCTATAACCTATAATTTCTTTACATTTATTTACTGAGCTTCAGTTCATTGTGATGCAGAAAAAAGGTCTAGGGAGGAAACGGAGACATTTCTTTTTCCTTTTTTTGCATGGAGTTTAATCATGTAGCACTTTTAGTATTCATACTGTAGCAAAAGCAACCCAATGTGTGATTAAAGTCCCCGAAATAACACAGTATTTTCAATCATCAATCAATCAACATTTATTTCTATAGCACTTTACAGTGTACCAAAGTGCTTCACAGTTCTAAAAATGACAATACAATGGCATTAAAAATAGAAATAAAAATACAAACAGAATAAAATATAGTTATAAATAAATAAATGAAAAATTAAATAAAAGTCATAGCCATAAAAATGATAATAAAAAAAATAAAAAGATAAAATTATACAAATATTACATAAAACTATAACATATTAAAAGCTATTCTAAACAAGTGAGTCTTCAGTTTTGCCTTAAACAGAGGGAGGTCCGTAATGCTGCGTAACTCAGGTGGAATGGCGTTCCAGAGTTTAGGACCAGCCACTGCGAAAGAGCCATCAACCCATTGTTTGGATCTTGACCGAGGGACCACTAACAGGTTTTGGTTAGCAGAACGCAAGACTCTACTTTGTTGATAAAAATTTTATTTACTGTCTCACATAGGTAGGAAGGTGCTAGACAATTAATCGCATTAAAAACAAACACCAAACGTTTAAACTGAATCCGGAACTGTACCGGAAGCCAGTGGAGAGAATACAGGATTGGTGTGATATGATCATATTTACGATTACTGGTCAGCATTCAAGCCGCAGCATTCTGTACAAGTTGCAGACGACGTAAACGAGCTTGAGTGACTCCAACATAAAGTGCACTGCAATAGTCTAGCCGCGAACTAATAAAAGCGTGAATGGCTTTCTCCAGGTCTTTTTTTTTAAAAAATTTTTTAAAAAAAATTTCGATTTTTAAAAAGGGTTTGACCTTTGCAAGGAGGCGCAGATGAAAAAAGCCTGTCCTGACAACAGAGTCAATGTGTGTCTGAAAGTTAAAACAGCTGTCTAAAATCACCCCCAAATTTTTGACTGCTTGGCTAAAATGAAGAACCGGAGAATCAAAACCAGCAGTGATAAAACTAGAAGGATTGGAGGCCCCAAACATAATATATTCTGTTTTACTCTCATTCACACAGACAGTTTTGTGACAGCCAAAGTTTGATGTCATGCAGACAACTGTGGATCTATTTTAGTGCATCAGATGAATTCGGCACAACTAGCAGACAGATTTGTAAATCATCTGCATACAGATGTAAAGAGACATTGTGCTTTGAAATAATCTACCCTAATGGCAGCATATACAAGGAAAATAAAACAGGGCCCAAAATGGAACCCTGTGGAACACCAGAGGTCAAAGGGGCCAAGGAGGAAGAGAGATTACCAATCATGACAGAGAAAGTCCTATTTGTTAAATATGACCTAAACCATTGTAGTACGGGACCTTGAAGGCCAACTTCTTGTGCCAGACGTGTCAGGAGAATCGAGTGGTCAACAGTATCAAAAGCGGCAGTGAGGTCCAACATCACGAGCAGCACAGGTTTTTTGGAGTCAAGAGACAGGAGGATATCATTCTGTACCTTCAGAAAAGCAGATTCAGTACTGTGGCGCGTTCTAAAGCCAGATTGAAATTTCTCTAGAACATGATTCTCTTCTAAAAAAGACTGTAACTGGATAGAGACAACTTTTTCTAAAACCTTAGATAAAAAGGATAAATGAGACACTGGTCTAAAATTAGACAATACTGCAGGATCAAGATTGGATTTATTGAGAAGGGGCCTGACCACAGCGTGCTTGAAGACATCTGGGACAAACTAAGTCAATTGTTAATAAAAGAGAGGAGACATGGACCCACTGTGTTATAAACCTGTTTCAACACCCTAGATGGAATAATTTCCAGAGGACAGTTAGTTGGGGATAACTGCTGGACCACTTTAGATAGAAAAGATAGGGACACTGGCATAAACCTGTTAAACACAGATGAGGGCGTAGAAGAAGAACAACACACATTAGAAGTAGTGTTAATATTCTGCCTAACAGAGGCTATCTCATCAACAAAATGATTAAGAAATTCATCACAAAATGACCTTGATACATGTTTTGGAACATTGCACAATGGACTTGTAACTGACTGAATTGTATTGAATAACACACTAGGACAATTACAGCTGGTAGAAATTACATTTAACAGGTACACACATTTAGCTTCTTTAACTGCATTTTGATAATTAGAAAGACTGTCACGCAGTATACCCAGTGATATTTGTAATTTGTCCTTCTTCCATCTGTGCTCGGCTTGTCTGCAGTGCTGCCTAAGGGCACGAGTGGTATTATTTAGCCACGGGTCAGGTTTGATCTTCATGTATCTGTCCTTGTAAGGTGCAATGGAGTCCAAACTCCCTGAGCAGGTGGAGTAGAAGGTGGAGATAAAATCCTCTGGCCTCATGGGGGAAGCTGGCTCGTCCTGGATGTAAAAACTAGTGTTCATGAACGCATCAGCAAACTCTCCAGCTGTGGTGGATGTAATGGGGTGGCGGCGGCAGGCTGGAGTAATAGGTTTCATAGTAGATAGTGAAACAGTAAACTCAAAGATAACAGGGAAGTGGTCTGAAATACAGATATTGATTATTTCTGAGATGGATACTGGAAGTCCATGTGAAATTACAAGATCCAGCATGTGGCCATGCTGATGCGTAGGGTCACCAACTGATTGGGTCAGGTCAAAGGAGTTCAAAAGACTTTGAAAGTCATTTACCAGTTGGCTGGATGGACAGCAGACATGAATATTAAAATCTCCACAAATGAGTAAACTGTCATATTTTGGCATTAATTCAGAAAGTAGCTCTGAATAAAAGTCCTTTTTGTATTTAGGTGGACGATAAATAATAGCACATAGTACAGGACATGCAAACTGAATCAAAACCAGTTCTAGCTCAAAGCTATTCTAGCTTTTACTTGGGAGTAACCGGCAGCTGAATTTTTGTTTGAAAACCGCAGCCAGTCCTCCACCGCGACGGCATGCTGAAGAAGGAATAGCCTGGAGGGAGGAGAAGGCGCTGTTATCACCTTGTTTTAGCCAAGTTTCCGTGAGCAAAATAAAATCCAAATCGTGAGTAGAAATCAGATCGTTCAGAATGAAAGTCTTATTTGTGAGTTATTGCGTGTTCAACAAGGCAGTATGTACCGCCTTACAGCTCTGCTTTGGGGCTCGACTGAGCGGACGGAGATTTCCCTGTACACAGCCCCGTGCCTGAATCCTCACGACACGGAAGCGAGCACCCGTCATCCGGGACAGCCGTTCTGAGCCACCGATAGCTGTATTCCTGAGAGCGACGCAGGTTGAAATTCCCACATTCAGTTGATACTCCATTTAGAGCAAAGACCGGATTTTCCACACAGGAGGCCAGAGAAGCTTTCAGTTTGACGAGGATACCTCCTCTCTTTCCGCGTCTCTTGTGCTTCTTGGTGCGACGCAACGGATAAACAGGACGCCATAGATGCGCAGGTACATACGCTAGAAAAGGTGGCGGTGTCTTTGAATGTCCACTGTTCAGAGAGGTACAGTCACTAGTATAGTCAGGCAGGTTGTTCATAGTAGCCCGTATCTTTAACAGTGTCAGGCGATCATATACCAGCAGAGATGATACATCATAAGAGACAATTAGAATAAACACAGCAATTAATAAAAAAGAGTAATAAGACAGAGTAGGACAGCGGACCATACACAGCGACGCCATCTTAGTCTGACAAGACAAATGAGAATTTTGACCGGGCATAAACAACCCAATCATTTGCTTACAGAAACTCAACATTTTTTACTACTTATAATAATGAATGGAGAAAGACAAGGGATTCTCCATGCTGTCACATTGTATTCAGCAAGTATCAAATATTTTTTGTATTTGTTGTATTTCTGGGAGAGTACGTCTGCAGTTTTATCGATAAATCTGCTCATATCTGCGCGCGCGTTTATCAGCCTTTTGATCAAAAAGTGCACAGGCACAACTCACTTTGCAAAAGGCAGTATTTATTGTTTAGTGTACAGTGGAACCTCGGTTTGCAAGTAATGCGTTTGCGAGCGTTACGCAAGACGAGCAAAGATTTTAAAATAAATTTTTACTTGAAAAACGAACAAGTCTTGGTTTAAGAGTACCGAGTATTATGTAGCACGCATGCACTTCTTGTTTTGACGCTGAGCGTCATGTGATCACAACTGAGCCAATGATTTTCTCTCTCTTGCGCTGTGGAATTGTGAGTAACAGTGGCGGTCGGTCAATACGGGGCACAAGGGCGCCACTGGTGAGTAATCGTCTCCCCTGCTCGGTCTTAGTGCGTGTCTCTCACTGGCACTTTTATATTTTTTGTTGTACTTTTTTTTTTGCACACGAATGGGTGCGTGAAAATAATAATACATTTCACAGCCCTCCTACTACTAATAATAATGATAGTGAAGAAAGCGC